>OY728164.1:1929344276-1929804675 GCA_963277665.1 Viscum album | reverse complement strand
GAGACAGGTTCTGCGGGCGGAGCGCAGCCGCCAGGAGGGAGGGCGTTAAGCCGTCGGGAACAAACCGCGTCGCGCCGTTGCCATCGCGCGCAGGGAGGAGACCACCGGGAGGACGGGGAGATCCGCCGCCTGGAAGTCCGCACAGGAGGCGGGGATTCCACCGGATGGGGGAGAGAAGTGGGGCCGGGCAGAACCGGGAGGCTGCCCGGGATGCGAGCCCGGAGGGGATGCAAGATGGGTCATTGCCGGAAAAGTGCGGGGTCGAGCAACAGAGCGCCGAGAAATCCACACTGGCGGGTCGGTCGTCAGAGCGTCGGGAAAATCCGCACTACGGGCTGGTTGTCAGAGCGCCGAGAAATCCGTAATGTCGGGCCGATCGTCAAAGCACCGAGAAATCCGCTCGGGAGGGCTGGTCGTCAAAGTGCCGAGGAAGACGCAATGGCGGTGTCGGTCGTCAAAGCGCCGGGAAATCCGCAATGGCGGTGCCGGTCGTCGAAGCGCCAGAAAATCCGCAATGGCGGTGCCGGTCGTCGAAGCGCCGGGAAATCCGCAGGAGGCCGGCGATTGAGGCGGGAATGCCGCGGGAAGCCGGAAGAGGCCGGCATGGAGGGAGCAGTTGAGCAGCAGATAGGAGAGGCGACGTTGCAGCGGGATTGTAGCGGAGGTGCACAGGGAGGGATCTGGCCGGAACAGTCCGGAACTGCCCAGAACTGGAAGGATCAGCCTGGATCTGGCCGGATATCACCGGATCTGGCCGGATTTTGGCAGATCTGGGAGATGTCGAGTGCAGGGAGTGGATCCGGCCAGATCTGGCTAGATCTGACAGATGGAGGATTGCCGAGGAAGCAGGCGCGACTGGCCGTCGGGATCGCGACAGGAGGTGAGGGCTGGGAGCCGCAGGACGCGAGCCGCGGGAAGGAGCCGTCGCACAGAGATGGAGGGGATTCCACCGGAAGGGCGTTAAGCCGTCGGGAACAAACCGCGCTGCGCCGTTGGCCATCGCGCGCAGGGAGGAGACCACTGGGAGGACGGGGAGATCCGCCGCCTGGAAGTCCGCACAGGAGGCGGGGATTCCACCGGAAGGGGGAGAGAAGTGGGGCCGGGCAGAACCAGGAGGCTGCCTGGGATGCGAGCCCGGAGGGGGCGGCGGCATAAACATAAACCTAACCCTACATGGGGGACCGCCACCCCCCACGGGGGGAAATTCTCAGAAACCCTAAACGGGGGGAAATAAAATTGGAAGGAGGAGGGTTCGGGATTATGTTTCCTCTGATACCATGTAGGAAAATAAAAGAGTGAAACCAAACCCCCAAGGTATATTCTCTAAAGGAGCCCTTGGGGTGTATTTATAATGAATATTAAAAACCACACCGGACCTCAAGTCCAATGTGGGATGCAGACTCCAACAGTGCTCTCGAGGGTCTATCATCTTCTTCTTTTTCCGCTCACTGTAATTCTAATACAAATCCCTTCAATTTATACTCATTCAGACAGGCCATCTCTATCGTAAATCCACATTTAGGACAACTGACCGGCCATCTCTATCATAAATCCACATTTAGGACAACTACCTGACCTTAGACTCATATGTCGTTATCGTCGCACTTGACCTCCGGCTGCCACTGCTAAGGTCTAGATATCAAACAAGCATATAACCATCAAGTTCATTATAAATTAATTAACCATTAATTAATATTATTCCTCATTTAATTTCTAAGATTAACACTTTAATCTTTATAGTCAAGTGTCGATGACACTATTAATTCTCTTATATTCTCAAGTATGTCATCATCACTGTGAACATCATGAACCAACCTTATCATTTCATGAATTATCCGGGTACATTGGGTTTCAAGCCTAAGCTTCCTATTCAAAAATGCACTCACAGTTCATAACAGCAAATTGCGTCAAGTAGTTGGATACTGATAAAGTAAGCATTATCCGGTCATCTGGCCATCGAGCAAGCATCAAACATGCATCAAGCAATATTAATCGTAACAGCGAGCAACCTCTGCTATGAACTTGTCCTGACCGCCCGGTGTCCCACACCATTGCGCATAACATAATCCATACCGACATCATTGACATCGACTATCATTGCAGCTCGAGATCCCATCCCATCGCTCATCAAATCAAACAAGGCTCTAAATCCCTAGAGCACACATACTTTTGAAATGTATTTTCCGCACACAGACGAAAGCACTAAGACCATGACATTGAGACATTTAAACCTCCCATAACAAGGAACCAACCCATTTAACCCTAAACATTTATTATTGATCAAACAACCATTTTAATTCCGTCTTGAATTAATCAGTTAATTATGCATAGGTTATCCGCACATTGCAACCTAAGAGCATAGCTAACCATAGCTAACCATAAGAGTAAACATTTCTTTCAAGCATTATTTTTCCTGTTTATTCAAATCCAAGGTGAGCAGTAATCACCCTGCGCGTGCCTCTTCCATTAAGTATCATCGTTTGACTTTACGTTGTTCATCCCTTTAAAGCAATTAACCATGCTAAGCAAACAACAACAAAAACTGCCCAACATATATCTTGCTATCTAGCAAACATCAAGAGGCAGTATAAAATCACTAACCACAGGCGATCTTTGCTTTAATAATAAAATCGAGGCTTCGGCCCCAATCTTTAAAAAAAAAAACGTTCTCTTTATGATAGGGGTTGTAAAAAAATTCCGTCTTTTAGACTCATGTAATCCTTTTCTTTAATAAATTCTGACCAAAACACCACTTTAATTATAAAATAAAAAAAACTAACCACAGACGATCTCAAAACCTAACCATTCATTTAGTTCTCCACACAAAATATTAATTATCTTAAACATGTGATAATTCCCATTTTAATATCTTAATTTCCAGAATTGTGAACAATTTTTATCATATGACAAAAAGCAGATAACACAGCAGCATGCGATAACATTTTTGTTATTTTGATTTCTGGATTTAAAGAAGCTTAATCCTTTTAGGCCACAACATGCAATTAATTTCAATGAATAATTCAACAAAAGCATGCAACAGATCTGCTTCTCCTTGCATTTCCCTGATTATTGATTAATCATTCAACATGTGATTGCCCTTCTGGATTGTTGTCTTATCAAAGTCAATCACACCTATTTTGATAAGGAGCTAAAGCATGATTAATTCACACTTGCACATAAAGAAAGGAGAAGTAATAGATCTCCTATCTTGATTAGAAGCTCAACGTTCTCCAAGCAAGAACGGACAATCGAGAATCAACCACCACCGAAGGAAACACCACCAAAACCGAATGAAACGCCACCGGAACCTAAGCATGACAACCGTCAAGTCTCACTCAATTTCCAGCCCAAAAACAGAGGAATCCTCCCAAAACGGATTTCCAGAAAGATGTAAACAAGGGTAACGAAGAGGAGAGGAGATGAGAGAGTACCTTGATCCTTGAAACTTCAATCTGGATGAACCAACGTGTTTAGATTCTGTGGTGAGAGGTGTAAGAGTCTGCTGGGGCTTGAGAGAGGGAGCAAAAATCTGAACCAAGGGAGCTCGGGCCCTCTCTTTATAGAGGAAGCCCGAAAGCCTTCACCACAGTGTGGCGAACCCCCAAAACACCTGTGGCGCCTCCAGTCAAAGCACGATCCGGTTTTCAAGGCGTTTGAACCCGGAAATTGCATGCCTTTAAAACCCACGTCCAACTGTTTTGACTGCCGCCACGGCCTTCACCACAGCGTGGTGTAGAAACCCAAACCGTTTTACCCCGATCACGCTCAGTACTATGGTATGCCCCCCCCCCCTTACTTGCTGTTTCCAACAGCGTGGCTCGCCAAGCTCCACGTCCAGCCTGCCTTCTCCAAAACGGCTTCCCAAATCGTTTCCCCGTTACCGTTTCTCACAGGTGGAACCCTCAGGCGAAACGCCTTCTGAAATGACTAGCAAAGCTGTTTCGCTTGTCGAGGTGCACTCAAGCACCAAATGGCCAACTCCCTCACGACACCTCCGAGCCCCAGGAAAACGCAAAGGGAACAGCATTAGAAATCTGAGACCTTACAGATACATAATGAGAGATAGGTGTGAGATCTGAAATTTACACATACTGGATAAGGGGTAGGATAGAGCAAGTTGAACTAGATTAACCTGGACACAACTATGTACTAGGTACATAACTGCTCTAACAGAGCCGTACTTGGTTGGGGTATGCATTTCAAATCCAATCTATCCAACATCTATTTCAGAACTGTTCATATAAATTTATTCAAATAAAAAAAATCGAAACCTCAAATGCAGTTTTTCATTTCTATTATATTAAAATGTATCTAATGTATAATTGACTAATTTTTATTCTGGGTTGTAATAACACCCAAATCATCCATTACAGGCAGAAACTTGAGCATGCTGGGGAGGAACAATTCCTGAAGTTGGAAGGGGATATCGGAGGTGGGTTGATCCTTGAACGACGAATATCTCTCCACAAAAGGGATCCCATGGTTATTCAAATTGAATCTGGCATTATAGGCCGTCGAGTTGGTGCTGGATCTGGTGGATTTTCCAGGTTTGCTTCGCAGTTCCATTTCATTTGTACAGCTGTTGATGTTGCCTTAGTTGGACTTTCCCAAAACATGTAAAGTAATTAACTTCACTTATGTTCGGCTATTCACCAAACATTCTTTCAATTTTTATGTATTAAACAGTAATCTGTGAGTAAATGAGAGCTCAAGTAATGTAATCATCAGCAGAAAAGGGAGCTTAGTTGTAAGTTTCCTTCCACCTATGATGGAGTGGAAAGAGAGAAAATAATGGAAATTAGAGGTTTCTCTTTTTTGGTAGGATGAAAAGAGCCACAGAATGTAAGGGGAACAAAAATATTATTTTGCTCCCAATCAATATTTTATATGTTTTAGTTATAACGGTGTTTTTTATATTTTATATTATTTTATTTCCTTTTTTTTTTCTATTACCAAGCTTCAATTTGCACATTTCTTTTTCCGTTTTATTTTTTTATTCTTGCAATACAATCACATTATGAGTGGAGGGATCCATGATTTTTCTAACCTTGAACTGAATCCACCTAAGTTGGGGTTCTCCAACTATGGGAACAAAATCTTCACTTCTGATGAGTAGTTTGAAAAGAGTGGTGTTTGTTTTGTTTCTGAAAAACATATATTTATATTTCAGAAGAAAACCGCTCAAGTTGCAGAAAACCTCTTTTTCTATAAGCAATCTGGAAAACAATAGCTTTAAGGAATATTCTTTCTGTGAAAGCAATTCCTGTTCTTATTTGTAGGCTGGTTTGCTTGCGAGTACACCCGACGTTCAACCTGATGCATCCCAATCAGTCCTTCGTCTCGTTCATCTCCATTGATGGGTCGGTGCATGAAGTGTGGCCAGAGCGTGGCGAGCTGATGTACGAAGGGGATCGCCGCCCTAATGGTAACCTCCACTCCACGCTTGCCCTTCCGTAGCCTGCAACTACTGTCACTAGAAGCAAGGCTGCATTTGGTTCTAGACTAAATTTTTCTTTTTCTTTTTTTAATTATTAGAAAACCTTTTTTTTCCGGTGTTTTTTTGAAAACAGAGAGCGTTTTTCAAAACCAGGTTAAAGCTTGATGTTTTGATACAGGCGAATGGGCCGTTGTGGATAAACCCCTGGGCCTCGGGTTGGTGAACAAATTCAACATTGAGGAGGTGTATAAGTGCTTCATCTGCTGGGAATTCGGGACCGTCACCCTGGAGCTGTGGTCCGAAGAACGGCCTGTTTCGAAACAGTCGCCTCTTCGGATCTCCCACAACTACACGGTGAAGGAACTCAGTATCCACATCCCATCTTCTTGAGACGCACTCCCGTGCGTCTCGACTACGAAAGCTGTTCAAATAATTTGTTGTGTTGGTCAACTTTGAAAGCTTTTGACACCAATATTTGATAAATAACTGCTTGTGTGCTTAAAAAACATGGGGATTTCAGATTGTTTTTGGGATTCCTTGTTTATTTGATCCCATTTTAAATTGGATGGATATATTTATTTTGATAATATGATTAATTAATATATTTTCTTACACATCTCTGATTCAACTTTATGTCATTCAACACCTCTAGTCTCCGCTTTGGTGCGAGGCTGTCTGAGAACCTTTCGGATTTTTTCGCCGGGCTTTTTTTTCTTTGATTCTTTGTTCTCTGTCTTAATTTCCTCTACTGGGTTTCTTTTCTTTTCTTTATATAAAATTAATAATGAATAATATAATTAATATTGAGATATGAATCAGCGTGCATTGAAATAGTTTGCCATATGAAAGATTGGAAGGGTTTGTCGGAAATGAGGAGTCATCATAGTATCGGAACTATAACATTCACATAAATAATAATTCCTAACATCCTTTTTGATGTCATAATTTCATGGAATTCAATATTATCTTCATTAAAAAAGCTCTATAGGAAAAAAAAAACATGTGAAACGTCATTAAATTTTATGCCAATTTTTGGGTGCCTCATTAAAAACTTTGTTACAAAAGCCCAAAGGAAAAAAGAGTGCACCGTTTTCAGCTCTTATGAAATCATAATAGTTTTTGTAGTCCTTGCATCTCAATTTTATTAATCATTTTCTTAATGTTGCAGTTGGTAATGTCTGAATAAATATTAAAGATTATCACAATGCCACATTTGTATCAATTTCACAATTCTTTTAAAGTTTACGAGTGAAAAAAAAAATCAATAACATATGTTTTACTCTTATCAATTTCGATATATTAACCCTTCAAATGTGCTATACAAACATATTATCTTCATATGATAAAGTGAGAATATTATTATTTTTGGATATGATAAATAAGGATCAGACAAATATCAAACATCATCATAACCAACCAATTTTTGTTATGAACTTTTATAATTAAATAATTCATGATCAACGGATCCTTGAAGATATCTTAATATCTATTTCATATTATTCCAATGTCGACAAGAGAAGAATTTTACTTTGACCGACCAATTCACAAAAAAATGTATTTGATCTTGTATTATTTGCAAGGTACATGAGTGCTTTTATATATAGCACTCAAATATGGTATTTCAGTATCAACAAATTTTTCATTATCCTCTCATTGTCTGAATGGATCAAAAGATCGTACAACCATTGATGTACTCTATATGCAATTTGTCCATATAAAACTTTTATAAGTCTTTTGTAGTATACTGAGATTGACGAAAAAAATCCATCTTCATGATGTTCAATATGTAATCTAAGAAAGAACTTTATCATTATAAAGTCTTCCATTTCAAATTCATTCTTTTAAATATTCTACTGTCTTGGAAAGTTCATCAAGAGTTCTAATAATATTCAAATCACAAACATACACTGGGATGATAACAAATTCAAACTCACTCCTCTTAATAAAGACACATACAAATTGGATCATTTTTATAATCTTCTTTCATCAAATATTTAGTCAAATGATTATACCACATACACCCTCACTGGTTTAATTCATTTAATGACACTACTGGAAACTTACTCTATATCCACGGTTTAGAATCGTGAGTATAACCCATAAAACTATGGGTATAGGCTATACCCACAGTTTTTATGAACCGTGGGTGCTTAAGCCGTCAGTATAGGGCTATACCCGCGATTTTTATAAAAATCATGGGTATAGCCTATGAGGTATTCATAATACCCATGATTGTCAATAAATCTTGGGTATAGCCTGTCCACCTAGACAAGATATACCAGCGGTTCATTGAACCGTTGGTATAGCTCTCTGTCCCCAACAAGCAGCAACAACCCATCCAGCCCCACCGCATAAACAATACAAGAACCTGTCAACAAAATACAAACCACAATACACATTCAATGCAATACATATATTGTATATTTAGCATTCAACCAATTGCTTGTAATAGTTTTCAAACCATTTACAATATTATAACATACATATCCATCCACACAATCGATCAATTCAAGTCATTAAACAACATCCAAATGTCTCTTTACTACTAACTCAAAAATAAAGGGGATCAATATCTCCCCCATCACCAACATCCTCATCATCACCATCACCAACATCGTCATATGGAGCACCACCATTAGCATCATCATCATCATCATCACCACCACCACCATCAACAACAACATCATCACCTCGACCGCCACTAGGGCTCTCATTGTTTTCACTTGATGCATCATATATAGAGCGCATTGCTTCCACACATGAATAAAAAACATTAACAATCTTTGATGGAAGTGATGGAGATATTGTAACAACTGGGTCCCGGTGACAGCACAGACACCTCGCCTTAACATGGTCATCGGGTCCTGACCCGCCAGTTACCACCAGTTGCTCCGCAGACATGTGGTTTCTACCCTAGGGCCCACCCACGTGTCCGAACGGGGCATCCGACTAATGACAATCCCCACAGGCCAACACATGTCCTTTCCAATGTGCTTTGTCCTCACTCACACACACCTTGAGGAACTTCCCAGAAGGTCACCTATCCTGATCACTACTCTAATCCAAGCAGACTTAACTGTGGAGTTCTAATTAGATAGACTTCTAAAAAGGAAGGTGCACCTTGTTGACACGAGTCATATCATCTAGTCATTTAACCCTTTATCATTTTGGGGGTGTTATATTCACCCTCCTTTAGAGCACAACGTCCTCATTATGGGCCCTACATCTCAACCCAGGCAGTGCACTGTACTTAAGGCTGGGTTTCTGCTCTGATACCAAATGTAACAACTGGGTCTCGATGACAGCACAAACACCCCGCCTTAACATAGCTGTCGGGTCCTGGCCCTCCGAACGGGGCGTCTGACTAATGAAAGTTGCCACAGGCCAACACATGTCCTTTCCAATGTGCTCTGTCCTCACTCACACACGCCCTGAGGAGCTTCCCAGAAGGTCACACATCCTGACCACTACTCCAAGCCAAGTAGACTAAACTGTGGAGTTCTAATCAGATAGGCTTCTGAAAAGGAAGGTGTACCTTGTTGACACGAGTCATATCATCTAATCATTTAACCCTTTATCATTTTTGGGGTGTTACATTCACCCCCTTTTAGAGCACAACGTCCTCATTGTGGGCCCTACATCTCAACCCAGGCAGTGCACTACACTTAAAGCTAGGTTCCTACTCTGATACCAAATGTAACAACTGGGTCTCGGTGCAGCACAAACACCCCGCCTTAACATGGCTGTCGGGTCCTAACCCTCCAGTTACCACCAGTTGCCCCGCAGATATGTGGTCCCCACCCTAGGGCCCACCCACGTGCCCGAACGGGTCATCTGACTAATGAAAGTCCCCACAGGCCAACACATCTCCATTCCAATGTGCTTTGTCCTCACTCACACACACCCTGAGAAACTTCCCAGAAGGTTACCCATCCTAATCACTACTCCAAGCCAAGCTTGCTTAACTGTGGAGTTATAATTAGATAATCTCTCGAAAATGAAGGTGCACCTTGTTGACATGAGTCATATCATTTAGTCATTTAACCCTTTATCATTTTGGAGTGTTACAGATATAACTAACATAACTTTTAGGAACTGTTCGACGACTAATTTACCTCTTTCACGCCCCCGTATAGTTATTTTTTTTCCTCAACTACTTTTGTATGATCGTTTTACAACTCAGTGGTGTGAGAGGTTTTAGAGGTTCTCGATGAGGGCCAATACCTAGTGGGGATGATGTTTTTTCCAGGTTAACATCAGACTCTCCCCTGATGTTCCTCACCTAATACCTGTCTCAAATGATCATTTGGCCTGAAGTTGTCATCTTATTTCTCATCGAGGGCCTTCAGAGCACACTGTTAAAAATATAAACAAGATATTTAATTATGAATTACGTATCAAAATTTGAAATATCAATAAAAAGACTTACAATCCTTTCTTATGTTTGTGCATTTACAACACTTCCATCCTTTTTCATCCTACTTGAGAAAAATGATTTTTCTCGAGGCACACGACCTTCAATGCCTAATACCACATTCTGAAAATGACATTGATTAGTATAATAATACATTATTGAATAACATGAAATTGATAAACTAAGAATGAATTAAAATTGTACCTGTTGAAGAAATCTATAGAATGAAGAAGCATCTAAATATACATTTAATTCGAAATTTAATACTAGTGGCATAACATAATCAATGCATACTAATTAACAAGCTAAATATGGGTGTGATATGGATTCCTATTGTATGTTCATTTCGGTCCAACTCTATTTGTGTTATGTTATTTTGTTTTTCGGTCACTTAGTAATTTTGATCATTTGATTATTAGGTTCATTTTTTGGTTAGGTTGTTTGGTAATTTGGTAATTTGGTCAATCAGTTAGAGTAATTTTCATATTTTTTTGGTTTGTTCATTTGATTCATTTTGTGCGAGGGTGTTTATTTCATTAATGAGTTATGTCATTTGGTTCATTTTTGGGTTAGATCATTTGGCATATTTGGCCATTTGGTCATTTGGCTAGATCATTTGGTTCTTTTTAAGTTATGTCATTTTGGTTGATTTGGGTCAGGCCATTTGCTTCATTTTTAGGTTAAGTCATTTTTGAGTTATATAATTTGGTTTATTCTAAGAAATGTTATTTTGTTCACTTTGGTTTAGGTTATTTTAGGTTCAGTCATTTAGTTCAACTTTGGGTTATATCATATTTGAGTTAGGTCATTTGGTTTATTTTGGGATACGTCATTTGGTTCATTTAAGGGTTATGTAATTTTTGGTTAGTTTATTTGTTCATTTGTTCATTTTTTGGATAAAACAATTAGTTTACTTGGGTTTAAGTTATTTAGTTTATTTTGGCTTATGTCATTTTCTTCAGTTTATGTTATGTATTTTTAGGTTAGGTTATTTCGTTCATTTTTGGGTTATCTCTTTTTTATGTTAGGTTATTTGGTTTATTTTGGGTTAGGTCATTTGGTTTATTTTTGGGTTATGTCTTTTTTGGGTTACATCATTTGGTTCATTTTAGTCATTTGGTCATTAGTTTGTTTGGGATTAAGTCATTTGATTAATTGTTCATTTTTTGGTTAGGTTAATTAGTTCATTTTGGGTTAGGTTATTTAGTTTTCTTTGGGTTAGGTTATTTAGTTCATATTTGTTAGGGTATTTTCTTCATCTTGTATTATGTAACTTGGTTAATTTTGGGTTTGGTCATTTGGTTCATCTTGGGTGTGGTCATTTGGTTCAACTTGGGTTTGGTCATTTATTTAATTTTGGATTATGTCAATTGGTTAATTTTGGATTTGGTCAATTGGTTCATCTTGGGTTATACCAATGGGTTAATTTTGAGTAATGTCAATTGGTTCATCTTGGGTTATGTCAATTGGTTAATTTTGGGTTATGTCAATTGGTTAATTTTGGGTTATGCTAGTTGGTTCATCTTGGGTTTGGTCATTTGGTTAATTTTGGGTTATGTCATTTGGTTAATTTTGGGTTTGGTCATTTGGTTTATTTTGGGTTATGTCAATTGGTTAATTTTGGGTTATGTCAATTCGTTAATCTTGAGTTTTTTCAGTTGGTGAATTTTGGGTCATGTCAATTGCACCACTACAAAAAATGAGTT
This sequence comes from Viscum album, assembly GCA_963277665.1. Lineage (NCBI taxonomy): Eukaryota > Viridiplantae > Streptophyta > Magnoliopsida > Santalales > Viscaceae > Viscum > Viscum album. The sequence continues at coordinate 1,929,793,118 of OY728164.1, read as the reverse complement.
TTAACAACACCAGTAAAGGGCCTTTAATAGCGCTTATAAAGCGTTGTCTACACAAGCACTGTTAAAGGGTAGGCTTTAACAACACACGCAAAAAATGCTGTTAAAAGGGGTAAAATTATAATTTTTAGACCTCTATGAGCCCGACCCCTTTATCAGCACTTCCATGACCCCTTTAATAGTGCTCCACCCCACTTTATCAGCGCTTTTCACCCCACCACCCCTTTAACAACACTTTGCAAATTTTCAGCCTATTGTGCACGCTTGGATTCGAACCATGCACCTCTTATTTGAAGATGAAACGCCTTTACCACTGCACCATGTTTTTTTGGTGTCTGTTTAATGATATTTTTGTTTATATATATATATATATTTACACATATATTTTTTATTCATATATTTATATAATTATTTTTAAATACATTTATAAAATATACGTGTGTGTTTGATATATATATACCTATATTTATTTTAATATATTACATATTATGTTCATTTACATATACTAAAATATAATATAAATATATATCCGTTTATTAATACACACACACACACATATATATAAACATTATATATATATTTTTATAATTTAAAAAATTGTTAGATATTATTTTAAATATAAATTTAAAATATTTATTTTTTTACATATATTAGAATATAGATATACATATATATATTTGTTAATTATTAACACACACATGTTTATATATAAACATTACTTGTATGGGTGTATATATACATATTAATGTATTTGTATAAGGTAAATAAAATGGATAATTTTTTACTTTAAATCAAATGAATTACAAATATTTATTTTATATATTTAAAAATACATTTTTACGTAAATATGTTGATATATGTATTTATACAAGTGATTTATTATAAGTAAATATAATAAAATATGCATATATTTATTTATAAATAAAACAAAATTATGAAAAATGATAAAATCTCAAAACCACAATATCAATATGAATGTAATCCTTGGGAATAAATTTAGTCCCCATTGAAAATGGGCAAAAGATCCCCTTAAACGAGGCTAAAATTTCATCGAATGTTAAAAAATTGGGGCACCCTGATTAAAACTCAATTTTGGAGAACTTACGGGCCTTTTTTGACCTCAAAAAATGCTATTGAGGTTCCCCTAGGCCACCAATTCATAGAGATTGTTGCAAGATTTGATTTGATATGTGGTAAAGCCCAAAGAGACACCCATATCAAAAATTATGACCGTTTGAAGTTCCAGTCATTTTTTCAACTTATATTAGACTGTTCATTAATTCATTTAATTTTTATGTCATCTAAATGTTATTAAATAACTATTACTTGATAATAATTAACAAATTATTAATTGATATTATTTTTAATTATTTTATAAGCTATTTTCACTCAATATCTTATATATTAAGTGTTAATTCTTATTTAGCCTTATCTAAAACATATTTAAAAAATATATATTATATTTATAACAATATAAATATTTTTTATATATTAATATATTAATATATTATTTTTAATGGAATATACCCTTTATCAGCGCTAGAGAAAAAGCACTAATAAAGGATGGACTTTATCAACAATTTTTTCTAACACTGATAAAGACCCCCCATTATCAACGCTTTTTAAAAAGTAGTGATAAATTCTCACCATTTATCAGTGCTTTTTTTCTAGCGCTGATAGGGGGACTTTATCAGTGATTTTTTACAAGCACTGATAAAGGTCCCCTTTTAACAGTGTTTTTTAGCACTATTAAAGCTCCCCTTTAACAGCACAAAAAAAGCACTGTTAAAGACCCCCTTTAAAAGCACTTTTTCTAGAATTAATAAAGAGGGTCTTTAACAGTGCTTTTAGCTAGTTCCATTAAAGTCCAAGCACTGGATAAACTCAGTTTTGTAGTAGTGTTGGTTAATTTTGGGTTATGTTAATTGGTTCATCTTGGGTTTTGTCATTTGGTTAATTTTGGGTTCGATCATTTGGTTCATATTTGGGTTGTCATATTTGAGTTAGGTCATTTGGTTTATTTTGGGTTACATCATTTGGTTCATATTTGTGTTATTTCATATTTGAGTTAGGTCATTTGGTTTATTTTGGGTTACTTCATTTGGTTTATTTCAGGGTTATGCAATTATTGATTAGTTCATTTGTTCATTTTTTGGTTAGATCAACTAGTTTACTTAGGTTTAGGTTATTTGGTTTATTTTGGGTTATGTAATTTTGTTCATTTTGGGTTAGGAATTCTTAGGTTAGGTTATTTTATTCAATTTGGGGTAGGTCTTTTTAGGTTAGATGGAATCCCCCCTTTACTCTAATCCACCAGGACATGGGTTTTTACAACCTCTCTACTGAAAAACTTATCATCCCAAAAGGATGAACCAATTCCACATCAAGGATATAATGCAAACCAAAATTATCAATCCCTAATTAAAAAACTACCATATATCTCAAATATACACCATTATTATGATGTGTGAATTTGAAAATTTTATTCAAACAACAAAATACTAAATCCCTAATACCTAAGATGTAACTAATATCCAAAAAAATATTACATAACCCAAAAAAGCATTACATCCTTCTACAACATAATTTCCAAGACATCAAATAGAATCACTATGGCTTTACCATTGCCTACTTGCCACTAAATTTTGGTTTATCAAAAAAAATACACTTTAACATAATTTCACCAAAGTAACATTATTGTTTAAAATCCCACCCAAAAATTTATTTCAAATATATATTATACCCCAAAACAAAATTAATTTAAAATGAAATTTGATAAAACACTCTCCCAAATTACATTACTAAAAGTAATCATTTGAATATACCCACCCCTTTTCAAAACTAATTCTCATTCAAAGAAACATTTTAGAAAACAATTTTCTTTCCTAAAAGTAACTGTTTAAAGGTATTCAACCCATGTCAATACCTTTTCCCCATTTAAAAAAATCATAAAAACACCTATTTAGTTTAAAGGGGAATTTCCAGCCTTATATTAAAGGGATTCATGAGAAGAAAACATAAATTTCAGCATGCAAATCCAACTGAATGGGGAATTTACAGCCTTCTGTATTGAATTTTAGCATGAAAATATAACTATTTATGTTTTTATACTTCTTGAAAATCCAAAATAAAATGAAATGACCACTTTATTAACAATATAAATATAGATATTATTTATATTCATATTAATGTACCTGAAGTCTATCATGCTTGGGTATTGTAGTGCACCCCAAAGTGTGAAAACATGTCATAACATCTTTTTTATTTTTGTTTTTTTAACGTATCCTAAAAACAAAAATTCAATATAATTAAAAAGAATTAAAATTTCAATGAAAACCATTAAAGATTAAGAATACCTTAAACTCATTACTGTTCCAATATGGGGTCATTTGTTGATATTGTGTTATTGGATAGTCGGGGAATATTGGTACACCCTCTAAATCATTATTGAATCTACTCTTCCAACCAACATATAACTCACACTTATATGACCACCATAACTCCCCAAGATCCATCAACCAAGAGACCTTAACAGCTTCACCATTAGGAAAGTTAAATTGACTCTACAACAAACATGTTAATTCATATAAATACAATAATAACATAGATATCAATTTAAAAACATTTTCTTACCCATATCTCTGCCTATGATTTCTCCTTGATTTCATCACCAAGATGCCTCTATAAGATTGGTTGCACCATAATGATATCATTGTACTTGGCTAAAGTTCCCATAAAACTTATACACCGCCCGAAATTTTTACCTATCATTTGATTTTCTTAATTTTAATCCACCATTATTTGTGTTTGATGATTCCTGGCTTCATACATATGGGTGGACCCACGTCACCTATTAGAAGATCCTACTGAATAAGATAAAAGAGAAAAAATAATAATTAATTCATAGTACAACATGAAAAAAATGATGTGATATAATTTAAAACACTTATAATAAAAAAACATGATTCAAGATGCTCATTAAGCTCTGATGGATCCATGGGCTATCTTGGATTAGTATCCTTTGAAGGACGTGCCTATTCCAATGCATGCACCAGGTCATCTACATGCACTGGAGTTGAAGTTGAAGGAAAAAATCATCAGATCCTGGATGAATAGTAGGAAATAGAGGTGGCATAGACATGGTAGGATAAAGATAAAAGGGTTTGGGGATAAATCATATGATATAGATATGGTATAGGTGGGAACATCCCTAGATGAAACATAGACATGGTATGAGAAGAAGAGGCTAAATAAGATGATGATGGAGGCATGGTTGGGAACTTCACTGGAGGATTAAGTGGGGGATGAAAAGGTGTGATATATGGGGTGTCTTCTAGTGGTTCAGGGTGCGAAACAGGTACGATTAGTGCTCCGCGTAGCTCTAGAAGCACACATGCTCAGACCTATACTAATAGGATGAGTAGAAGTCAACTTTGGTTTAGATGTATGTCCCTAATTTTTTTTGATAAAGAATAATAACATTCCATTAAATGTAATGTAGAAGAAAAATATTGCAATTATTATACTCATTAATGGAACCAGAGGAGGCATCCCTAGCTCACGCATCCATTGATCATTATCAAATAATCTCTTCCTTCAATTTTCTTCAATATATTTCATAATCTTCATAAGAATGAAATGTAAATTTTTGAGAAATAGTTTTTAAAAATTATGCATACAACTTATAAGTCAAAGAATTCATAAAAAATATATCTATTTATTTGTGTAATTTTAATTCAAGTTGGTTTCTTTTTTAAGGGTATGTTTGGTTTAGTTTTGTTTTTTTTCTTTCATTTAATCTGATTTATTTCATGTTCAAAAAAACTTGTTTTAAAAACAAATTTTCTATATTATAACTATCAAAAAATATTATATAAATCCATTTGAAATAAGTAAAAATATATTTGTTGTTTTAAATTGATTTATCAATGAATTATTTTTCTTGAACTTGAGGTGTCTATATTTTTTGGCAATTAGAAATCCATAACTATATTACTAATTTATTATAATTTAGGTTATGTGTTGTTCATAATTTAGATAGATTTGGTTTAATTCATGTTCTATTGTATAAGGTTTTTCATTTCAATTCCAAAATATAATCTTGAGAGAAGAATTTTGGTTCTTATTCTATAAAAGACAAAATTATTGGATTATATATTTGAATTCCATACAAGGAAATGTGATTTGAATTATAATTTTGTAGGTGTGTGTAAAGCCTTTGAAATATATATAATAGAGTTGAAATTAATCTTTTTGTGTTTTTATAGAATAATTGGTTTCACTAAATTAAATTTAATAGTCCATGAGCACCACATTGGAATGCTAAACTATGTTTGAAAATTAATTGATCAATAAACTGTTTGATAAATCATGGTTGTGCACCTATTCTAGAATACGATATTGTGAACTAAAATTGATATTGATCTTATGTGAGGTATGATTTATGAAAACCATATATATTAATGATTTTGGGCCTATTCTAAGTTGAATTTTCTAGATTTAGAGATATGAAAATTGTTTTTCTTTATCTTTTCATTGGATGTGATGCTTTGGATTAAACTGAAATACTACTTACTATTTCTATGATCTTCTAAAAATAATTATTCAGTTGTTTGTGTTATGAATTTTTCATTATTTAATTACATGTAAACTTTAAAAATATTCTAAAAATAGTTAATATGTAAATTATAAACACAGTTCACATGTAAATTGTAAACACATTTTACATGTCAACAGTAAAAACAAATTACATGTAAATTGTAAACAGTATACATGTAAAAATTTATATTATGTATAAATAAATGAATAAATTTATTTTGACTAATAGAATAATATTAATCTTCAATTCATATTTTTTATTAGATTTATTTCAATTAAATTCATTTAATATCATTTCATTTATGTTCCTTTGGTTTGGTTCCTTTGAGTTCATGTTGGTTTAGCCGATATTGGACAAAAATGAACCAAATGACCAAAATGAATCGATTGGATTAACATAAAAAATGAACCAAATGGCTTAAAATTAATTAAACCAAATGATCACAATGAATGACCAAATGAATAAATGAAGAAATGGCCAAATAACCAAAGTTAAAAATGAACCAAACAACCTAGCCCAAATGAACAAAAATACCTAAATAACCTAAATTAATATACATCCAAAATGCCTAAATGACCTAAATGAATAGGCAAAATGAACCAAATGACTAAAAATGACTAGATGAATTAACACAAATAATAAAAAATAATCAAAGTGAAACATAAAGTAAACAAAAGTAAGAACAAAAAAATACATTAAAAATACATAAATAACAAAGATATAAAAAAATACATTAAGAACAATGTCCTAAAGAACAAATACATAAACAAAGAAAAGGTAATGATCCACTCAATGTTCAAAAATAAAAATAAAAAATAGGAATAAATAAATATAAAAAATAAATAAACAAATAATAAATCAATGATATACACAAAGAAAATATAAATGCATAAACAAAGAAGAAAAATAACATACAACAAACTAACAAAACATTACATAATAAAATCACCAATCATAAAAAATGAAATAACATTATCATAATTCATCACACACACAATTTAAACCTATAAATTAATGGATTGATGAAAAATATGGAATATTTTTGGTTCTAGGGTAACTAGACTGAAGAGGTAAAACTGACATTTATCTTAGGGAGTAAGAGGACTTCCTGCTTACTAAAATTTCTAGTATAAAAGGGAATTTCCATTTTTTTGGAATAGTGAGAAACATAAATTAATTCCATTTGAGAAAGACCATGGGACTATATATAATAATTAATCACCTTGAGAAAATGCAATCCCAACATTAAAGGAATTATAAAAAAGTGGAAGGATTCAAAGAAATCTGAAATTTCAATGGTTTTTTTTTTCATCAAGTTCATTTCCAATTGAATTGTTCATTAAATATAAAATTTTAGTGGGTTTTCAATATCTAACATACCTTCATGAACCTCATGTGGGATTATTTCCTTAATATAAATTCCACTTATAGAAGTTAAGTCCATGAAACATTTAGTTAGATAAATTCTATCTTGGATTGGCATTATATGTTGACTCCTCTCACTATTTTTCTTTACAAGTTACTTTACCTAAACTTCAAAATTATTGGTGAAATATTTGGAATTTTCAGAATGATTATCAATCCATGAATCTATTCTTGAGAAATCAATATGGGTATACTGGATATGGTCTTGTGCTATTTTGATGAATCCCTTTATTCATAAAAATTATACTGGTAATTCCCTCTAAACTAACCTTTACCAATTTAAATACACCTACCTAATATGAACTTTCCAAAATAGAACAAAAAATGTAATGAAACAAAATTATTGAATTAATATAAGCTTAAGAAAACCTAACAACACCAAAAAATGATGTATCAAACCAAATAGATGAAACAAAACCTAAAAAAACTAAATTAAACTATATTGGAACCCAACAAACCAAACAAAATAGAAACAAAAAAATATAAAAAAACCAAAATGAATTGAATCAATAAAATTAACTATATAGAATAAAATAAAAATTTGGTGGGAGAATAGTGAGCTAACTATATATTGGTTAGGTTTTCATACATAGATAAAAATAAAAACAATACTCAATAGAAGAGAAAAAGGATTCAAAACTCACTAATATGATTTCAAAGAAGATCATAATAAAAAAATACCTGAATTAGGGGATAATGCAGGAGGAGAAGCTATCGCTTGGGTGAGGAGAGATTAGGGAATGTGAGTAAAGGGTGGGGAGGGTGGGAGGCTGAGGGAATTTAAAGAAGGCTATACCAATGGTTTTTAAAAAACTATTGGTATAACTCAACCTATACCAACGATTTAAACAAATTGTTGGCGTAGGATGATTCCATCCACTCTATACCCATAGTTTTAGTAAACCATGGGTATAGATACATGGGGATAGCCCCAATTTCTAGTAATGTGATTTATTAAACTTAACATAATAAAGATCTAAAGAAATGTGATGTGTGGGGATAGCCCTAATTTTCAGTAATGTGATTTAATAGGGACCTTCATTTATTATGTTAGGTATCAAAATAACCTTTGTCACTTAAAAAAATCCCTCCTACCCATACCTAATTATCTTTGGTGTCTGTGGCCCTATCTCATGCTCATCCCACTACCACATCCTCTCCCATTCTTGTCCTGCTACCACATCCTCTTCTGTGCTCATCCAACTACTGCCTCCTCTCCCACGCTCATCTCATTATTGACTTCTCTCTAGTGATCATCCAATTGTTTCCTCCTTAGTGTGTTAATTCATTCATCCTTTAGCATGTTCCACTTGTCGTCCTGTAGTATTCTCGTATGGTCATCCTTTTATTGTTGTTGTTTTATTGATCCTAGGAGTACCCTCCTCCCACCATCGACTCCTCTCTCACCAATAAATTATTTCACTTGAACTTCTCCCAGTTCCAAGTGTATCTTCTAAAACCAAATTTTCTATAAATCATATATCGACTATATTGTTTTTTATTTATTTTTTTAATTGATGTAAATATGAACTGAGAATGAGTTTTAATGTCATATATTCATTAATTTTTTAGTTTGATTGATACAAGATGATTTAAAATTATTTTAAAAAATAAATGTTTTTTATTTTTATTTTGATCGAGTACTTGTTAGTGATTCCTAAGGAAAAATGTATTATGAAGGTGGAGGATTGATGGGTAGAGGTTAATTGAAAAAATTTAATTTTATGAAAAATCAAGATTGACATCATCGATTTTGAAGTCTGATACATCATCATTAGATTTAAAATACACGTTAAATTTTGACAGTACTATTTTTTTGACTTTATAGATGGTGGGAGAGTCGAGAAATTTTTCACATTCAATGAAAGTTATGCCCATGTATACATTATTTTGATGTTAGATGAATGCCTGCAATCGATAGTGGATGTAGATCTAAGGTAATGACATGTCAAAAAAAAATTAACATTTTTTACACATGTTATGTATTTATATTTGATATTTAGATTTTAGGGTTGAATTAGTTGGTGGGAATTCGAAAGCAATTTTATCATCTGATGGTGATTTTTAAATGACACCTTGTGCAATTAGTAGCATTCCATGTTCGATGACAAAGTTAAATGATTCAAAATGGAATGAATTATTGGTGAAAGTTGGATAGTTTTTTTCTTCTGCCAAAACATTGAGGGAGAAGATATTCAAGTATATCATTGTACATAGGTTTGACTATGAATATTTAAAGAATAGTTTGAAAAATATTATTGTCAAATGAAAAAGAGATAAACTAGTGATGCTTAGGGGTGAATGTTTAACACCCAGACCTAAAGGGACTACTGGAGATGACACCTGAAAAGACCTAGAATAGAAGCCACCTATGAGAAAATTCCTCTCAACCATGATCAAATTAGAAAGATGAAAATAGTTGTGGAAAAAATTAAAGAGTCATAAGCCAAGGTGGAGCAGGGGAATGAGAAATAGACAAGGAATGAACACATTCCAAAGGTGGTGGAAACCAACAAAACAAACATAAAATAGAATAAAGAACACTAAAGTAACACCAGAAAGCAAAGGAGACCATTAAGATGTAGGAGGAATCAGAGAAAAGACAAGAGAGAGGACTGTCATCTCAAAGGGAGGCAATGAGAAGAAAACATAAAGAGTGTGAGAGTGAGAGAGAATATCATCATGTTAGTTGAAAATGACACATACTGACTAATAAAGAGGCATAATTCAGGATAATGACCAATAATTGAGAAAATTAAAAAAGGTTACTTTATTTTATTACATTGGGTATCAAAATATCCTTTATACCCTAATTGTTTTTCACCCTTCTTCTGAAATGCCTATCCCCAGTATCCTCCTCCTGTGCACTCTTATCACCATCACCCTTAGTCCTACTCCATTACCCTCCTCTACCTTTATGTCACTCTCCTCTCCCAAAAACCCCATCCCACCATCATATCCTCCAAAAAATGCATCTTTCTATTGTCGTAAACTCCAGAACCATCTCCCTTCACTCCCACGATGTTTCTATCTTCTCCTGCATGGTCACTCTACTCTCACAAAGATTGTAGCCCACCATCACCTCCTTCCTTGTTCTTATCTCACAGTCACCCACCAATCCCACACCATTTCCCTCTACTCCCACATCATCACCCTCCACTCCTACATTGTCACCATCCTCTTCCGAAAACCCTATCCGGTCAGTTACTCCTCTTGATATCTCCTTTTTCATGCCATTGGATTTTCTCTAACATATTTTTGTCCTCTTCCAAGTGTGTTCCTACTTCCATATAGTTTACCTCATTCCTTACATATTTGATAACTATTTTATAGATTTTCTGACTAGTATAAGTTATAGGGACTGAAATAGAGAGGAAGGGAACATCAAGATTTACAAAATTTAGGTATGATTTTATTTATGGTATGTTTTTATTTGTTTTATAAAATCATGTTATATTAAGGTTGTGATATAATTTTATTTTCCTTTGTAATGTGCATGAAACTTCTTTTAAGAAAAATAAAGGTATGTATAAAAATGTTAGGGATGCTAATTCTAACATAGTAGATGATTCCTCAAAACTATAAAAACTTCAAAAGAATAAGTATAATATCATGAAAAATGATGTAAAGGATGCTTCAATGGGTCAAATAGTTATACCCCAAATTATTTTAAATTATTGACATTCTGCAAATTTATTTAAATATGTTATTGATTTTATTGTTAGACATGAGAAACAAAAACAATTGGTGATAGAACTAGGATTTGATATGTTTTTGGAATTTAAATTTCAAATCTTTCCAAGAGAATTATATGAGAATATTGTATATGCCTTTCATCCTCCAACATGTACCATAACACTTAGAGGAAGAGAAATGATTATTACTACAGAAAATATTAATTACATGTTAGGAATTCCTTGTGGAGGAAGAACCATATATCTTTAAAGGGATAATGATGGATGAAATGAAATGAAGATTTGTTACATGGGAAAGAAGTTAACTTTATTAAAGAAAATTATTTTTTAAGTTTTAGGGAAAAATGAATTTACGACAAACTTTCTGTTGTTTACTTTGGGGACCATGTTAAATCCTAGTTCTAGTTATTTTGTAAATGAAATAAATATCAAGATTTTGTGTGGTTGTCAACAAAATGTTAGATAATGGGATTGTTCCTAGTTTGTTTTGATGGATCTTGTTCAAGAGGTAAATATATACTAGACTTCGATACCAAAAGGCCAAAAAAAGAAGCATGTCTGTGGTTGCATGGTTGTCTTATTAGTATGTTTTAAAAATGTTTAACTATGTTGGATATTTTTTTATTAGTTAGTAAATTTATTTTACTGATGTGAATATTTTGACATTTCATTATAGATATTTTTATTCATCCACATCCTGATTGGCTTGGTTTGTAATTTATGTTGTGAAAATGTTTTTCAATTTTAGGATAGAGAAAAAATTAAAAGGAGATTAAAGTTTGAAAAAATGAGTAAAAGTGGAATATTATATGCAACTCCTACTTCATCAGGGAGTAATATTACTAACCAATCTTTATTCACACATCTGATAAAAACTTCATCTTTATATTCCTGAAAGTTTCCTATTTAAAATTCCATGTTAAAATCTTAAATTGTAGCATTAAAACATGGATTTTTAGTATTAAATTCTAGATGTGTGGTGTCAAAATGTGTAATATAAGTGTTTAAAACCTAGAATTATAGTGTTAAAATGTGGGATTTTAGTGTTACCAACTTTGAAATGATCAATTGAAAATATTATATTTCATGTGTAAATTTTTAGTGTTAAAAACCAGAGGAGTAGTGTTAAAATATGAATGGTTAGTGTTAAATTGGGGATGATCTTTGTTAACTTCTATAAAGTTGATGTTAAATACTTTAAAAGCCTCCTTTTAGATTCCTATATGTTATTATGTGTCTTTATCGTGTTAAAAAATGGAATTATAGTGTTAAAAATTATAATTTTAGTGATAGTATCCAGAGTCTTTAATTAAAAAGATTCCTATTTGTATATGTTACTGTTAAATATAATATGTGGATGCCCAATGTTAAAATATAGATACTTAGTGTTAAATTGAGGATGGTTAGTGTTAATTTCTGGGATCTTGATATAAAATTACTTTAAATCATCATTAAAAATTCCCATGGTCTTAGATGTGTATTGTTAGTGTTTAAAACCTAAAATTATAGTGTTAAAATGTGGGATTTTAGTGTTAGAAAATCTGAAATGTTCAATTAAAAATCTTACATTTCATGTCTAAATTATTATTATTGAAAACCATAGGGTTAGTGTTAAAATATAGATAGTTAGTGTTAAATTGGGGATGATCTATGTTAATTTTTGTAAGCTTGATGTTAAATACTTTGAAAAGAATCATTTTATATGACCATATATTATTATGTGTATTTAAAGTGTCTTGGAATTATAGAGTTAAACATTAGAATTTTGGTTTTAGTATCTGAAGTGTTTAATTAAAAAGATTCCTATTTTTATCTATTACTATTAAAGATAAAATGTGGATGCCCAATGTTAAAATATGGATGATGAGTATTAAATTGAGGGTGGATAGTGTTAATTTCTAGGAGCATGATGTTAAATGACTTCAAAGACACATTAAAAATTTCCATGTGTTTAGATGTGTATTTTCAATGTTTAAAACCAAAAATTATAGTGTTAAAATGTGGTATTTTAGTGTTTCCAACTTTGAAATTTTCAACTGAAAATCTTAAATTTCATGTCTAAATTGTTAGTGTTAAAAGTCGGAGGGTTAGTGTTCAAATATTTAAGGTAAATGTTAAATTGGGGATGTACTGTGTTAATTTCTATAATATTTATGTTAAATACTTTAAATGAATCATTTTAGATGCCCATATGTTATTATGTATCTTTCCAATATTAAAACATGGAATTATAGTGTTAAACATAATAATTTTAGTGTTAGTATATGGAGTGTTTAATAAAATAGCTTCTTGTTTGTATTTTTTACTGTTAAAGATAAAATGTGGATGTCCAATATTAAAATCTGGATGTTGAGTGTTAAATTAAGGATGGTCAGTGTTAATTTATAGGAGGTTGATGTTAAATTCCTTTAAAGCCTCATTAAAAATGTCCATGTGTTTAGATGTGTATTGATAGTGTTTAAAACTTATAATTATAGTGTTAAAATGCGGTATTTTAGTGTTACCAACTTTGAAATGTTCAATTGAAAAACTTACTTTTCATGTCTAAATTGTTAGTGCTAAAAACCAGAGGGTTAGTGTAAAAATCTTGATGGTTAGTGTTAAATTGGGGATGCTCTGTGTTAATATATATAAGCTTGACTTAAATACTTTAAAACCCTACTTCCAGATTCCCATATGTTATTATGTGTCTTTATAGTGTTAAAACATGGAATTATAGTGTTAAACATCAAATATGATCCATGCACCCCCAGTAAATTGGGGATGCTCTGTGTTAATTTCTATAAGATTGATGTTAAATACTTTAATGTACTTTTAATTTTTCTTCATTCCAAGTATCTCACCAACCTTTGGTAGTGGGGACTCAAATATGATCCATGCACCCCCAGTACACCAAATAAATCTATATAGAACTCCATGTGGAATAATTTAATGGGTTATCCAGTGCACACACAGAGTCATATTCTCTGTATTATGCATCATGAGCATATTTTATATCTCTATACAAGAATCATACTCACACTATCCTTAAAATTTCATCATAACCTATAATACTTCATGATGAAAATTAGTTATGGATAAACTCAAATTCATAATTTGAGAGGTCAATTATCACTACACTTCACAAAATGTATATCTATATATAAATTTATGTAGCTAATGTGAAAGAATGATAAAATATAGGTTAACTTTAATATGAAATATTTTAAGAATTTTAAACTCTTTAAGAATATTTAACAAAACCAACATAAACACTGATTTATCATATCATATATGATAAACTTCCAGATCATCTTTATGTTTACTACACTTTCTGGGTTTTGTTAACACATTACATCATATGTAATCCATGTAACATCTCTATACATCCATCTGATAAAACCATCTCACTAAACTCTTTAGTGAGAAACATCTATAAAGTAATCCAGTTTTAATAATGGTGAGATTTATGAATCATATTCCAAACTGTTCAACTTTTGAACATTTTAAAACTTCTTAACTTCACAACATAAAATGTTATGATATAAACTTCTATTTTATACTTAAAATTATTTATAAGTTCATCATAATCATCCTTGGAACCCTATTTAATAAAAATTTTCCTTGAAATATTACATTATTGTTTACTATCCCTCCTAAACTCTTTTAGGATAAAGTGACAAACACTTTAACTTAAGATTGATGTTATCCTTTATTTCTTGATTTTGAACTTCTCTAAGTTCAAAAATACTCCCAATTGTTTCTTAGATGTTATATTATTTTTAGAATATATTTTTAAGAAAAAATTCAAACCTCTTATTCTAGAAATAATATTTATTTATTTTCAGTAAGTATATTAAAAAAATAAACTATATCATATATGGTATTCTATGTGTTTGGAACATTTTTATTTGAAAAGAAGAGTGTTAAAATATACATTTGGTATCAAATACCTTTAAAAATTAATTCCTTTTATTTTCATATTGGACATAGAAATTCCATAAAATCTTTTAGGTATATCTCAAAAATTCCAATCATATTGAATTTTTACTCTTCCTTTTTGAAAAACCTAGATTTCAATGACCTTGATTGACTTCTTAAAGAAACATTATTTAACTTTTCAACCAAATTTTATTATTTTGGTTTGAAATTTTACCTACTTGTACTGTCTATACATTTCATTAAAAATATTAAATCATATTCTTAATTCATATTTATATTCCCAACACTTTGAGAACATTGGGTAAACATTATGTGAATTGAATCATATTTTTGAAACATTTCCATAAATGAAAATAGGATAAATTCTCTAATAAGAAAAAGCCAATTTTAGTCTCTCTTTAAATAATGTTGTAAAATTAAACAAATCATAAACTGAGTGTATTAAAAACACCCATCTCATTTCATATAAACAACTATTGTTTACATGCTCTTCTTAAGAGATAAAGGAGATAAAATACACATCTTATGATGCATTTACCTAATCTTGAAGCATCTAAGTTATAAATGGAGTGAATCCTTTTCTATATTACTTGAAAAAAACCATCAAGATCTAGACTTCAATTCATTCTCATAGTTTTACCTTTTTATTTTTTTACAATAATTGTAAACCATACAGTCAATATCATATATCTGTCAGAATAATGTATTTGATTTCTATAAACAATAAAGCTTTAAGGACACCTTTAGGATCTTTAAAATATTCAATCATATTGAATATAATGTGGAATACCTAATAATATTCTGTATAAGAGACTAACATTCTTTAAATCATTGATATACCCAATCATATTGAGTACAAGAGCGGAGACAAATATTAATTTTTCCATTTATCACCTAATGACTTTAAAACCTTAAGTGAATCGCTATATGATTACATAATCATTTAGATTCACCTATTTAATAATTTTAACACTTGGTTACTAAGTAAGGAATTGTTATGACTCATATAATATTCCTTAAGAACTTTTCTTAAATCACCAATCTTTCTTAAGAACTTTTCTAAAGTTACCATTCCAAGGATTAGCTTACATTAAGCTTATCCTTATAAAGGATTGATCACAAAGTTTATATTGATAATGAAGATGATATTATATACAATAGAAGATTTTATTAGATGAGTATCATGTTTTATAACCATTCAATAAGGCCTTTTATTAAATGGGTTTCCACTAAAATTATGCCACCCTTTATGACCATCATATCCATTAGTGGTCCAAGATCCATATTTCACTAACCTATGGGTCGCTTTAGTGTTTCTCCCATGGATTAGATATTTAAGTAGGGAATAATCCCAACTATATCATATATTATTCTTGGATAGATGATCAAAAAACCCTTTTTCCAATTAATCATATGAATGAAATAAACTATATTCCTCTAATAACATAATCATATAAGGGTCTCTTGGATAGTTTAACCCAAATAAAATTCCAAAAATAATATAACAAGGGATAATCTATGAGCACCAAAATTTAGAATAACCCACACTATAGGTCAATCTAGATTCACTTATTACTTGATTTCCTTATATAAGATAATCTACGTGCACCCAACTTTAGTATGACCAAACCAGTTGGATGATCGAAGTATTGAAAAGTATAAGGCCCAAACCTTAAACATTACATAATATTGAGTTAAGTCAAGAATTAAAATTGAGGATATTTTCATGTTTATAGTTTTAGAGAATTAGGCTATAACTATTACATTATATCTCAAAATATTACAAAGTAGACACTTCTACTCTATCAATTTTTTTCATAATAATAAAACTCCTTAAATAAAACAAGAACTATTTCCTTGATATAAATCTTCTTGAATTATTAAATTCCTTTAACCTTCCTTATACCCTGTGAAAAACATTTAAAAAACTTGGGATGATCATAAAAAGCTCATTAAGGGTTATAAAATAAAGAAAGAAAACATTATCCCATCAATATATACAAACCAATGAGATCATACTTTTCAATCATAAAACATATGCTCTTTAACATACCTCATGAAATAATAAGATTTATGAATAACACATAGAAATAATAAATCATAATGGTAATTTGCGGAATCCATAACATACTTACATTGTAGCTTTCATAGCTACAGAGGGAGTTATGTTTGGAATACCCATCAAAGTATATTCCCTAAATTTATTAAAAGAAACATTAACGTTTACCTCTGCCACGTTATCCAATGTATTGGAGAGATATCTCAGGCTCACCCACCCTTGGTTTATCATGGAACCACCCGTATACGTAAAAAATTCCTAAGAACCATAACACATAAAACATTCATAAAGGAAAGATAAAATTTCCACATTGGAATCACAATATATCATTTCAAGATATTGAAATAATCAATGCTTTCTCAAAACCATTTTGAATACCAAAATATGTAAAAAGGGTATATGATATTTATTTTTCCTTTTAAAAACACTACAACTTGTAGAGGAATCCAAATATAAAATAATTATCGTGGCGGTAGAAAGGTCATTATCACCGCGTACGTTAAAAAAGAAACATTCTTTTTGTCATTCAGTAAAACGATTCATAAAAAAAAGATTAATTTTGAAAACCGTTGAATGAAATTAAAATATAAAGTGTATAATTATACACCATATAAAATAAGGTCATGTATAAACCAAAATATGCCTCAATGAATAGAGATTGAGATGAAATCCCTTACAATGATCTTATCATTAAATTAAGGATAAATCAATAACATAAATATGTGTGACTAATATAAATACACACAATATAAGTGGATATTAAGTGTAAAACAATCAAAGTTCATTAACACATATTCATAGCACTACATAATCAAGAAGCATATTTTTAACCCAAAGAATGAAAATTGGGTTAAGAAGTTCCCTTACAAAAATTCAGCAGCCTAACAACGTCACTAACAAATTCAAAAAATGAGTTGATGAGAGGAAAAAGGGTCTCTCATAATTTGGAAATAAAATTTACAGCAATAAAGATAAATAAGAACATATCCCAATATAATAAAATGGAAATTAAAATACATAACATAAAATAAGTCTTTGACTAAAAGAGGATGGTGAAAGGTCCCCTTACCTTGTGTCCGACTTGTCTTGTTCGTTCTTTTTCTCCCTAAATAATAAAATTAAGTTAATTATAATTTATTAAGAACCTTTTTAAATTTTATTATTGATTTTATATCACTAATTAACTTTATATAACAATCATATAATTATTTAATTTTATATTGGTCTTTTTATCGTTGTTTGGTACTGGAGTAAAAAATGAACTTGTTATAATTACAAATTGTCCATATGGTCAAAAATCCATTATCTACAGAATTGTATTCATGATTTAAATAAAATATATATCCAGTATATATTTATTTAGATACAATAGATATGTATTTATAATATTACATAACATTTGTATATAAGAAAATGAAATGCATCGTTCATGGAGACAGTAAGCCGTACGTACGCATGAACGCTACTTTCATTTTTTTTTCATTTTTAAAAGAATGAAAAATAAATGATACATAGGTATGTTATAATTAAAATATAATATATATGTTATATATGTTACATAATTTCATTAATTTAATCCTTTATAGATTCCATGTATAGCGTAAACGAGTTATATCACATTGAGGGGGCCATAGTCCGCACTTCCTCAAATGAAATTATCGTATTTACGTGTTATAAAAATCATAAAGGTATGATCTAAATGAAACATACATAAGCATAAAGATAATATAAATATAATATATACCATATATAAATATAGTTCCATCATAATGGCCACCATGAGAGGTGGTAGGAGATAATTGAACAATCATCATTTTGTGAGGCAGTAGTTCACCGTCCACAGAAATAGTATGTTCTAAATCCATTAGATGGAGGTGTGTGTGAGTGTAATTCAGATAATTGGAATAAAAAATCCTATTATATTGAATATACTGGTGTTGTTATATAATAAAATAATAATAATAGAATAAGGAGTAGAGAAGGAGAATAAAAGAAAAGAACTTGAGAGAAGATGTTACCTCTAAATCGGGTAACTCCCTTTGATTTGATCCAGAAGGATTTATTGAATTGCCTTATGCCCAAGGTAAGGATTCTAGGAAGAATATATGAATGTTGGGAGATTATTTGGCCAGATTTTGGATGAGCCAAAGAGTCTTGATAGGAGTGACTAAGGGTTAGAGGTGATGCCCTTTTATAAGAGGGAGGGGGGCTCTTTAGGAAAGTTTGAAAGTATTATTTTATTATAAAATGATTTTCAGTTTCAAAAGGTCTAAGACTCATTAAATTATAATATAATATGAATATAAGTCTAAATAAAATCATCCAATAAGAATTAGACAGGTTTTGAATATTTTTTAATCCTTATCTTTTTTATTTAACCATTCTTTACTCTTACCATTTTATCAAGCATTTAACACTTTGAGAAATCAAAATAGTTATCAAAACTAGAAAAATATCCAATTAAAGAGTCAATAATAAAATTTTGGACTTATAATAACTATTTTTTTAAATTTTATAATATTTACTATAATATTCTATATTTTAAAATATGAATTATGTCAATTTTGACACTATACATATCATGATTTTTAAAAAATACAAAACAACTTGAATACTTTGAGAAAACTTCATTAATACAAAGATAACATGTAACTACAATCCATAGAATTTGTGGATGACATCAAAATAACCAAAATAAATTTATTTTAACATTTATAATATCATTTATTTGATTCCTTAAATAATGAAGCAAACACTACATCATTGTGTCATAATTAAATTTATTTATTTAATGTCTAAAAATTATAAATACAATACCCTAATGTAGGAAATATTTTTAGATTTATAATGACTATTTATAGTTGAATAGATCCTATATATAACCCCATATAAAAATTGTTTTAGTAAAAGATATATTTTTAGGTTATATTTTCCTTAACATTAAATTAAAAGTAATTAAATTTCATTTTCACTTATAAGTGTCTTCATGGGGTCCCAAAATAGACCCAAGGATGCCAATGATCAGACATGTATCATTCAATAGAGTTAGGACACGTGTTGGGGTAATTTAATATTATTATAATATTATTTTTTTACCCTTATTTACCAGATTTACCCTGTAACCACGGTAAATAAAATATTTACTGAAGTTACTATTCATAATGTATAAAAATAAAAGTTACAAATTTACACAATTTATAACTCCTGATTCCAAATATGGAATCCGTTTTTCCAAATTTAAAACACATAAGTTTCAGAAATTAATTTAAAATTAATTCCCGTTGTCAAAACCAAAAAGCGTGTTTTTAAGAAATAAAAACTACTCAAAGATTGACATGTGTTTATGTCCAATTTTAAATTGAAATTACTTCCAATAACCAATATTGGATTAAATGGTAAAAATATGACCCAATTACACTTTAAAACCAATTAAAATAACAATATAACTATATAAATAAATCAGATGAAAATACATTTTTGACTTAAAATGCAGTATTTTTCACTATTCATTAAAAAAATGAACTTTATCAAAAAAATACCAAAAGTTTACCCAAAGTAAATTTTTATGTACCAATTCTAAATAAGAGGTTTATTTTGTCAAATGGAAGATATAAAAGTGGAAAAAATATATTTAAAAAGGGTTCTCCATTAAAAGGGGGTAAAATGACCTTTTAAAAAATTAGAGTTTTTCATGCTTAAAATCATATTCATTATTATATTAATCCTTTAAAATTTATTGGATAAGTGTAAAAACATTTAACAAACATGTGTAATTATAATTTAGTTAGTTATGTTCATTCCTGACAATTCAATGACTATACGTTTATTACCATTTAAAATAATAATAATATTATTGTATTATTTTTTTAGTATAACCCAATGTTGTGTGCAATGTAAGATTTTTGATAAGCTCGTTGTTGCGTGTCGAGTACGCTATCAGAAAAAAAACGTCCCCTTTAACTTAAAATTAATATCTTATTCATAAGTATTAATATAAATCAAAAATTATTATTCTATAAATACCTGGGTGGTTAAATCCTTCCCCCTTTTAGAAATTACATCCTCAAAATTTTAAAATTGGTCTCGAAAACTTCATTGAAAGTCCCACATCAGAAAAAGAGTAAATAAAAATGTCACTTTTAAAATAAATAAAGAGAACTACAATGGTTACTTGATATAACACAAACTGGGATTCCGTGTAGGAAAACATGGATATGGAAGAGAAACTAAGTGTCAAGTTCTGATGAAGAGTGGTAGAAATCCTGATCAGGAGAAAGTTAACAATATGAAAACCATAGAATTTTGATAGGTTAAATGGTTTTTGATTCCCTAGTAGGAAAAGTAAAAGGACAACATTTTAGATTAACCATTTATTTAACCTCTCTTTAGACATTAACCAAAACCAAAAATGTTAGTACAAGATCAGATAATCCCCAAAAAGGATAATCTTTATAAAAAGAAATACTACTATTAATCTCTAAAATTGAACAAACAATACCCAAATCTCAAAAAAGACCATTCAACAAAAAAAAAATTCCTTAAAATTCTTCAAAATAATCCAAACTAATATTGAAAACCAAAATTCATAAGGATTTGATCACATATTCTTCCATGATAAATCTTAACATTTATCTTCAAATAACATTGACTACTTTTAAAGTCACATACTTAAAAGTAGTTAACCTAATCACATATTCTATATAATAGGTCAACCATTTCCATAAATAACCCAAATATCCATAAGTCTACAATAAAAACATATATTCTTCCAAAATAAAATTTCAACCATTACTCCACAAATGAGATCCCATAATATTCTATTTTCCTTAAGCATATAGTGGTCCCAAAAGAGAGAACATCTTCCAAAATAACCTTTATCACTTAATCACCAAATCATTTTACTATACTAAGGATGTCCATTTGATAAAACATAATATCCCTAAATCAACTTATTCTTGATCCATAAAATCATCTAACAAAAAAGAATAAGTCATACTAACAAGGGACTTCACGTAGGCCAGTGGTAGGCGATAAATCCCAATTGAACTTTGGTTGTCGGTTCGATTCCCATGACCTTTCCAGACATGAAAGTTTGTCACCCATCCTGTGGGTTGTCCTTTTTCTAAAACCATATCATTCTTATAAAATTATCAAAAATAAGATAATTTCCTAAAGAATAAACATAACCTATTTTATCCTCAAAGGTTATCTAATACCTTTCATTTTGATTCCCAAAATTTAATAACTATTTATCACCTAAAAAAAGATCACATGAACCCCTAAGGTTATCCATTATGTCCACACAAGAAAATATAATTCTTTCATGAATAAAATTTTCACATACCGAACTTCAGGGTTACACATACTAGAAAAAGTCTTCCAATGTAATCCCATCATCAAAAGAACCTTAATACTTTTAAGAATTTCATAATCCTAAAATCTACCATAACTCTTGAATCCCTTATATGTAGACTTTTTACTCATTCAAAGTTCTTCGTGATCCATTAACCATTATTTTCCAACTTATTCCGTAATAATTCTTTCCTACAAACAAAATCATGAATCATATTCTAAGATTCAATAATGTCAAAACATCAGCTAAGAAATAATCTATACCTTTCATTAGTCATTGTCAGTTCCTCATCCTCAATTGGAATTACATTAGGTATTGGTAAACATATATTTGTAAGGTCCTTCTGATACCATTCCCAAACATTCTTTTTAGGACATCTATTTGTATAATGACCATGCACACCACATTTAAAACATTTAATTGATCCCTTGGAAATAACTTCTTTCCCTTTCCTGGAGTCAACTGGATGCTTCCTTTTACCATGGTAGGTTCTTGATTTATGATCTTCATTACCACATCTATAGCATCTTCCCACCCCTTTGAAGCATTTTCCAAGGTGTTTATTTATACATCCTTGACACATAGGTTTTTGAATATACTTACCTTTATTATTATTACCTAAAATTCCATAGAAATTTTTTTCTCGCATATACTATGCCTTATAAAAAACATTAAGGTTTAGGTGGACAATCATGAATCTATATAGTTGGTTGAGAATAACCACAAGAGTTCTCATTAAATCTCCCATTTAATTCTGTTTCTTATTCATAAAACCATCATAATTTTCTTCACATCCATTGTTACTTTGGTTCCTGCTAGATCCAACCATTTACTAAAACCAAAAAGGTCAGTGTGAGTATATCAGTAAAATCATCATATAATATATTATGAGGAGTTTCAACACTAAGATACACTTATTCATGTTATCTTAAACTCATTCAATTTATCTAAAATAACTATAACTCTTTCTAATATACTAACCATTATGGTTATGTCACTTATGCTTAAATTACACCCTAACCTCTAAAGTTATCTAAACCGACCTCTAATACCAACTATAAGGCCCCAAAATTAAACATTACATAATATTGAGTTAAGTCAATAATTCACATTGAGGATCTTTTCAGGTTTAGATTTTTAGAGAATTAGGTCGTAACTATTACATTACATCTCAAAAGATTACAAAGTAGACACTTCTACTCTATCCAATTTTTTTACAATAATAAAAATCCTTAAATAAAATAGGAATTATTTTCTTGATATAAATCTTCTTGAATTATTCTATTCCCTTAAACTTCCTTATACCCTGTGAAAAATATTTCAAAAACTTGGGATGAACATAAAAATCTTAGTAAGAGTTATAAAATAAATAAAGAAAACATTATCCCATCAATACATACAAATAAATGAGATCATACATTTCAATCATAAAACATATGATATTTAACATAACTCATGAAATAATAAGATTTATGAATAACACATAGAAATCATAAATCATAATGGTAAATTGTGGAATCCATAACATACTTACATTGTAGCTTTTATAGCTACAGAGGGAGTTACATTTGGAATACCCATCACAGTATATTATTTAAATCTATTAGGAGAAACATTAACATTTACCTCCATCATGTTACCCAATGCATTGGAGAGATATCTCGGGCTCACCCAGCCTAGGTTTATCACGGAACCATCTATATGCGTAAACAATTCCCAAGAACCAATACACATAAAACAAGCACAAAGTAAAGATAACATTTCCACATTGCAATCACAATATATCATTTCAAGATATTGAAATAATCAATGCTTTCTCAAAACCATTTTCAATACCAAAATATGTAAAAATGGTATATGATATTTATTTTTCCTTTTAAAGACACTATGACTTGTAGAGGAAGCCAAATATCAAATAATGATCACAATGGTAGAAAGGTCGTGGTCACCGCGTATGTTAAAAAAGGAACATTCCTTTTGTCATTTAGTAAAAGGCTCCATAAAACAAAATATTACTTTTGAAAACCATTGAATGAAATTAAAAGATAAAGGGTATAATTATACACCGTATAAAATAATGTCATGTATAAACCAAAATATGCCTCAATGAATAGAGATTGAGATGAAATACCTTACAAGGATCTTATCATTAGATTAAGGATAAATCAATAACATAATTATGTGTGACTAATATCAATACACCCAATATAAGTGGATATTAAGTTTAAAATAATCAATGTTCATTCACACATATTCATAGAACTATATAATCAATAAGTATATGTTTAACCCAAATAATGGAAATTGGGTTAAGAAGTTCCCTTATAAAAATTTAGCAGCCTAACGACGTCACTAACAAATTCAGAAAATGAGTTGATGAGAGGAAAAAGGGTATATCATCATTTGGAAATAAAATTTATAGAAATAAAGAAAATAATAACATATCCCAACATAAAAAAATGGAAATTAAAAGACATAACATAAAATAAATCTTTGACTAAAAGAGGATGATGAAAGGTTCCCTTACCCTGTGTCCGACTTGTCTTGTTCATTCTTTTTCTCCCTAAATAATAGACTTAAGTTAATTATAATTTCTTAAGAACCTTTTTAAAGTTTATTATTTCTTTTATATCACTTATTACCTTGAAATAACAATCATATAATTATTTAAGTTTATATTGGTCTTTTTGTTGTTGTTTGATACTGGAGTCAAAAATGAACTTGTTATAATTACAAATTGTCCATGTGGTCAAAAATCCATTATCTCAAGAATTGTATTTATGATTTAAATATAATATATATCTAGTATATATTTATTTATATCCAGTATATATGTATTTATAATATTCCATAACATTTGGATATAAGAAAATGAAATGCACCGTTCATGGAGACGGTAAGCCGTACGTACACATGAACGCTATTTTCATTTCTTTTTCATTTTTAAAGGAATGAAAACTAAATGATACATAGGTATATTATAATTAAAATATAATATCTATATTATATATGTTACATAAAATCATTAATTTTATCCTTTATACATTCCATGTATAGCGTAAACGAGTCATATCACTTTGAGGGGGTGGTAGTCCGCACTTCCTCAAATGAAATTATTGCATTTACGTGTTATGGAAAGAAAAAAGGTATGATATAAATGAAAAATATAGAAGAATAAAGATAATATAAATATAATATATACCATATATAAATATAGTTCCATCATAATGGCCACCATGAGAGTTTGTAGGAGATAATTGAACAATCATCGTTTTGTGAGGCAGTAGTTCACCGTCCACAGAAATAGTATGTTCTAAGTCTATTAGATGGAGGTGTGTGTGAGTGTAATTCAGATAATTGGAATAAAAAAAATCCTATTATATTGAATATACTGGTGTTGTTATGTAATCATAGAATAATAATAGAATAAGGAGTGGAGAAGGAGAATAAAAGAAAATAACTTGAGGGAAGACGTTACCTCTAAATCGGGTAACTCCCTTTGATTTGAGCCAAAAGGATTTATTGAATTTACTTATGCCCAAGGTAAGGCTTATAGGAAGAAGATAGGGATGTTGTGAGATTATTTGGGAAGAGGTTGGATGATCCAAGGGGTATTGAGAGGAGTGAGTAAGGGTTAGAGGTGATGCCCTTTTATAAGAGGGAGGGGGGCTCTTTAGGAAAGTTTGAAAGTATTATTTTATTATAAAATGATTTTTGGTTTCAAAAGGTCAAAAATTAATTAAATTAAAATATAAGATGAATATAAGTCTAAATAAAATTATCCAATAAGAATTAGACAGGTTTTGGATATTTTTTAATCCTTTTCTTTTTTATTTAACCATTCTTCACTCTTACCATTTTATCAAGCATTTAACACTTTGAGAAATCAAAATAGTTCCCAAAACATGACAAATATCCAATTAAAGACTAAATAATAAAATTTTAGACTT
This sequence comes from Viscum album, assembly GCA_963277665.1. Lineage (NCBI taxonomy): Eukaryota > Viridiplantae > Streptophyta > Magnoliopsida > Santalales > Viscaceae > Viscum > Viscum album. The sequence continues at coordinate 1,929,767,119 of OY728164.1, read as the reverse complement.
ATAATAACTATTTTACCTAATATTAGATTTTTTTTTAAATTTTATAATATTTCATATAATATTTTATATTTTAAAATATGAATTATGTCAATTTTTACACTATTCATATCATGACTTCTTTAAAAATCAAAAACAACTTGATTACTTCGAAAAAAATTCATTAATACAAATATAACATGTAACTATAATCCATATAATTTGTGTATGACATCAAAATAACCAAAATACATTTATTTTAACATTTATAATATCATTTATTTGAATCCTTTATTAATGAAGCAAACACTAGATCATTATTGTGTCATAATTAAATTTATTTATTTAATGTCTAAAAATAATAAATACAATACCATGATGTAGTAAATCTTTTTATATTTATAATGACTATTTATAGTCTAATAGATCCCTAATATTACCCCATATAAAAATTATTTTAGTAAAAGGTATTTGTTTAGGTTATATTTTCCTTAACATTAAATTAAAAGTAATTAAATGTCATTTTCACTTACAAGTATCTTCACGGGGTCCCAAAATCAAACCAAGAATTCCCATGATCGGACATATATCATCCAATAGAGTTAGGATACGTGTTAGGGTAATTTAATATTATTATAATATTGGTTTTTACCCTTATTTACCAAATTTACCCTTTAACCATGGTAAATAAAATATTTACTAAAGTTACTATTCATAATGTATAAAAATAAAATCTACCTATTTAACTAATTTAGAACTCCTGATTCAAAACATGGAATCCATTTTTCCAAATCCAAACACATAAGTTTCAGAAATTAATTTAAAATTAATTCCCGTTGTCAAAACCAAAAAGCGTGTTTTTAAGAAATAAAAACTACCCAAAGATTGACATGTGTTTATGTCCAATTTAAAATTGAAATTACTTCCAATAACCAACATTGGATTAAATGGTAAAAATATGATCCAATTACACTTTAAAAAAAATTAAAAGAACAATCTAATTATATAAATAAATCAGATGAAAATACATTTTTGACTTAAAATGCAGTATTTTTCACTATTCATTAAAAAATGAACTTGATTAGAAAAATACCAAAAATTTACCCAAAGTAAATTTTGATGTCCCAATTCTAAATAATAAGTTTATTTTATCAAATGGAACATATAAAAGTGAAAAACTATATTTAAAAAGGGTTTTCCATCAAAAGGGGGTAAAATGACCTTTTAAAAAAATTAGAGTTTTTATGCTTAAAATCAGATTCATTCTTCTTTTAAGCCTCTAAAATTTATTGGATAAATGTAAAAATATTTAACAAACATGTGTAATCATAATTCAGTTAGTTATGTTCATTCCCAGCAATACAATGGCTATACATTAATTACCATTTAAAATAATAATAATATTATTGTATTATTTTTTTAGTATAACTCAATGTTGTGTGCAATGTAAGATTTTGGAGAAGCCCATTATTGCGTGTCGAGTACGATATCATAAAAAACGTCCCCTTTAACTTAAAATTAATATCTTATTGATAATTATTAATAGAAATAAAAAAAGTATTATTCTATAAATACCTGGTTCATTACATCCTTCCCCCCTTTTGGAAATTGCATCCTCACAATTTTAAAATTGGGCTCAAAAACTTCATTGAAAGTCCCACATAGAAAAAAGAGTCAATAAAAATATCACTTTTAAAATAAAGAATGAGAATTACAAAGGTTACTTGAGATAACACATACTGGGATTCCATGTAGCAAAATATGGATATGGAAGAGAAACTAAGTGTCAAGTTTTGATGAAGAGTGGTAGAAAACATGATGAGAAGAAAGTTAAAAATATGAAAACCATATACTTTTGATAGGTTAAAGGGTCTTTGATTCCCTAGTAGGAAAAGTAAAAGGACAACATTTTAGATGAACCATATATTTCCCCTGTCTTCAGACATTAACCAAAACCAAAAAGGTTAGTACAAGATCATATAATCCCCCAAAAGTATAATATTTATAAAAAGAAATACTTCTCTTAATCTCTAAAATTGAACAAAGAATACCCAAATCTAAAAAAAGACCATTCAAAAAAAAGTCCTTAAAATTCTTCAAAATAATCCAAACTATGATTGAAAACCAAAATTCAAAATGATTTGATCACATAGTCTTCCATGATAAATCTTAACATTTATCTCCAAATAACATCGACTAATCTTAAAGTCACATACTTAAAAGTAGTTAACCTAATCACATATTCTCTATGATAGGTTAATCATTTCCATAAATAACCCAAATATCCATAAGTCTACAATAAAAACACATATTCTTCCAAAATAAAATTTCAACCATTACTCCACAAATGAGATTCCATTGTATTCTATTTTCCTTAAGCATATAGTGTTCCCAAAAGAGAGAACGTCTTCCAAAATAACCTTTATCACTTAATCACCAAATCATTTTCCTATACTAAGGATTTCCATTTGATAAAACATAATATCCATAAATCAACTTATTATTGATCCATAAAATCATTTAACTAAAAATAATAAGTCATACTAACAAGGAAATTCACGTAGGCCAGTGGTAGGTGATAAATCCCAATCGCACTTTGGTTGTGGGTTTGATTCCCATGACCTTTCCAGACGCGACGGGTTTTCACCCATCCTGTGGGTTGTACCTTTTCTAAAACCATATAATTATTATAACATTATAAAAAATAAGATAATTTTCTCAAAAATAAATATAACCAATTTTATCCTCAAAGGTTATCTAATACCTTTCATTTTGTATCCCAAAATGTAATAACCATTTATCACCTCAAAAACAAAAGATCACATAAACCTCTAAGGTTATCCATTATGTCCACAAAATAAAATATAATTCTTTCATGAATAAAATTTTCACATATCAAACTTCAGGGTTACACATACTAGAAAAATTCTTCCAATGTAATCCCATAATCAAAAAAACCTTAATACTTTAAATAATTATATAATCCTAAAATCTACCATAACTCTTGAATCCCTTATATGTAGACTTCTTACTCATTCAAATTTCTTCATATCCATTAAACATTCTTTTCCAACTTATTCCGTAATAATTATTTCCTACAAACAAAATCATGAATCATATCCTAAGATTCAATAATGTCAAAACATCAGCTAAGAAATAATCCATACCTTTCATTGGTCATTGTCAGTTTCCTCATCCTCAATTGGAATGACATTAGGTATTAGTAAAAATATATTTGTAAGGTACTTATGACCCCATTCCAGAACCTTCTTTGTAGGACATCTAATTGTATAGTGACCATGCACACCGCATTTAAAACATTCAATTGATCCCTTGGAAATAACTTCTTTCCCTTTCCTGGAATCAACTGGATGCTTCCTTTTACCATGGTAGGTTCTTGCTTTATGACCTTCATTACCACATTTATAGAATCTTCCCTCCCCTTTGAAGCATTTTCTTAGGTGTTTCTTTCCACATCCTTGATAGATAGGTTTTTGAATATACTTACCTTTATTATTATTACCTAAACTTCCATAGGAATTTTTTTCTCGTGTATACGATGCCTTATAAAAATAATTAAGGTTCAAGTGGTAAATCATGACTCTAGATAGTTGGTTTAGAATAAACATAAGAGTTCTCATTGTAGATCCCATTTCATTCGGTTTCTTATTCATAAAACCATCATAATTTTCTTCACATCCATTGTTACTTTGGTACTTGCTAGATCCAACCATTTACTAAAACCAAAAAGGTCAGTGTGAGTATATCAGTAAAATAATCATATAATATGTTATGAGGAGGGTCAACACTAAGATACACTTATTCATTTTATCTTAAACTCATTCAATTTATCTAAAATAACTATAACTCTTTCTAATATACTAACCATTATGGTTATGTCACTTATGCTTAAATAACACCGTAACCTCCAAAGTTATCTAAACCGAACTCTGATACCAACTATAAGGCCCCATCCTTAAAAATTACATAATATTGAGTTAAGTTAAGAATTCACATTGAGGATCTTTTCAGGTTAAGAGTTTTAGAGAATTAGGTCGTAACTATTACATTACATCTCAAAAGATTACAGAGTAGACACTTCTATTCTATCCAATTTTTTTTCACAATAATAAAACTCATTAAATAAAATATTAATTATTTTCTTGATATAAATCTTCTTGAATTATTCCATTCCCTTAACCTTCCTTATACCTTGTGAAAAACATTTCAAAAACTTGGGATGGGCATAAAAAGCTCAGTAAGAGTTATAAAATAAAGAAATAAAACATTATCCCATCAATACATACAAATCAATGAGATCATAATTTTCAATCATAAAACATATTCTCTTTAACATAACTCATGAAATAATAATATTTATTAATAGAACATAGAAATTATAAATCATAAGGATAACTTGTAGAATCTATAACATACTTACCTTTTATCTTTCACAACTACATAGTGAGTTACATTTGAAATACCCATCATAGTATATTCCCTAAATCTATTAGGTGAAACATTAATGTTTACCTTTTTCACTTTACCCATTTAATTGGAGAGCTATATCAGGCTCAAACACCCCAGGTTTATCACGGAACAACCTGTATATGTAAATAATTCCCAAGAACCATAACACACAAAACAATCATAATGGAAAGATATCATTTCCACATTGCAATCACAATATATCATTTCAAGATATTGAAATAATAAATGATTTATCGAAACCATTTTTAATACCAAAATAAGTAGAAAGGGTATATGGTATTTATTTTTCCTTTTAAAAACACTATGGATTATAGAGGAAGAAAAATATCAAATAATGCTCACGGCAGCGGAAAGGTCATTGTCACTGCGTACATTAAAAAAGAAACATTCCTTTTTTTTTGTTTAGAAAAAAGCTTTGTAAAACAAAAGATTCCTTTTGAAAAATGTTGAATGAAATTAAAATATAAAGGGTATAATTATACACCGTATAAAATAAGGTCACATATAAACCAAAATATGTCTCAATGAATGGAGATTGAGACGAAGTCCCTTATAACGATCTTATCATTAGATTAAGGATAAATCAATAACATAACTATCTGTGAAAAATATAAATACACCCAATATAAGTGGATATTAAGTGTAAAAAAATCAAAGTTCATTCACACATATTCATAGAATGACATAATCAAGAAGTATATGTTTAACCCAAATAATGGAAATTTGGTTAAAAAGTTCCCTTACAAAAATTCAGCAGCCTGACGACATCACTAACAAATTCAGAAAATGAGTTTATGAGAGGAAAAAGGGTATATCATCATTTGGAAATAAACTTTAAAGAAATAAAGATAAATAATAACATATCCCAACATAATAAAATGGAAATTAAAATACATAACATAAAATAAGTCTTTTACTAAAAGAGGACGGTGAAAGGTTGCCTTACCTTGTGTCCGACTTGTCTTGTTCATTCTTTTTCTCCAAGAATAATAAACTTATGTTAATTCTACTTGATTCAAAACCTTTTTCAAGTTTATTATTACTTTTATATCACTTATTAACTTGCTATAAAAATCATATAATTATTCAAGTTTATATCGGTCTTTTTGTCGATGTTCGGTACTTGAGTCAAAAATGAACTTGTTATAATTACAAATTGTCCTTGTGGTCAAAATTACATTACCTCCATAATTGTATTCATGATTGAAATATCATATATATTGAGTATATATGTATTTATATTCATTATATATGTATTTATAATATTCTATAACATTTGGATAAAAGAAAATGGAATGCACCATTCATGGAGACGGTAAGCCGTACTTACGAATGAACGCTACTTTCATTTCTTTTTCATTTTTAAAGGAATGAAAAATAAATGATACATAGATATATTACAATTAAATTATAATATATATGTTTTATATGTTACATAATTTCATTAATTTCATCCTTTATACATTCCATGTATAGCGTAAATGGGTCATATCACTTTGAGGGTGTGGTAGTCCGCACTTCCTCAAATGAAATTATCATATTTATGCATTATGGAAAGAATAAAGGTATGATGTAAATGAAAAATATAAAGGAATAGAGATAATATAAATATAATATATACCATATATAAATATAGTTCCATCATAATGACCTCCATGAGAGGCGGTAGGAGATAATTGAACAATCATCGTTTCGTGAGGCAGTAGTTCGCCGTCCACATAAACAGTATGTTCTAAATCCATTAGATGGAGGTGTGTGGGAGTGTAAGTTGAATAATTGGAATAAAAACATCATAGTATATTTAATATAATGGTTTTTTATGTAATAAAATAATAATAATAGAATAGGGAGTGGAGAAGAAGAATAAAAGAAAAGAACTTGAGAGAAGATGTTACCTCTAAATTGGGTAACTCCCTCTGATTTGAGCCAAAAGGCTTTATTGAATTGCCTTATTCCCAAGGTAAGGCTTATAAGATGAAGATAGGGATTTTGGGAGCTTATTTGGGAAGATATTGGATGAGACAATGGTGATTTAGAGTTGTGAGTAAGGGTTAGAGGTGATGCCCTTTTATAAGAGGGAGGAGGGGTGCTTTAGTAAAGTTTGAAAGTATTATTTTATTATAAAATGATTTTCAGTTTTAGAAGATCAAAAACTCATTAAATGAGAATATAAGATAAATATAAGTCTAAATAAAATCATCAAATAAGAATTAGACAGGTTTTGGATATTTTTTAATCCTTATCTTTTTTTATTTAACCCTTTTTTACTCTTACCGTTTTATTAAGCATTTAACACTTTGAAAAATCCAAATATTTACCAAAACATTACAAATATCCAATTAAAGAGTCAATAATAAAATTTTATACTTATAATAACTATTTGGATTAATATTATATATTATTTGAAATTTTTTAGTATTTAATAAAATATTTTATATTTTAAAATATTAATTATGTCAATTTTGACACTATTCATATCATGACTTTTTTAAAAATACAAAACAACTTGATTACTTCAAAATAACTTCATTAATACAAAGATAACCTGTAACTATCATCCAAATAATTCTTTTATGACATAAAAATAACAAAAATATATTTATTTTAACATTTATAATATCATTTATTTGAATCCTTTATTAATGAAGTAAACACTACACCATTATTGTGTCATAATTAAATTTATTTATTTAATGTCTAAAAATTATAAATAAAATACCATGATGTAGGAAATATTTTTAGATTTCTAATTACTATTTATAGTTGAATATATCCTTTATATAACCACATATAAAACTTGTTTTAGTAAAAGATATATGTTTAGGTTATATTTTCCTTAACATTAAATTAAAAGTAATTAAATGTCATTTTCACTTACAAGTGGCTCCATGGGGTCCCAAAATCGACCCAAGGATGACCATGGTTTGACATGTATCATCCAATAGAGTTATAAAAACATGTTAGGGTAATTTAATATTATTATAATATTATTTTTTACCCTTATTTACAAGATTTACCCTTTAACCATGGTAAATTAAATATTTACGAAGTTACTATTCATAGTGTATAAAAATAAAAGTTACATATTTACAAAATTTGGACCTCCTAATTCCAAATATAGAATCAATTTTTCCAAATTCAAAACACATAAGTTTCAGAAATTAATTTAAAATTAATTCCCGTTGTCAAAACCAAAAAGCGTGTTTTTAAGAAGTAAAAACTACCTAAAGATTGACATGTGTTTATGTCCAATTTCAAAGTAAAATTACTTAAAATGACCAAAATTTGATTAAATGGTAAAAATATAATCCAATTACACTTTAAAACCAATTAAAAGAACAATATAACTATATAAATAAATCAGATGAAAAGACATTTTTGACTTAAAATGCAGTATTTTTCACTATTCATTAAAAAATGAACTTTATCAGAAAAATACCAAAAATTTACCCAAAGAAAATTTTTATGTCCCAATTATAAATAATAATTTTATTTTTTCAAATGTAACATATAAAAGTGATAAAAACTAGATTTAAAATGGGTTCTCCATCAAAGGGCGGTAAAACGACCTTTTTAAAAAATTAGAGTTTTTCATGCTTAAAATCAGATTCATTATTATTTTAAGACTTTAAAAAACATGTGTAATCATAATTTATTTAGTTATGTTCATTCCAGGAAATACAACAACTATGCGTTAAGTTCCATTTAAAATAATAATAATATTATTGTATTATTTTTTTTCTATATAACTTAATGTTGTGCGAAATGTAAGATTTTGGAGAAGCCTGTTGTTATGTATTGAGTAAGCTATCAGAAAAAGCATCCCCATTAACTTAAAATTAATATCTTATTCATAAGTATTAATATAAATCAAAAAGTATTATTCTATAAATACTTAGGTTGTTACAACAAGTATAGCTTTGGAAGGAATCTCACAATTAGTATTTGAAGGGGTTTTAATCTCACCATATTATCTCATTCTATTTCATTTTATGTATGTAATCTTCTAGTTATTTTAGTTTGAAACCATATTCCATCCACCTAATCAATATGTTCAAACCATATTTATGTGTAACTCTTTACACAACCCATAAGTTTTTGTTACTCACCCAAAAATAGAATTCAAACATATTCATACATATCTAGATACATCATATGTATAAGTTACATAAACACTTCTTGTAAAGACATAGAGTTATATGAGATTGAAAATCTATACATGTGTAAGCATGGAGTGAAAGATAGCCAACCCCATTCACTTTTCTAGAGAAGGCATAGGCCTCCAAGTAAGTAGCTAGTTTAACCCCAAGTACCTATACCCGAGGATAGTTTACTCAAGACAGGATCTAATTCATCATAAATCTAACACCTAATATGCACAAATTATATCAAAAAACTAAATTCAAGTTTATAACTTTAGTTACAAACTAAGGTCAAGGTGGATGAAAAACTAAATTCATTATGGAGTCATTCATAGCATGAAAATTCATTTCTCTATCCTAGAAGCAATTTATCATATAAATTTTTGAATATAAACATTCATAATATAAAAAATTTATAACTATGAGTAAAATAGGGAATAAACTTTAAATAAATGAACAATTAAAATATTTAAACAAGATATAAACATTTATAAAAAATTCATAAATAAAATATAATTATAAACATTTTATAATTATTAGCTTTTAAAATTATAAACATTCCATAATTTTGAATATAAAAATTTTATATTCATTCCAATATGAACACTTTCATATTCTTCATTATATGGAATTTCGATTTTAAATATATGATATAATATGAATTAGAAACAATTTATAATAATTTTTTTATTATGTACACATTTTACATATTCTAAATATTATATACATAATATTATTTAAAACATGATCATATCATTCATCAAAGCACTTTTCATGTGGCTTAAATAATATCCAAATAAATCCCCTTTAATTTGAACAATTCAAACTTATTAATTATGAAAAATTCATAATTTAGATATAAACATTATATATTTTGGCCTTATTTCATAATTTACAACTCTTTATAAATTATTTCTTATGATTTATAAGTAAACACTTTTATTTCTAGATAATAAACCATGACATAAAATTTGTTTAAAATGTTTTTAAATATTAACATTTAACATTTAAGGAATATCTAATAATAAGTGTTTCATAAATATTTATTTAATTATAAAAAAATTACAATTAATTAATTTATAAATCTTTTATAAATTAAAATATCCCAAAATACCCTTTATGATGATTTATAAACATTTTATAAACCATCTTAATCATTTAAAATGTTAAAAATATTTTTCAAATTTTTTAAAACAATTCGAATTACCCTTATATAGGAGCCCATTCTTGCATAAGGGTATCCTCCCTTTACCCTCATGCAAACACTCTATGTTTGGGTAATTCAGTTCTATAGCCCTTGCGTAAGGGTATATATCTATAAACCTAACTTAGCATATGTTTCATAAGGGCACATAAGGTCTTATCTTTACATGAAATTTTCATATAAGGGTAAGTACAAATCTACCTTTATGTGGCCTTTTGGAACCACTGTGTAAGGGTAACCGACTCACATAAGGGTAGGAAATTTATGTATACCTTAATTAACTATCAATTAACTTTATTCAATATCCTATAAAAAAGTAATACATCGTCTACCTTCATACAACCAACATTCCATATAAGGGTAAATAGCAACGTACCTTTACATATACTTTAGAAAACCATGTTTACCCTTATGTGAACCCCTTAACATAAAGGTAATACATAAGTTAACTTCATGTGACCACTTATGTATGGGTAATTCATTAGATACCCTTAAAAAACTCTATTACATAAGGGTAAGGCCTTAGTTACAATTACGCAACTCAGTTGTGCAAAGGTAAATCATTTTTTCTAGTTTTTCAAAAAATTGAAAAAAATACACTATTTTGGTTTTATTCTTAATTTCCATGCTAGATTTCATAAATATAAATCATGGGTTCCTATGATACCAATTAAAGGTTTTATATGAATCTAATAACACTTATTAGACACAATTGAAGCAATTAAAAACCCTTGCCCAAGGATCTACCATGTAAGAAATATAAAACCTGCGATAAACCAAAAAATGAAGAACATGCTATAAAATGTGAGTACCTTACATTGAATTATCCACTACAACCTTCTTGATATTTTTATGATAATTTTGATAAATATAACTAAAGCAACAAACAAAATCATCCCACATTTGTAGGTATCCACAAGCTGATCTGAATGGTCTGACATTCTGATAGAATTATTATTCCATTCTTGACGTGTTAGAATATCATATATAAATAAGGAATAATGGAGATAATATGGTTCCTAATATTTTTGAACATGCATAATCATACACACACTGCTATCATATAGAAGTAGGTTTTATATAGAACCCGAAGACACTCATGGGTGGTGTCTATATTAATTTATGTGTTTATAATACATGTATTATTACCTCAACTAATTCATACATAATATGAATTTAACACCAATTAATTTCTTACCATGAAATAATTCTTTTAATGATAGCCTCAATGGAGGAAAATTCATATGTCCAACACACAAATAATATACCCAATATATTTACATTCATGTAAATATACAAGTTATATATATATCACACACATACATATCTATTTATATATATAACATATATAAAGATTTAGGAAATATTTCCATAAGTAGTGATGTTAAATGGTGTGTGGAGATTAAAACCACCGCTAATAGGTTTGATCATAGGGGGAGAGGCCAATGGCTGATAGTGGTGGTGCGGCTTAGATGATGGAATAATTATTGCAAAGGAGTAGTGGCTGTTGATCATTTTCTTCTTTTTAAAAGGGCATAAAATGAATTTAACTTGTCCTTTAGTGAATTCGACCATGTTTACATGAACATTATAAGAAGCATCAATTTCAAACTTCTAATGGCATCCTAGAAACACCTGACATGAACCTATATCTACCACATAACACAACACATGATCTTTGTATTGACTAATATAGAAGGAAATATTTCATTACATAGTGACACTGATGTCTACCACCAACCCGATCCAATAAAATGTATAGGGTGAGGGATGAGTCTTAATTTCTAGGTGGAGTCACTCAATAGTTTCCTTGGATATCAAGTTCTATTGGATTCCCCCATCGATAATCACCTTAAATAACTTATTATTAACTTTAGAGTTAGTTCAAAATAGGTTATTATGTTGATAATTTTCTACTTCTTGCTTGGTGGTCAAAAAATGGCGTTTGATTCAAGATAGATTCTTCTATTGGTAGAGTTGTTCCTAAAATTTTTATTGTTACAATTGAATTTGTTCTAGTTTTACTCACATGGTTCGATTCATCTATGAGATAGATTCTTTGATTTCACAATTATAGGCCATGATAATTGAAGTAAGAGATGTGGTATTATTCAACAAGTGATGGACCTAGTCCCCAAACAAGGGTTTTTTATTAGGTTAGTAATGAAGGGTAGAATGCACACTAGTTATAAGAGATATTGGGTGCATGAGGAATCATGAAAACATTCAGACAATGGGTATATGTTTGGGTTCAAGAATGGGTAAGGAGACTTGCATAACCTTGGATTTCCCAATATGAGCCCCACTATTTTTTTATTACCATGTTTTTTCCATTTATTTCTGTATTTTTTCCATATATTTTTTAAATTTTATTTTCTTCTTTTCCCTCAGACCTAGGGTTTCACTTAGGGGGTCACAAAATGAAGGTTGAGTGTAATGGGTGAACACACAGGGTGGGGGGGGGGGTTGCATGCTTCCTGGGCATGTGCTGATTGGGAACAAATTGGGGACTAGGAGCACGTAGGAGTTGTGCTCAGAAAGGTGGCACATCAATGCATGTGTCATGAAGAAAAGGGTAGAACAAAAGGGATTTATGGGTTGGGGGATTATGCATAAAGAAAAGATCACGAACATATAGGGGTGTCATGTAGAAGGTTTGCATATGAGCTTGGGGTGCATACCTCAGCAGGTGATGGCTAGTGTAGATCAAACCGTAGATCGCAGTGATATTTTCTCCCATAGTTCGATCCAAGTTTTAATTATCTACCCTATTTTTTGATAAAATTAATTATTATTTCTCTCTCTCTCTCTCTCTCTGTTTTTAAGACTTTTCACTCTTTTTTCTTAATATGGAGATGGGGCTCATGCTGATAGACAATGTAACACCTTGAGATTTTGGGATATATTTTTCTCTAAATTAATACTGTATCCGATAGGTTGATTCACAAAAAAAATTAAATTAAATAATCCGCAACATATTATATTACTATTATTAATAAAATTTAAGAATAATAAAACCTCTTTTAAATATTGCAATCAATTAAAAATTCATAAAAATCATGATTCAGAACACTTATATTTTTAAAAAGCAGTTTTCAATAAAATTAGTATTTCTTTATATATATTTAACTTTCATTTAAAATTTAAAATTTATAAAATTTATAATTTTAATTTTATAAAATTAAATTTATTTTTTAATTCCACATAAAAAAATTATTATAGGGTGACTTTCTAATATTTTTCTAAAATACCTAAATCTTAGGTTAATAGAAAAAATACTGATTTTGCTAATACCACCACTTTTATGACATTAACATAATACAATAATGTCTTAAATGTTATCAAAATCCTTTATATATATATATAAGTAAAATAAATCATTTAAAATTAATATGTTTTATTTATAAAATCCTTGATTATCATTTCAGAAACTTAAGTAATTTTTTACTCCAAAAATTGTTTTTATTCGCTTATATTAATTTTTTTCATCAATTATAGAAATTAAATCAAAAACAGGAATTTCATATTTGAGGTAAAAATTTACATATTAGTTGATAAATTAAATTTTATTTCTGGACATAAAAATGAGATTAATAAGATTAAAGTTTAATGACCATGATAACGGTGAAAATGTTATTTTCAAAGAATTATTTTATTAATATACTTTTTTTTCTAATAAATTAATTTTATATATTTTAAATAATTAATATAATACTATTTTTAAAAAAATAAATAACTATATCAATACACATTTAATTTTTAATGAATGTTAAATAATATTAATAACACATAATGGTTAAAACATCATTTTCTATAAAAACAGTTTTTCTATGTATAAAATTTTTTAATTTAAAATTTAACTTTATATTATTTATAAGTTGAATTAGATAAAATGGATATTAAATTTAGGTTCATAACACTGAAATTTGGTAATATGGGTTATTTTAAATTTTTAGTAAAACATATATTATTTAGTTAAAAACTAGTTACCTTGGTAAAAAAAATGGTAAAAAGTAGAAACCTGGTGGTAAATGACTTGAAACGTGTTAAAAACATTTTTGGAAATTTATGTTTAAGGATTTATCAACCTTATCTCACCCCACACTCTATTATTTCTCAATTTTATAATTACTAACCCTTGAATTGTGTGATTCCATTATTGAAAAATAATGGGTGTTCAAAAAAGTGTCATTTTTTCACTTACAAAAGGGGATAGTTCCACCCATTCATGAAAAACCCATCACTTAAAATTTATTTAGGAAAATATGAAAATTTTATACTATTATAAAATTATTTCAAGTTTTTAATCCTCTATTCTGAATTATTTATCCTAATCCCTTCATTTACAAGGAGGCTTTCCGGAGAAAGTTCAAGGTCCCAAATTGAGTGTTACTCAATCCATATCTTTATCTTCTTATTATTTATTTTTAAAAACTACCCTATACAAAATAATTTAATAAAATTATTATCATTATTACACTTAATTTTTATTATATTAATGTAATAATAATTATTTATTCATTTCTATCAACATAGAAAAACAAAATAATGTTAGCCGTACGTTGTGCAGACTACCGACTCCATAAAGTAATGATTTTCATTTTTAATCATGATTTTATTTATTTATACAAAACACTTAAAATATGATTCAAGAACTTAAAAAAATCTAAATGATATCATTATTATTATTTTATAATGATATTATACACTTCCTTAACTATACTCACCCATTGAGATATAACATGTTCATGTTTGGGGTTGCTTTAACCACCTACTTGAACAATGCTATCAAAATCTATCTTGGATGACTATGAGAACATAAATACTAATGTTATTATAATTTAGTAATAAAATAATTATTTTTTATTGTTTTTAAATGTTATATTAAGTATTTAAATTATTATTAAAATATCATCTTTGGTCGTTGAAATTATCGAAATATGCCGACACCGATTCAATTTCTACACAAACATAAGAAAAAACTATACAATATATAAATAGATTATGATAATAAAAATTATATATTAAATAAAATATATATGAATAATTTTCTTAATAAGGTTGATAATAAATTTAATTTTATTATTTTGGAAATTAGGCGCATGCACAGAGAGAATTAGGACCATAGTAAGTGTTTCTTATCTCAAAATTTCACCCCTTAAGACATATTTATTATTATACACTATGTTTCATTTAGAATAGTGTATCTACTTCCCATTTAATAATTTGTATCATTATTATCTTATATTTCATGATATTAATGTTTTATTCCAAGTTCTTTTTCTCATGGGGTTTTGACTCAAAAATTTAAAATTCTACAAGTTTTTGTGCTAACTAAATTTTCTTATATTGGGTTAAAAACTTTCTCATTGAAATATATTATTCTAGGGAAGATTTATTCTAAATAATTAATAATTTTTATTTTATTTACTCTTAATTTTATATGGTTCTAAATTTTTTCCTTATAACCTCATTACCAAATGATTCTTACCTCAAATATTATGTTACTTGAAAGGTTTTTTTGGTCTAAATTCCTATTTCTTAAGAAATGATTCTTATTATAAACCAATTTATTTTTCATATAGTGTTTATAATACCTATTTGTTATATTATATCATGAATTTAATTTCATTTTATTTTAAGTTTAGTTTCATTCTCCTTCTTCTTCAATGGTTTTGATTTAGATGATACTCAAGTCGCAAGGTTTCTTTTCCCAAGATCATTTTAAAATCAAGATCTCTGAAATGTGATAACCCGTCTGAGGATTTTTTACTTCATTTCATTCCATTATCTAAATCATTTTTTCTCCTATGGTTATCCTTTTTGAGTTTTTTTTCTTCTTTATATTGTTTTAAATTTGATGTTCTATATTCTTTTTATGCGATGTTATTTTTAAAAGTGGGGTTTCAAAATATTATAAAGGTTTTCCATCATTTAAAAATAAAATATTTTATATTACACTCCATATTTTCTTTATAAAACCTTTAGGTATTTTTTAAGACTCCATTATTGGATATTTATTAAAAATTAATGTTTTAATATATTTTAAAAGTTTTCTTTCCAACCTTTTTGAAAATTAATTTTCAAAATAAACTAGGGACTTCATCACTTATAATTTCTTTATAAAAATAAAAAAAGATTATTCATTTTAAAATGTTTTCACCAGAAAATATTTCCCATAATTCATGATTTTACAAAGTAATTTTTTTCCATTATTCTATGATTTTTTTAAATTGGTTTTCATGAAAAATTTCATTTTCATCATGCTTTTAACATTAAAACTATCACACATTGACCTGGATAACTTGCCTAAATGGTACACGATCCAACCCTGGCATGAACTGAAGGGTGTTATCAATCCCTATGTGATAGAGATATGAACCATTTAATCAATATGAGTAAAGAGGTAATGATTTATATACAAGAGTTACAAGACAAATCAATTCAACAGATAAGACTCAACAAAATATCCAATATGACAAACACTCCATAGGAGTAAAGGTTCCACAACCACCTTGAAAAAAGTTTCAAAAATAGAAATTCAAACATCACGCAATAGGTTCATTTCAAACTCCATAATATTCTACCAAATGAAAAGGACTTTCAAGTCAAGTACACCCTCCAACTTCGAGTGGTTCCTTCCCTTTCCCTAGATCTAACATAAGAAAATATACAAATGCCCGAAGAAAAAGATAGGGTGTGAACTACAAGCCTAGTAGTATTTCACCAATAATTTCATAAGAAATCCATATTAAATGAACCATTTATTCTTAAATTTAAATAAAACAAGACATGGAAATATTTTTATGGTTCATATAAAAACATGCTTGAAGAAACATTTAAATGGTGAATAATAAAACATATACAAAGATATTTTACATCAAATAAGGAATAAAATTTTATCAAAATAGGAATGAATAATAATTTCTATAAAAAATTAAATGAGTAAAAAATTTCATAAAATTTTCAGCTAAAGTCATTTCCGACCACATCATCATGGTTAAGAGACTCAGGGGTAGGTTAAATAGGGATTCTCACACATCTTGGTGAAGTAAGAACTCTAGTGTGCAAAAGGTACATCCTTAAGGATAAAAATAAGAATATACATAAGGAATAATCTCCCTACTATCAAGTATTTTATTTTTCAATGTCATCATCAATCCATTTCTTGGTAGAGCTAATACAAGCTTAGCTTGTGCTCTTCCTCCCTAACTACTCTGTCTCTCATGTACTTCAAGGTAATTCAAAAAATATAAGGGGATATCATTCATTAAATCCTTCATAAATCATTCTAGTCACCATTTCATTCAACCTAATTTTAAAATTTTAAAACACTCATTTTATCTTAAAAACCCACATCAACATGTTTTTACCATAAACTCATGTCTTTTATTTAAAAACCAACATCCATAGTTTTTAATGAAAACTAATGCCTTTTATTTTAAAAACCAATCATAAAATGGATTTTATAAAAATTCTTTGAATCATCACATTTAAAATCATAAAATATATTATTCCTTTTCATTTCATCAAAATCTTTCGAACAATCATTATTTCAATTCAAGAACATTTTTCTGAAAATTAATACACTCTCCATTAACCACTATCAAGAATTTTAATCACACACACCATGTAATTTCAAATAAACAAATCTAATCTTGAAAAAAAATTAGAAATCTATTTTAGTTTAAGCAAGTAGAAATGGTTTAAAATAATAGACATTTCTTTAAAAACCACTTACCTTAAATAAAATATTGTAAAAAATTAATGATGGATATATAGATTTAAATTGAAGGAATTTTTCACCCCACGATCCAAGGAAGATAGAAAAAACACCCTTCTATTAGTGACTGGTAAAATTACTCCTTAAAATCCACTCAAGAGGGTAACCCAAATAAAGTAACATAGGTTTGGGAATTTTTAATAACACCACAGACACTCTAGTTTGTAGAAAGAAAACCCCTGATTAAAACATTATTTAATTTTATATTTTCAGTTGAATATTGATTGAGGAGGATTTAAAATCATTCAAAATTGGAGTTACAACCTTTAAAGGGTCAAAAAAATTCAAATCCCGTGATTTACAACATTTCAATAAACCAAAATGATGTTACTAGTGTTATAGAAGAAGAAGTGAAATTAGGTATTAAAAATGTATTTTTCATTAAAAGGGAACTAGGTAAGTGTAACATGGTTTATATTTATATAGATAATATCCTTCACATAAGGGCAATATGTTTTACCATTACACATACTTTGAAAATTTTGGTCTACCTTTACGTAGTGTGACTTACCCTTATGTGGCACCTTTGGTACCCTTATACACCCTTCATAAAAAAGGAGTTACCCAAATAAAACTTGAATGTACCATTACACAACCTTTAAAAACCCATGAATACCCTTATTCAAGTCATACCTTACCCATATGTAACATAGTTTGACCCTTACATGGGTTAGTACCCTTAGCAAGACCCTTACGAAGCTTCTCTACCCTTACAAAACACATATAAAAGGTTCCCTACCATTAAAGAACACATATAATTTCACCCTTACCCTTACACATTCAGTGTTTTACCCTTATTAAACCCTTAAAAAATACAGGTTACCTTTACGCAACCTTTCTAACGGTAAGATGTATTTACCCTTATGCAGACCCCATTCCCTATGTAAGGGTAAAAATAAAATTAAAAATAATTAATTTTTCATTTATAAGACTTTATAAAATTATACCAAATGGGGTTTTAAAGAGTAATGAAGGTCTATAACACATCTGAAACTAAAAGAGAACATCATGAACCAAAGAATGTACCTGAAAGTAAATATTGTGATGTTACAATTCTTCCAACCATAAATTCTTTCCCACTAGAAATCCTATCAAGAAGACTCTATATCAAAGATATGAGGCCAATATCCTCTCATCAGTGCCTCATGCTCCCAATTCTCATGTAAATTAGAACCATTTTTCCACAATACCTAAATCAAGGGCATGGATTTCCTATGATGAACTTTTATCTAAGAATCAACAATCTGAATTGGCCATTCAGTCACGAATAATTCAGGTTTCACATCCACATCCTCCCAACTCAAAACAAGAGATGGAATAAATAGATAATTTTTGAGATGTGAAACATGGAACAGGTTATTGATATATTTCATCTATAGTGGAAAATATCAATTGTATTCACCTTACCAATCTACACAACAACCTCAAATAGTCCCATGCATCTTGGTGATAGCTTTCCCTACTTTCTAATACATCTATGACCTAACCATGGTGAAACTATTAAAAACATAAAGTCACCAAATATTAACTCCAAAGGGCATAAAAAAAGATCAAAATAGGTTTTTTAGCATCTCTGTGTTGTTACCATTCTTTGATGAATCAACTAAATCTTTTTCATCATCTCTTGGACAAAACTGGGTCCAATGAGGGAAGCTTCACCAACCACTATAAAAAAAGTGGATATTTTCATGGATGACCATAAAAATCCTCAAAGGGTTTCATCTTAATGGATAACTGGTAGCTATCATTACATGAAAACTCAACTAGTCCCAAATAGACATCTTAAGCTACTATAAAGTCAAGGACATAAGCACATAGTATGTTTTCAAGAATCTGAATTTCTCATTCCATCTAGCCATCCATTTGAGGATGGTATCTCATACTCAACTTTACCTGGGATCCCATAACCTCTTTAAGGCCCCTCAAAAAATGAGAAGTAAATGGAGAATCCCTATTGGAAATTATAGAAGACATAAATCCATGTAACCTGATGATCTTTTGGACATATAGATTTCCCATGTCCTCAACTTTGGTCATATCAAAAATCAGAATAAAGTGATATAATTTGGTAAATCAGTCAATCACCACCCATATTTCATTATTTCCCAAAGGTGTATGTGGAAACCTAACCAAAAAGTTCATCGATATTTCATACCACTACCAATATTGAACTAGAAGGGGTTGAAGTAAACCTGAAGGATTTTGATGCTTGAACTTAACCTGTTGACATTTATAACAATGGGAAACAAAATCAGAAATGTCTCATTTCATACATGGCCACTAGAAATTTCATAACATATCATAAAACATATTTTTGGTTCCAGGGTGAAATACCCACTAGGAATTATGAAAATCCCACACCACAAACTTCCTAAAAGGTATAGGAATAAAAAACTATCTCCATAAGTATAGGGTACCATCTAAAGATAGAGATCACTCATCGATTGTATCCCCACCATATAAAGAATCCATAATTACCTAGAACTCTTCATCGAGCTTCTATTCCTAAATAATCATCTTGAGTAGTGAGGATATCAACTGAACACTCACCAAGGTAATCTTGGCCTTATCATCTTGGAATCCCAAATGAGTACGAGAAAATAGGGCCACCAACTTCCTCTCCACAAAATATTCTTTCACATCCTATGATGAAAGTTTCCTACTCAAATTATCATAAACAACATTTACCTTACCAGGAGTGTAGGAAATGTTGAAATCAAAATCTTGCAGTTAATTCACCCACCATCTCTTCTAAAGGTACAAATACTTTTGAGAGAATATATAACTCAAGATTTTATGATCAAAGTAGATGTAAAACCTTTTTCTATGAAGGTAATGCTGCCAAATCTTTAGAGAATGCATCATGGCTACGAGTTCAAGATTATGTGCTGGATAATTCTTTTCATGAGAACTAAGCTTAAAATAAACATATGCTACCACATGACCAACCTGTATAATAACACAACATAAACCTGAAATCGATGTATCATAAAAGACTACATAGATTTGACCAACTTTTGGAAGAGTAAAAATAGGATCTGAACTCAAACAACACTTCAACTGTAACACCCCGAAATTTTATGAAAAATATTCTTTTTAATTTCATTAATGTCTTGTGTTGTACACTACACCAAAAGAAGCTTTCACAACACGCATCCTTGACTTGCCTTCCATTATATGCAATCGCGACCTTCCTCGATAGCGTGTGTAGTATGCAATAATGAGTTTCACTAAACAACAATATGCTATTAAAATATTATTAAAACTAGCCGTTATGAATAGTAATAACCACTTTTTGAAATTTTGTAAATTTTAGTTTTTCAAAATGGACTTTATTTTTGGATTCGTAATATCGAAATTAGCTTAGGATGAAATTTTGGTACTTTTCGGATAACTTTCATTTTCTGATGAATAGTGAAAATTACTAAATTTTAATTAAAAACAACTTTTTTAATCGAAATAATTAATAGTGATAAATTATTAATTTGAGTGGTTTTAAATTATATTTAGAATATATTTCAACAATTCAATACAATGTTGGTCATTGGATGTAATTTCATATTTACACCAGACATAAACAAGTGTTAATCTTTTGATAGTTATTATCTCTTAAAAACACGCTATTTTTTGTGACAACGGAAATTAATTATAAAATTAATTAATTCAACTTATATGTTGGGAATTTTGTAAAATAGAAATCATTTTTGAATTCGGAATATCAATTATAGCTTAGGGTGAAATTTTGGCATTTTTCTGAAAAACTTCAATTTTTGATGAATAGTGAAACTACTAAGTGGTATTTAAAAAAATTAATTTTTTCATAAATCTTAATTTTACCGCTTCTGTGAATGGATTTTCAAAAATCCGAGAGACACGGTTGATGTCAGTAAGTAAAATGTGGTTCAATGAGATGAAAATAATTTTTGGTGAATAGTAACTTTTTACTTTTATTTACCACGGTTAAAAGTAAATAGGGTAATTAAGGGTAAAAATGATATTAATATTACCCTAACACATGTCCTAATCCTATTGGACAAGTTTATCTCGACCAAAAACAGCCTTAAGTGTAAAATATTATCATTTAGGCCCACTTGGATTAGATTAGGACATTTATTATTATTTAATTCAAAGAAGAGTTAAAAGAGTTAAAATCAAAGTTTATTTACTAAAATTTTTTTAATATGGGGTTATATATAAGATAAATTCGACTATAAATATTAATTATAAAGCTAAAAAGATTTCCTACATAATGGTATTTTATTTGTAATTTTTATACTTTAAATAAGTTAATTTATTTATGACACAACAATGATGCAGTAATTACCTTTTAAAGAAAAATTAACATAATTGATGTTATAAATGCCCAAATAAATGTAATTTGAGACTTTTTATGACTTAAACTAATTTTCTAGGTTAATATGACATGTTATTGTTGATTTAAGTAACTTGGTTCGAACTTATCAATCTGTTATGAATTTCATAAAAATCATGTACCAAATAGTGTCAAAATTGACATAAATTAGTTTTTAAAACAAATATTATATTATCAATTGTTATTTAATTACTAAAAATCTAATGTTCGTCCAAATGACTTATATAAGGATAGATATATTAATAATAAACAACTTGGGGTTCGTTTGGCTTGATATAGTAAGTTTATTAACCATATAGTGTAAGAAAACAAAAAGACACAGTAAAAGTTAAATTATTTAACTTAGAGTTAAATCTAATTGATAAGGTTAAAATAATAACCTAAACTTTTCTAAATCCTATTGGATGAGAGGATTTCGACCCATCCCCACTTTATCTTCGAAATAAGACCATTTGGAACCATTATAAACCGAATTCGACCTTAATATAAAATAATATTTTGAGATTTTCCTAAGATGCCCCTCTCCTCCCTTATAAAAGGGCACCTCCTCCCTCTCTTCCTCACACAACTTTGAGCCTTCAAGCTCGGAAAACCCCTGCCAAATTCTCCTCTCCAGTTCCCTAGAAACATCCTATAGGTTCTGTTCTTCCTCAAAGACCAATTTTAGTTCCCTAAAAGAAGGTCTCAAAGAAGCACTTCAAAGAAGAGGTATTGTCCGTTACCGATTATTTCATCTTTATTTCTTCTTCCACTTATTCTTCTTTAGTTGTTTCATTATGAAGTAATAACATAAGTACCACTCATATACTTATATGTTATTATAATTATGAAACAACCCTATTTCACCATCTATCCATCCTACGGAAAAAGAAATCACCGCGCGTGCGTACGTACGGAATACCGTCTCCACGCCGTGGTGTAATCTATTTTACGCCTCCACCTTAATTGGATGGGTATAATGGTGTAATGAGTAACTATATATGATTATTATAAAGTGATATCGATACTTAAATAGTATACATACACTTCAACACAATTCCACGACCATGGGAACGATATCATCGCTCGTGCGTACGTACGGACTACCGTCTCCACGACGCGATGAGATTCATTCTCAATGATTAACCATTCATGAATGATTATAAAGTATATATAATAAGTACTAATGAAATATATGACATAATAATGATACTGGATTTATGTATATTTATATGTATGTCATCTACTTAATTCCATTCAATTCAATAAGGAAATAAAAACAGCGTTCATGCATACGTACGGACTACCGTCTCTATGAACGGTGTATTTCTTTCCATTTATCAACATATTATATATATGTATATTCTGAATATATATTATATATAAATCATGTTTTACACTCTGTATATAAGTAATCATGATCCACGTAATCATATTAATAATTACAAGTTAAAAACACGAACGACAAATGAGACGATTTTACCCAAAACGCTACTTTAACATGAATTTACAAAAGAACGGGTAATATAAAGTCATAAGAGAACCATATATGATATCATAACAATGAATATGATTTTGTAATAAGTCAATAACATTATTTAAATCATTATACAGGAGGTTCGGACACGTACAAAGCAAGTCGGACCTAAGGTAAGGGAAATATCACAATCTCATTTTTATCCGAGATTGTTTACACTTTGGCATTTACTGGGGTGTATTTTATCATCCACATACATGTTTCCTCAATATGTAATATTATTTCCATTCACCTAAAATTGTTTAAATCCTATTTTACCCTCCGGTGAGTTTTTAGTAAAAGACATGAAAGGAATCTTTTGTCATTTTTTGTACGAGGTACTTTTTTTGACTTTTCCGACAAAACTACGGGAAGAATGTTTTTTTAACTTATACGACATGAATTGATTTTTAAAAAATTATTTCCAAGAAGCTTCCTTTACAAGTTTTCAAGTTTATTTTTAATCAACCTCTTTTAGTTTAATGTCGTATGACATATTAAGAAAGGAAAAATGTTTTTGAAGTAGAAATGATATTTTCCTCAATAATGGAGTTCAAGTGTTTTATCAAAATTATTTTCCATCTAAGATAATAAAGGGTTATATTTTTATATCTATTATTACATTGATTTGATAATGTTGTGATGGAATTATTTTTAAAAATTCCTTTATCTTATATGAATTGTTTTATGATGTCACGATGTTTAAGATTCCCATTTTTATTACATGGTTTATGAAATGATGTATGATTTATGATTTTGTGGAACACATAAGAATGGTATCATTATGAGATGGTTGGGACCTATATCTCCTTCCAATGCATTGGGTAAAGATTTTATATCTCATGAGATAGACATGGCTGGAATGGTAGGTTATACCGGTTCAGTGAAACAGGACTGAAACGAGGGTGACTCGGTTCAGAAAGGGACATTGTCCACTAAGATAGTCTTGGCAATGAGTCTTGACTAACAAGAAATGATTCTCTATGATTATGTGTGTATGACACAAAGTTTTATGTTTTAAGTTATGATTATTGGGATTTCATTTCACTACTATTATTTATTCCATGTTATGAAATTATGCTCTCTTTTTCAGGTTAAGATTTCCAAAAGTTATGTTCTTATGAATATGATGTGATTGATTTTTTCTTTTGTTTACCCTTACTAAGCATTTTAGCTCACCCTTTTATGTTTTCTTTTCCCTAGGATATAAAGAAAGGTTTTAGGTAAAAAAAAGAGAAGATCTTTATGGGAGATATTGATGATCTTTCACCACGATTAGAAGATTATGTTCCGAGTTTCCAAAGACACTAAACTATTACGATCCTTGTGTGTGTGTTTTTTTGTTATGTACTAAGTATTCCGCAAAAGTAATGTAATGTTCATGTACGTCAAGTTTCGGGTCTCTACAGTTGGTATCAGAGGAAAGGTTTAGTCAAGCTTTGGAAACTAGGATGCGAGAACTTTAGTGAGATCCCTAGAGATATTTATAAGGTATGTATAGGGATGTACCTAAGGATAAGTATACGTATAGGATACAGTCCTAGAACTACGGTAATGATCATAGAATTTAACCTAAGATTTTAGATATTGAGGATACTCCACCTTTATTATGTTGTTTTCCCTAGCATGATTTTTGCCTCTCACACTATTATTTTTTGGGTTTTAGAAAATGGTTGGAAACAAGATGATTCACGATAATGGAGGATATGATGGACAATGGAATGATATTATTCATAATGAAATGGGATTTGGAAGTCCAAACATCATTATTATGCCGAATCAGTAATCTCATAATATGATCAATAAAGTAAAATTTGGTAAGTTTCCTGACTCGGCTAATAAGAGAAAGATGGAGTTTCATGATGATCATAGAGGAAAGAAAGTTCAATTTACCCTATGTAAATCATGTGGGAAGAGGCATCAAGGAGAATGTTTCAAAGGAACTGGAAGATGCTTTGGGTGTGGAAAAGAAGGACACAAAGCAAGTAAGTGCAAAGGAAAAGGTTCAGTTAACACCATGGATGAGGATAATGGTATTGCTACGACATCAACAATGGTTAAATGTTTTAAATGTGGAATGTACGGGCATTATGCAAACCAATGCCCTAAGGGAAAGTCTCATGAAGAGAATTAGTATGGTCGTATGGGAAGTATTTATGTTGATGATGATGAAGAGACTACAAATGATATGTGAAATGAAAGAATTGTTGAAGCTCGGTCAATGGTTTAAGAAGGTAGTGGAATGATTACATGTTTATCAAGTGTAATGTTGTATAAGTAATCTCATGGTACTATGGAATAAAGAGACATCTAAGGATTGTTACACTATTGTCTTTCCTAAGTTTTTAAAGTGTATGATTAATGGTACTAGTAACCATGAAATGTTTTTCAGATATTTTTTGGAAAGTAGATGATATGCGCATAATGAAGGAATAATAAGATAATGAGGTGTTTGATTATATTCATGAGCTCATGACTGATATAAGGAGAAGGTTATATCATGGTTTGAGTATATAGTATTTTTGGATTTTGGTATGTGGAAAGAGTTAACTTTTAACTGCATTCATGTTTTCACTAAGGTTCAATGGGTATTCAAGAGAATACATGATTAAGGCCTTTGAATGTTTGGAATGTGACCAACAAGACATATCTTATGATATATGGGGATCAACGACAGTATTAAATCTCTGTTAATCATTTTCACTATATTATGAGAGTGGACTACAGTATTATGGATAAGCCTAAAGATTAGAATGGATTATGTTGGACATAAGTTAGTATTGTTTAAGGATAGAAGATTTTCGATATTATTGATGGGATGTTATAGTAATGTAGTTTTAGAAAAAGGACAACCTGCAGGACGGGAGACAACCCATCGCGTCGGACAAGGATGTGGGAATCGAACCCACAATCGAAGTGTGACTGGCCTTTATCGCCTACCACTGACCTACAGGAAGTCCCTGTTTAGTAGAATCTAGTTTTATTATATTAAGCAGTATGATATATGAAGTATAAGTCCATTTTAGGAACTATATATGATTAATCTCACTATAGATCGACTTATGTATATAATTTTTGCTAACCTTTTGTTTGAGACAGATGGAATGACCCATCATTCTATCACATGATCTGCTAACGCTTCACGAATAACAAATTCAACTTCATTTATTTAAGAGATGAAGTGGAAATTGTTCAAGGCACGAAAAACAGTGAGATTGTACCAAAATGAAGTAAGTATTTATTCTAATTCAAATTTTCAACTTTAGGGAAATGATCTTGAAAACCAAAAATGTTGTCCTAGTGCCCTTATATCCGATGAATCAGATGGTACCCTAGATCGTCACAAATTTATGGCTTTGTGATTGCTGGCTTTTCCATAGCCATGTTCTCTACCACTCTCCATCAGAACATGATGGTTAGATTTCTCTTCCATATCCATATTTTCACCTATGTGGAAACCCAGTGATTAGTTTATTTGGGTAACTGTTACGTTTCATACTTTTGTTTTTAAAGATTGGTTTTGGTATTCCTTTTTACGATGTGGGTTTCTATTAAAGAAACTTTTGAATAGTAAACCACTTATAACCCTGACGAATTTCGAGGGCGAAATTCATTTTAAGGGGGGTAGAATGTAACACCCCGAAATTTTATGAAAAATATTCTTTTTAATTTCATTAATGTCTTGTGTTGTACGCTACACCAAAAGAAGCTTTCACAACATGCATCCTTGACTTTCCTTCCATTACACGCAATCGCGACCTTCCTCGATAGCGTGTGTATTACGCAATAACGAGTTTCACTAAACAGCAATATGCTATTAAAATATTATTAAAACTAGCCGTTATGAATAGTAATAACCACTTTTTGAAATTTTGTAAATTTTAGTTTTTCAAAATGGACTTTATTTTTGGATTCGTAATATCGAAATTAGCTTAGGATGAAATTTTGGTACTTTTCGGATAACTTTCATTTTCTGATGAATAGTGAAAATTACTAAATTTTAATTAAAAACAACTTTTTTAATCGAAATAATTAATAGTGATATATTATTAATTTGAGTGGTTTTAAAGTATATTTAGAATATATTTTTACAATTCAATACAATGTTGGTCATTGGATGTAATTTCACATTTACACCAGACATAAACAAGTGTTAATCTTTTGATAGTTATTATCTCTTAAAAACATGCTATTTGTTGTGACAGTGGAAATTAATTATAAAATTAATTAATGCAACTTATATGTTGGTAATTTTGTAAAATAGAAATCATTTTTTAATTCTGAATATCAATTATAGCTTAGGGTGAAATTTTGGCATTTTTCTGAAAAACTTCAATTTTTGATGAATAGTGAAACTACTAAGTGGTATTTAAAAAAATTAATTTTTTCATAAATCTTAATTTTACCGCTTCTGTGAATGGATTTTCAAAAATACGAGAGACACGGTTGATTTTAGTAAGTGAAATGTGGTTCAATGAGATAAAAATAATTTTTGGTGAATAGTAACTTTTTACTTTTATTTACCACGGTTAAAAGTAAATAGGGTAATTAAGGGTAAAAATGATATTAATATTACCCTAACACAAGTCCTAATCCTATTGGACAAGTGTATCTCGACCAAAAAAAACCTTAAGTGTAAAATATTATCATTTAGGCCCACTTGGATTAGATTAGGACATTTATTATTATTTAATTCAAAGAAGAGTTAAAAGAGTTAAAATCAAAGTTTATTTACTAAATTTTTTTTAATATGGGGTTATACATAAGATAAATTCGACTATAAATATTAATTAGAAAGATAAAAATATTTCCTACATACTGGTATTTTATTTGAAATTTTTAGACTTTAAATAAGTTAATTTATTTATGACACAACAATGATGCAGTAATTACCTTTTAAAGAAAAATTAACATAATTGATGTTATAAATGCCCAAATAAATGTAATTTGAGACTTTTTATGACTTACACTAATTTTCTAGGTTAATATGACATGTTATTGTTGATTAAGTAACTTGGTTTTAACTTATCATTCTGTTATGAATTTCATAAAAATCATGTACCAAATAGTGTCAAAATTGACATTAATTAGTTTTTAAAACAAATATTATATTATCAATTGTTATTTAATTCCTAAAAATATAATGTTCAGCCAAATGACTTAGATAAGGATATATATATTAATAATAAAAAACTTGGGGTTCGTTTGGATTGATATAGTATGTTTATTAACCATATAGTGTAAGAAAACAAAAAGACACAGTAAAAGTTAAATTATTTAACTTAGTGTTAAATCTAATTGATAAGGTTAAAATAATAACCTAAACTTGTCTAAATCCTATTGGATGAGAGGCTTTAGACCCATCCCCACTTTATCTTCTATATAAGACTATTTGGAACCATTATAAACCAAATTTGACCTTAATATAAAATAATATTTTGAGATTTTCCTAAGATGCCCCTCTCCTCCCTTATAAAAGGGCACCTCCTCCCTCTCTTCCTCACACAACTTTGAGCCTTCAATCTCGGACAACCCCTGCCAAATTCTCCTCTCCACTTCCCTAGAAACATCCTAGAGGTTCTTTTCTTCCTCAAAGACCAATTTTAGTGCCCTAAAATAAGGTCTCCAAGAAGCACTTCAAAGAAGAGGTAATGTTCGTTACCGATTCTTTCATCTTTATTTCTTCTTCCACTTATTCTTCTTTAGTTGTTTAATTATGAAGTAATAAAATCAGTATCACTCATATACTGATATGTTATTATAATTATGAAACAACCCTATTTCACCATCTATCCATCCTACGGAAAAAGAAATCACCGCGCGTGCATACGTACGGAATACCGTCTCCACGCCGTGGTGTAATATATTTTCCGCCACCACCTTAAATGGATTGGTATAATGGTGTAATGAGTAACTATATATGATTATTATAAAGTTATATCGATAATGAAATAGTATACATACACTTCAACACAATTCTACGACCATGGGAACGATATCATCGCTCGTGCGTACGTACGGACTACCGTCTCCACGACGCGATGAGATTCATTCTCAATGATTAGCCATTCATGAATGATTATAAAGTATATATAATAAGTACTAATAAAATATATGACATAATAATGATACTGGATTTATTTATATTTATATGTATGTCATCTAATTAATTCCATTCAATTCAATAAGGAAACGAAAACAGCGTTCATGCATACGTACGGACTACCGTCTCCATGAACGGTGTATTTCTTTCCATTTATCAATATATTATATATATGTATATTCTGAATATATATTATATATAAATCATGTTTTACACTCTGGATATAAGTAATCATGATCAAAGTAATCATATTAATAATTACAAGTTAAAAACACGAACAACAAATGAGACGATTTTACCCAAAACACTACTTTAACATGAATTTACAAAAGAACGGGTAATATAAAGTCATAAGAGAACCATATATGATATCATAAAAATGAATATGATTCTGTAATAAGTCAATAACATTATTTAAATCATTATACAGGAGGTTCGGACACGTACAAAGCAAGTCGGACCTAAGGTAAGGGAAATATCACAATCTCATTTTTATCCGAGATTGTTTACACTTTGGAATTTACTGGGGTGTATTTTATCATCCACATACATGTTTCCTCAATATGTAATATTATTTAAATTCACCTACAATTGTTTAAATCCTATTTTACCCTCCGGTGAGTTTTTAGTAAAATATATGAAAGGAATCTTTTGTCGTTTTTCGTACGAGGTACTTTTTTTGACTTTTCCGACAAAAGTACGGGAAGAATGTTTTTTTTAACTTATACAGCATGAACGGATTTTTAAAACATTATTTACAAGAAGCTTCCTTTACAATTTTTCAAGTTTATTTTTAATCAACCTCTTTTAGTTTAATGTCGTATGACATGTTAAGAAAGGAAAAATGTTTTTGAAGTAGAAAGGATATTTTCCTCAAGAATGGAGTTCAAGTGTTTTATCAAAATTATTTTCCATATAAGATAATAAAGGGTTCTATTTTTATCTCTATTATTACATTGATTTGATAATGTTGTGATGGAATTATTTTTAAAAATTCCTTTATCTTATATGAATTGTTTTATGATGTCACGATGTTTAAGATTCCCATTTTCATTACATGGTTTATGAAATGATGTATGATTTATGATTTTGTGGAACACTTAATAATGGTATCATTAGGAGATGAGTGGGACCTATATCTCCCTCCAATGCATTGGGTTATATCTCATGATATAGACATGGCTAGAATGGTAGGTTATACTGGTTCAGTGAAACAGGACTGAAACAAGGGTGACTCGGTTCAGAAAGGGACATTGTCCACTAAGATAGTCTTGGCAATGAGTCTTGACTAACAAGAAATGATTCTCTATGATTATGTGTGTATAACACAAAGTTTCATGTTTTAAGTTATGATTATTGGGATTTCATTTCACTACTATTATTTATTCCATGTTATGAAATTATGCTCTCTTTTTCAGGTTATGATTTCCAAAAGTTATGTTCTTATGAATATGATGTGATTGATTTTTTCTTTTGTTTACCCTTACTAAGCATTTGAGCTCACCCTTTTATGTTTTCTTTTCCCCAGGATATAAATAAAGGTTTTAGGTAAAAAAAGAGAAGATCTTTATGGGAGATATTGAAGATCTTTCACCACGATTAGAAGATTACGTTCCGAGTTTCCAAAGACACTAAACTATTACGATCCTTGTGTGTGTGTGTTTTTTTATGTACTAAGTATTCCGCAAAAGTAATGTAATGTTCATGTACGTCATGTTTCGGGTCTCTACATCAACCCATCAAAGGAAGCCTAACATTTATAATCCCAAATAAAATTTACCCCCCTTCGGGTAAGAGTGGTCATAAAATAATCCCAATTAGAGAAATACTTCACAAAACAATGATAATATCCTACCAATCCCAAGATTCTCTGAATCCCAAAGACATTTAATGGTTCTTCCTAGGTCATAACAACTTTCTTATCTCAAGATCAATTAAAAAAACATGTTTAGAAACCATGAATCCCAATAATTTTACTTCCTACACTCATAAATTTCATTTAGAAATCTTGGAATATTGTTCTTGACTTCTCAGGATACCCTATACTTCTCCTAAAATACCTAAATAGTTCTCCTCATTCATAGAGTAAATTAAGATTTCATCAAAAAATACCACCAAAAAAGAATAGAGGTACTCATGGAAAGTACTATTCATAAATTCCATGAACACTACAGAAGTATTTTTTAGACCAAAAGGAATAAAAAGGTACTCATAATGGACATACCTACTTATGAAGGTAGTCTTAGGAATTATAGACTCCTTGATCCTATGTTGGTGATAACCCGACTGAAGATAAATCTTTGATAAACACTTCACCCCTTTCAACTAGTTGAACACATCATCAATCTTAGGGAAAAAATACTTGTTCTTAATTGTGACCCAATTAAACTTTTGATAGTTAACCCAAAGGTGAAGTTTTCCATTACCTTTCTTATAAAAAATTACGGGTGATACCCAAGGTGACACACTGGGTTGGATGAATTGGAAAACAGATCATCCAACTGAGTTTTCAACTAATTTATTTTAACTAGTTCCATATGGTGAGAGGTGAAAAAAATATACTGAGTACCTAGTACCATGTTGATGAAAAATTCTACATCCATCACTGGTGGAAAACTGGAAAATTCATATAGATAAACCTTAGGAAACTCAATGGAAACTTTAAGAAGTTCACAATTTAAAGGTTCACGCTCTAGTTCAAAGGAAAATATGGATTTCATCTTACCCAAATTCAAAAGAGGAGGCCTATATTGACTTGAACTTGGGTACCATTTCCCCTAAAAGACACAACTCGCTCTATCAGGTCCAGTAAAGGAAACTTATCAAAGATAACAGTTGATGTGATATGTGACAATTCATGCCTTCTTAGCCTATTACTTTTCTAGTTTGGTTAGCATATATGTTTGAAGGAGTATTGAGGAGATTCTATAGAGTTTGGAGTAGCAACAACACTACAGTAATATTTTTATTCCATAAAAGAGGTATTTATGGTGTAATATAGTGGTTTAAAACTTGTGTGTCAAGCTGATTTATGACTTGTTTATGGTGAGGGGAAGAGTGTGAAAATATTTTTTTCCATAAGATAGGAATTTATGATGTAATTTAATTCCATCTCTTGGCACCATGTTTTTTAGTGAAAAAGGGTTTTATGACCTAGAGGTTGGTTTTACAGTGCAAGTTATGTGGGCCCGTAGAATTTACAACATAACATTGTAATTTACACCATAAATTGTGAGAGTTATAGGTTGTTTATAAACCTAGTTTGGCTGATTATTATCCCATTTTGATACTCATATCTCTCTCATTATAGATGAACCATATAAAATTTTGGAAACATTTCCATCCCACCTTCCCTCACCTTGATCCTTGGGTTCTGGTGGTTGCTTATGGCGGTCAGTGGTGAGTTCCTACCTCTTTATACTCATGTTTCCTTCTATTATTCTTCCAAGGATCTACTATGGTGGTTCTATTTTGTTTGGGGCGTGTTTTCGAAAATGTTTTTGACAACCCTTGATACAGTTTAGGTTAATCTAGAGTTTATAGTCTGATTTTGGTTTTTAGACTGTTTCTTCTTCGACCTATGGTGCATAGTGAGATCAAAAAGCTTCTTTGAGGAAGGGGATCCTCATTATCACTACATTATGTGCTATATGTGGGGATTTTATGTTTTTTATTTCCTTTGTGTGGATATTAAGGGTCAACATAATAATATAATTAATTGGAATATTTTAAATTGATGGGTATGGGGGAGTAATCACATGTTTATACTAATTTTTTGTTATTTTCGATACATTTATTCTATTCTAATTCGTTGATAAAAATAATGGATTTTAGAATACTTGTTTTCACTAGTTATGATATGATGTGGTGACCCCTACTATGTTGTTGTGTAATTGCACCCTAAATAAAAGGATAAGAATGAATATTCAGTTAATAAATTAGTTACCAATGGAAATTTGGTTTGTGTGATAATACCCATGCTAAATGAAGAAGTAATGAAATTAAAGACCTCAAATAAATTGTAGAATCCAAGATGTGTTTCTATTATGTGAGGTTTCATTTTTTTATTTCCCTATGTGGTTTGGGCTGTTGTGAGGTGGTGATTTTCACCAGTTGGGTTGTGTAATCTGTAGGGGATTTGATGCAGTGGTTGGTTGGGATGGATGTGATGTGGTCAGTTGTGTGAATTGGTGTGTAGTAGTGATTATATGTGGCGGTGAATTGCAGTAGTGATGTGTGGTTGTTGTGTTCAGCTGTTGTGTTGTGAAATGTGATTGGGATGTGTGATGTGTGGTTTCCATGAAGAGTTGGTTTGTAGAGTGTGGCATGAAAATGATGGTGGATGCGAGGTGTTATGGTGATGATTATGTGAGATAGTATGATTGTGATGAGGAGTGGTTGCATTAGTTTCAAAATTAGCCATGCAATAAATGGATATGATAAAATGAAATAAAATAGGATCGCAAATAATCAATATGGTATAGAAATGGATGTGTAGTAAAATGGATTAAATGAATTGAATGATAAATGAATAGGAAGTGTAAATGTGAATGAAGTGGCTTAGTAAATGAAAGTGGAATCGTGTGGCTTGTGTGGTGTTTGTGTGATGTGTTGCATATAGTGGTGTAAATGGTTATGATGATTGGTGTGTGGTATAGTAGTGGTGATGTGTTTTGCGCTAGTGTAGTTGTTGTGAACCCATTGGTCAGGTATTGTGTGCTATATATACCACGTATCTTTATATTATTTCTATACGCTCCCCACTTGAGTTGGATAAACTTACCGATGCTCAAAGGTTCTAGGTTCCATGAGTTTTACCTAATATATAGGATATTTGTGACATAAATGGATGGCTACCCCTATTCCCTACTATCCCTTTAATAGTAGTGATGATACAGGTTGGTGTTGGAGATTACCCAACAGTGTTGTCCCAGGAGTTTTTGAACGAGATGTGATGTGATGTGAGAGGTGGTGGGGATCATGAATGGTAGGAGGAGGGAACATGGTTGATGTACTTCATGTTCATGATACCCTACTACTCTAGTTATGTGACGAGATATGGTGTGATAACCTACATGTCTTCGGGTGATATGAGATGTGATAGACTAGGTTTCTTCAGGAAAGATGTGGTGTGGTGATTCCTGATGTTAACAAAAGATAATAGACCTTGTAAGGGTAGGGTAGGTAGGGATGCATCCCAACACTCATTATATATGGTTCATGAGTATTTGGGTGAGATGTGATGTGATGTGGTTGTGATGTGACATGTATAAAAAAAATGGGAGAACAAGACATTTTGAATTTGGGGTATGAGAGTGGAAAACTAGTGGGGAAGTGGTAGAGGGGTGCCTTACTTTTTTATGATCTCAATTTGATATTTCTATATTGGATATGTGATTTGGTTATACATACATGGTTATGATGAGTTTTGTTATTTGACATATTTCTATGCTTTTTAGTCCTGCTATTTGTTCATTGGAGCATTAGAATTCTCTTTTCACATGTGCACTTGAGACTTTGGTTATATCCCTACTGTGTATACCTATTACACTCACCCTACATGTATAAAATATTTTTCAGGATTTTAGGAGGACTTGGGAGACTGATATGGACATTAATAGATTGTTTTGGAACTATTGTGGTGTCACTACCTTATAATTTTATTTTGTTATATTATAGATTTTTATTTGTATTAGTTTACTTTATACATACATTGTGGAATGGTTTTGGGTTTACTTAATATTATTTACTATAGTTTCTTGGTGATTGTTTTTCATATCTCCCAATCTTATTTTATTTATAGAGGGTAATGCCTCCTACAAGTAGGGTTTTTTACCCTTGGTGCTAGTCTCTAACCCAGGGCATATTGAAGATGGGACTCGAGGTTTATTATATCTATTCCTTCATTATGGTATCCTTGGAGGGAGGGGGTCGGCACAGAGTGGTATCAAAGGTGATGGTTGGGAGATAAGACAGAGTTTAGAGTTAGGCATGGTCAGTAATTTCATGGGTTGGTAGGGAAATAGTGCCAGTTGATCTTGGTTTGTGACATAATCTAGGTAGATCAGCTAAGACATAGGATTTTGGGGTCACTTGTGATCTAGTGCATGGACTCTAATCTTATTGAATGACTAAGTGAGGTGGAACTATTTATAGGATAAAGAACTAGGACAAGAACATGCATCTTTATTGATTATTTTCGTATTTAAATTAGTTTGTTGTTTTAAATAAAATGAAATAAATAAACAAGTTTTTTTTTTAAAATTGCATGTTATTTGGATTAGGATGTTCTCCTTGCATTTTAGGAATGGATCCTAGTTGTTGTCTGAAAGTAGCTCAGGAATTTGAGGTTCAATATGATAATCCATTTGATCATCATAGGATCGATCCAGCAGAGATGTATAAGGTTTTAAAGTAGGCCTTATGTGTCTTTCAGTGGTAGAGTTTGGAGAAATATGAGAGGACCATATCAAATATGGAGACAAAGCACTCGTTAGAGGATCTTGAGATCAATTTTGGTCTGATTTGAGAATATACTATGTTCTAGGTTTCATTGGAAGTTAATAAGTTTTGGGGATTTGTGATTCTATGGTGGATTCTCTACATTAGTGACTAAAAGGAGGAATATGTGTTGTAGATATAATTTTAGAGGTAGTTTCGTTCAAAGTTCATTTCATCAATGAAAAAGGAAGAAAATAAGTAGGAGTTAATATGTCTTAAATGGGGGAGTCCAAGTGTACATGATATTGGGATTAGGTTCAAGGACCTCTTATGATTTTCCCCAGATGTTTTTCTAGATGAGGAATCTAGAGTGTGGTATCTATAGGAGGATTTTCACCCAATGATTAGATATGTGGTCACCCCGTTTATACTCCCTACATATCTGGAGGTGTAGAAGAAGGCAGAGGTTATTGATCAGATTATTTCCTTGGTAGTTAATCTCCAAAAGAGTGTCCAATAGGGAATATAAAGGAAAATAGTTTTAGGAAATGGGTCATGGGTGTTCAAATATTCAACGATCTTATTAGTAAAGAGCTGAACATGATGAATCCCTTTATGTTCTTCAGGGGAAGGTGGCTCCCAAGAACCTACCAGAGTTTTCTTGTTTTCATGTTTTTCAATGGAGGAAATGAGTACCAATAGTTTCATTTACTAACCACCTAGGGAGGTTAGTATAATGTGAGTGTTTATCCACCTTTTAGGTAGCAGTAATAGTTTCCTTTGAGGTAGTTTCAGTGGTAGAGACTGATAGTTCTTATTCAGTAGCTGATAACAGATGGTGTTGGTAGAGGGAAACCTTATGATGGTCCCCTTCCACAAGGACCTAGGCTAGAGTTTGGTTTTTTATCCTAATAGAAGATAGGAATAAGTGTTTTCCATGGTTAGATTCATGCATTAGAGGAAACAATACCGATATATCCATGAGTAGTTCGAGGTACAATTAGTTTAACATATACCCTTTTTTGTTCTTTGTTTGATTCATGAGATTCACACTCATTTTTTTATTATACTTTGGTCAATTATTTGGGACTTAATGTGGAGAGGATTCTAGTAACTCTAGTGTTATCCTTGCTGGTTGGAGGTCAGGATTCCCTATTTTATGTGTTCCAGGAATGTAGATTGGTGATTGGGAAACACCAATTAGTGGGGGACTTCTTCTCACTGAAGATACAACCATACAATGTTATCCTAAGTATATATAGGATATATTCTATGCATGTGTCCATTTAATGATTCTATAGGAGAGTTTCATTTTATGACATGGAGGTCCAGTGAGTGCCGTTCATTGGTAAGTGAGGTTATCAGATGGGCCACAGAAAAGTGGAGCATATTTTTTCACAGTTGGAAAAGATGTTGGTGGAAGATCAGATTCGGGATGTTCTTAAGGTTATGGATGAGTTACTGGATGTTTTCTTAAAGGTAGTTATAAACCTACTTCATTGATGTGATATCGATTTCATGATAGATTTGTAGTTGTATGCATCTCTGATTTTGATGGATCCCTATCAGATGGTGACTAAGGAGATGTGAGAGTTTCATTTTTAGGTGAATGATCTAATATAGAGTGGTTTCATCTGAAATAGTGTATGGACATGGGATTCTTTAATGTTTTTTCTATTAATATGAATGGAAGTATGATGTTGTGTATAGGTTATTAGAGGTTGAATCAGGTGACATTCAAGATCCATTACCCTCTTCCAAGGATAGATCATCTCTTCGACCAGCTTAGATGAGATAGTTGGTTTTCAAATGTCGATCTTCAATTAGGATATCACCACTTGAGGGTGAATGATGAGGATATTCTAAGGACTACCTTCAGGTGAAAGTATGGGAACTTTGAGTTTGTAGTCATGTTGTTCAGTGTCACGGGCACACCAACCATGATCATGGGGATTATGAATTCATGTTTTATGAGTTCCTAGAGCGTTTATACATCATATTCATCGATGATATCTTGATCTACTTGAAGTTATATGAAGATAATTCCAAGCATCTCAAACTTTTTTTCTAGGTCCCACAACACCACAATCTATATGGGAATTTTTCCAAGTGTGAGTTATGGACATGAGAGGTGTTTTTACATAGACACGTGGTATCCTATAAGGGTGTGGTAGTAAACCCATAAAAGGTCGAGATAATTTTTTCTTGGGAAGAACCTAAGAAAGTGTAATAGGTTCACAATTTCTTCGGTATCACAGGCTGTTATCAAAGAATTATTCATGATTTATCTCAAGTTGCATCCTCTCTAATAAAATTGACTATAAAAGACTAATATTTTGTGTGGAGTGATCAGTTTCAAGTAGTGTTTAGTTACCTAAAGGAAAATTTGGTTAGTTCTCTAGTACTATGGTTTCCCATGGAGGGTGTGTTCTTTGAGGTTTTCTATGATGCGTCATGTTTGGGATTCAGATGCTTGTTATTGAAGTAGAGAGTGGTGATCTCATATGGATATAGGTAGTTATATCCCCACGAGCTTAACTATTATACCCATGATTTAGATATATCATTAGTCATTTTTTCACTAAATTTGTGGTGATATTACCTCATTGAAGAGCGTTTTATGGTTTTCACAGACCATAAGAGCCTGAAATATGTCTTTACTCATTAATATTTGAATCTATGCCAATGTAGGTGGATGGATATTCTTTAGAATTATATCTTTAATATCTCTTACACCCCAAGAAATGGGAATATAGTTGTCGATGTGTTGAGTTGGAATTTCTGATTAGATGTGTTTTGAGAATCTTCTGATGTTTGGAAAGGGATAAAGGAGCTTTTAGTGATGCATCTTGACATCAGAGAGATTAGTGGATGAGGTTGTCATTATTAGATGACCATAGAGTCATATTTGATACATCAGGTGGATGAGTCTTGGTTGGTAGAATCATAAGTATATGTGATTCTTGACAATGTTGTCCATGGTGATTCCCCTAAGGGGTAGTTAGAGGATGGTAAAAATCGATTGTTGTTTCGTGGAAGTTTGTTTCTTTTGAAGACGATGCACAAAGGAGTTATTTGTGAGTTTTATAGATAAAATTTATTATTGAATCTTAGTGTGAAAAAGAACTATCATGGCTTGAGGAGACAACTTTAGTGGCTGGGAATGAAATGTTCGGTGGTAGAGTTTATAGCGAGGTGTCTGGTTTTTCAACAGGTGAAAGTGAAACACCAAATTCCAAGAGGTTTTTTACAGTAATTAAATATTCCTAAGTTGAAATGGGATTAAATATCAATGGATTTAATTACTAGGTTACCCTGATATCATGGAGGTTGTGTTGTAGTTTGGGTGATAATGGATCAACTGAGAAAGCCTGCTCATTTTCTACCGATCAATGAGCCGAGTGCCATGGATATTTTGGCAAGGTGGTATGTGGACGATGTGGTTAGGCATCACAAGGTACCTATGACCATCATATCTTATTAGGGTCCTCATTTTAACTCATGGTTATGGAGGGAATTTCATCATTATTTTGACTCCCAGTTGCATCTTAGCACTACTTTCCACCCTCATATAGATGGGATGACATGGTAGACAATCTAGACACCAGAGGATTTGTTGTGATCTTGCGTCATGGACTTTTGTGGATCATGGGTAATTCAATTAACTAGGGTCGAGTTTTCATACCACAAAAGCTATCACTCATCCATTGAAATGGCCTTGTTGGATGCATTATATGGGTATCCATTTTTTCACCATTTTACTGGATGGTATTTGGGGAGTCTACAGTTCTTAGCCTTGATGTAGTGCAGAGAATGACCAAGAATATCTAATTGGTTTGAGAGAGAATGAGGGCAGAAGAAAACCATAATAAAGACTATGTTGATCATAATTTTAGGCCCTTGTATTTTGTGGTTAGATACCATGTGTTCTTGAGAGTATCCACTTGATGAGGGCAATAGAGGTTTGGCAGGGGAGTAATCTTTCTCCCCAGTTTTTTTGGGCCCTTAAAGTTTTTAGTGAAATTTGGAAAGGTGGCATATTGGTTGGAATTTCCACCATGGATAGAGGGGATCCATGAATCCTTCCACATGTCCTATATTCATTGGTATCTTCATGATGAATCCCATTTCATTGAATGAGTAGGGTTATGTAACACCCCAAGATTTCATAGTAAGTAATCTTCTTTAAAGTAATTCAATAGCTTGTGCTACACGCAACACCGAGTTCGAGAGCACCCCGACTTACCAGACTAGCCGTTCAAAAAGTGGTTATGAATAGTATTAACTGAGTTTTAAATTTTAAATACTACCACTACAGGAAAACTGAATATTTGAGATGGGTGATTTGCGACGAGATCCCGTCGCAAAAGGTCTTTTCGATGGGGATCCGTCGCAAATCGCCCGTTGCCGAAAACGGCATCGCAAATAGGTGTTTTTGCGGCTGTCCCATTGCAAAAAGTTTATTTGCGACGGTATTTTCCCCCCGTCGCAAATGAGTTTTTGTTTATATATAAAAAAGGTATTTGCGACGGGCCATCGCAGATATATTAGTTGCGACGGGTCAGAATCCCGTTGCAAATGCGAAATTTAAAAAAATACTTGCGACGAAGGTATTTGCGATGGACCGTCGCAGAACGGTTTTCCCGATGGGTATTCGTCCCGTCACAAATGGTAAAGTAAAAAAATATTTACGACGGGAATTCCCGTCGCAAATGTTCCCGTCGCAAATATTTTAAAAAATAAAAATAAAATAAAATAATTATTACAAACTGTATAATATTATATAAAAATAATAATAACATTAATAATATAAAAAAATTATATTATTATAATATAAATAAAAAATACATAAAATATAATTATGAAATATTAATATAAAATAATAATAATATGAATATAAATAATATAATATAATATAATAATACTAATACTATTAATATAAAAAATTAATATAATATTATTATTATTAAACTATCTATATAATAATAATAATAATATAAATAAATTATATTATTATAATATTAATAATAAAAAATATATATAATATAATTATGAAATATTAATATCAAAAAATAATAATAATATGAATATAAATAATATAATATTATATATTATGAAATATTAATATCAAAAAATAATA
The DNA here is from genome assembly GCA_963277665.1 of Viscum album. NCBI lineage: Eukaryota > Viridiplantae > Streptophyta > Magnoliopsida > Santalales > Viscaceae > Viscum > Viscum album. Next base: position 1,929,725,972 of record OY728164.1, on the reverse strand, counting down.
ATAACAGTTCTAATATTATTAATATAAAAAATTAATATAATAATATTATTATTAAAATAAACATACATATTTGTGAAAAAATAATATTAATAATATTAATATTAATAAAATTATAAAATTATAAACTTCTCAATATTAACAATAAATATAAAATAATAAAAGTAATATTACTAAAATAAGCAGAATGGAGATCTGAATGTTATGGAAAAAAATGGATGGGGTGTATATATAGGTTAGATTATTTATGACGGTCGTATTTACGACGGGAGATAGTCGCAAATACTAGGTATTGCGACGAGATACCGTCGCAAATGCCTTCACCCTCATTAAATACAGGCGGCGGGTAAAAGGACTTTTGTGACGGGCCCGTCGCAAATAGCCACCATTAGCGACGGGCGGATATCCCCGTCGCAAATTTCTATTTACCGCCGCCGGTATTGGCGACGGGGCCCGTCGCAAATACCTTCGCCCGCATTAATTACGGGCGGCGGGTAAAAGGGTTGTTGCGACATGCCCTTCGCAAATGCCACACCATTAGAGACAGGCGGATATCCCTGTCGCAAATTACTGTTTTTCGCCACCAGTATTTGCGACGGGTGGATATCCCCGTCGCAAATTTTGATTTACCGCCGTCAGTATTTGCGACGGGTCCCATCGCAAATACCCCCCGTTGGATTTTCTGTTGTGACGGGTAAATAGTCCCTTCGTAAAAACATATTTACCACCGCTGGGTATTTGCGACGGGTTGAAGGCGACCGTCGCAAATAGGCTTTACAGCGGCCGGTATTGGCGATGGGGCCCGTCGCAAATAATACCGGGTGAATATTTGTTTGCGACAGGGAAATTTTCCCATCGCAAATACTATTTACCACCGCCAGGTACTTACGATGGGTAGCCTTCTACCCGTCGCAAATAGCCTTCCCGCGTTTTGGCGTGCAAACTGCGCCATTGCAATTGCAATGGGACATGTATTTCCGTCGCAAATAACTGACCATTTGCGATGGGAATATATTCCCATCACAAAAACTCTTTTCATCGGAGTTTTTGCGACGGGAATAAGGACCATCGCAAATACCCTGTCGCAATAATAATTTTTTCCCATAGTGTACATATAATTTTAGGATCCATATTATGTGTTTTTTACATAATATAAGAACAAATTCAATTTTTCAGATAAAAAATGTATTTTTCAAAAAATTAAATTTTACCACATTTTAATGGAGAAGCCTTTTTAAATCCAATATTTTACCCTTTTACATATTCATTTTGACAAAATAAAATTCATCTTTAGAATAGAGACATCAAAATTTACTTTGGATGAAATTTTGGTATTTTTCTAATAATATTCATTTTTTATGAATAGTGAGAAATATTGTATTTTAATTCAAAACTGCCTTTTAATCTAATTAATTTATATGGTTAGATTATATTTTAAATTGGTTTTGAAGTGTAATTAGATTATATTTTTACCCTTTAATCCAATTTTGGTCATTGGAATTAATTTCACATTGAAATTATACATAAACAAGTGTCAATCATTTGATAGTTATTGTTTCTTAAAAACACGCTATTTGTTTTGACAACGAGAATTAATTTTAAATTAATTAATCCAACTTCTATGTTTTGAATTTAGTAAAATAGACATAATTTTTGAATTCAGAATATCAAATATATCTTAGGCTGAATTTTTGGTATTTTTCTGAAAAACTTCAATTTTTGATGAATAGTGAAACCACTAAGTAGTAGTTAAAAATCTGACTTTTTCATTTAAATGAAATTTTACCACTTCTGTGAATTGAATTTTTAAAATTTGAGATACATGGTTGTTACTAGTAAGTAAAATGTGGTCCAATAAGATGAAAATAATTTTTGATGAATAGTAACTTTTGACTTTTATTTACCGCGGTTAAAGGGAAATTGGGTAATTTAAGATAAAAAGAATATTATAATGATACAAAATTACCTTAAAACTTGTCCTAACCTTATTGGATGAGTCATGGACGACCATGGGCATCCTTGGGTCAATTTTGGGACCCCATGGAGCCACTTAAGAATGATAATGACACTTTATTTTAATTAACTTAAAGTAAAGACAAAAATGACATTAACAAATATCTTTTAGTATATCAATTTTTATATGGGGTTATATAAGTCATATTTTATACTATAAATAATCATTAGAAAGATAAAATTATTTCCTACATTATGGTAATTTTCTTATATTTTTTAGATATCAAATAAATTAAATTATTTATGACACAATAATGATGTAGTATTTAACTCATTAATAAATGATTTAAATAAATATGATTATTAATATTAAAATAATATGCAAAACCTATCCAATTCTTATTGTATTATTTTATTTCGACCACGAGTCATCTTATCTTTGACTTTAATTAGTTTTGGACTTTTAGAAACCGAATATCACTTTATAATAAAATAATATTTTCACACTTTTCTAAAGAGCCCCTCCCCCCTTATAAAATGACACCACTTATAACACATTACACACACCACTCAAGACCATTGGCTCGTCCAAACCCTTACAAAACAATCTCTCAAGATCCCCCTCTTCATCCTAGAAGCCTCACCTTAGGCAGAAGGAACTTCAAGAAGTCCTTTTGGTTCAAACCAAAGGAAGTTACCCAAATTGAAGGTAACGCTTTCTCTTAAATTCTTTTGTTTTATTTTCTTTTATTTTACTTCTAAAACCCCTAAAAACTTTTTATTACTTTATTTTATAAAAACACCAGTATCTTAAATATACTAGGATGTTGTTATGAGAAGTATTCAAACTACACTTACACACACCTCCATCTAATGGGTGAAGAACATACTGTTTCTGTGGATGGAAAACTAATGCCTCACGAAACGATAATTGTTCGATAATCTCTTACCACATCTTATGGTGGCCATTAAGATGACACTATATTTATATATGACATATATATTATGTTTATGTTTTATTTATTCTTCTGTATTTTTAATTTATATCATTATTTTATGGTTTCCATTATGGGTAAAACATGATAATTTCATTTGAGGAAGTGCGGACTACCGCCCCCTCAAAATGATATGACTCGTTAATGACTTATGTGGGATGTATAAAGGATGGAATTAATGATATTATATATTATATTATACTAGAATTATAATATACATATGTATCATTATGTTTTAATTCCATTAAAATACAAAATATAAATGAAAGTAGCGTTCATGCGTGCGTACGACTTACCGTCTCCATGAACGGTACATTTCATTTCTTATCTCCAAATGTTATGTACTATTATAAATATATATATATACTGGATATATAATATATATATTATACATAAATCATTTATATAATTCTGGAGATAATGGACTTTTGACCACATGGAAAAATTGTAATTATAACAAGTTCATTTTTGACTCAAGTTTTGAACATTGATAAAATATCCAATATTAACTCAAATAATTAACTAATTGTTATAGAAAGGTAATAAGTGATATAAAAGGAATAATAAACTTGAAAATATTTCTTAATTAATCAGAAATTAACTTACGTTTATTATTCAGGAAGAACAAGGAACATACAAGACAAGTCGGACTTGAGGTAAGAGGTTTCTTATCTCACTTTTAATTCTGTGATATTTCCATTGTTCACCACTTATTTATTGCATGTGGTGTATTGTGTACTTCCATTTGATATATATTATCATTATTTTATTTATATTCATGGTATTCTATGATTAATTTTTTGTTTATTAACTTTTGTTCATATGACTCAATTGATCACAACGAAGTAAGGGTTTTTTTCATCTCACTTTTTATTCATGTGAGATTCATGCTATATTGGCCACTATTTCATTTTGTGTGGTGTATGTACTTTCCATGACTGTATTAATTGTATAATATAATTTAATTTAAGGGTATTTACATCATCATTTTATGATTCATCTTTCATGGGATGTATGTTTCGTAAGTTACCAAATTGGTAAGGGAATTACAAATTTCAATTTCCACTCATTCGGCTTTACACATACTTCATTGATTATCTTACTCCATGATTATGTGTGGAATCACTATTTTTTATTTGTATATTAATTTCCACTCCCCTTTCTATGGATATACTTTTTATACACATAATCACTCCATTGATAAATTCTCAAGTCATCGATATGAACTTGATAAGAGTAATTTTAACTCAATCTCCATTTATTGAGTTAAAAATCCCATTCATTGGTGTTGTTTTTACAAGAATATGTGTGAATGTTCTCTGATTGATTTACACTGAATATCCAATAATATTGGATGTATTTATATTTTTCACACATAATTATATTCTTGATTTATCCTTAACCTAAGGATACGATCTTTATAAGAGATTTAATCTCAATTTACATTCCATTGAGACTTTTTTGTTGTTATACACCAATTCACTTTTATATGGTGTATATAATGTACTTTGACATAGTATATCATTAATACCTTTATTCTCATGACATTATAAAGTTTTTATTACCTCAATTATTTGTATTCAAGTATCTCTCTTTTGGTTAGGAACTCTAACTAAAATATCATTTTAAATGTTTTAAAGATTTATTATTCTAAATCATTCTCATTAATGTCCATGTTTTAAAAATGGTTTTAAGGATTTATTTATATGAACATTAATGTTTTAAAATTAAAATTCCTTTTAAATGTTTCAAAGTGGTATGGGACACTTTGATTCAAAAATCTATTTTTAAACAGCTTCTTGACAAATAGTGTGACTTTTAAATGTTTTCAAGAAAAAGGGGGATATTTCTCTCAAATAGTTTTGATGATTATTTTCATCTATGTCAATATCCTTCATTATTCTCGATTGATGTTAATCTGTTACAATAAAATCTTCCATATTGTATTGAATGAGTTATGTTTGACTGTGGATGTGCTATTTTTATACCATTCATGGTTTGTGGATAAAGTATTGAAATTTCGTATGCTAGTTTTAATACGAATTTTTATGTTATGTTTCAAACTTTTCATATGAGGAATTAATTGGACTTAGTAAGTGATGGGTGAAGCCTTCTATAGCTCCTCGATGCATCCGTAGGTCTCATGAGACAAACTAGTGTCTTGCCACAAAGCCTTGAAAAAATCTTATTTTTAGTCTTGGCACGAGGCCTTGACTATGTGGTTATGATGTCCAGTATTATGAATTCCATCATTATGAGATTATCTATTGATATTTCATGTGGTTATTTGACTAGTAGAATACCCATGACTATGTTTTATTATGGAATTATTTACTCAGCTCATATTCTTGCTATAAAGTGTTCATGTTAATTATTTGTAAATGCATGTGTTTTCAATTATTCACTATGCCTAATGTTTATGTTATCTTAAACTGTATTTCTTACTCTTATTGAGCATTTGAGCTCACCCCTTTCTCATGTTTCATTTTCCTAGGATATGAAGAAGTTAGTTATGAGTGACCTGCAGGAATAATCTTGGAAGCTTGGGTGTTTCTAATGGAATAGATTAGTTTTGTTTTTCTTTTCAAGTTATAGTGTTGAACTTATGTATGTATATTGTTTCCAAGACTACTAAAATGATCGGTCCTTCAGTACTTGATTCCTTGTAATCATTCCAATGTATTAAAATAATACACCAGCTCCTGGACTTTGGGGTCTAGGCGTTACAGGTTAGATATCAAGGATGAAACGACATTCTTGGAGTGACCAGTAGAGATCCAAGATCATCAAGAGAAGGTGTTGTGTGGATGAACCATCCCCTTATTTAATATGCTGTGGAGGCATGGTGTCCTAGATAATATTACTTGGGTATGAGAGATACAGATGCATTCCCATTACCCAAAGCTAATTTTAGTTTTACTTTTCTTTGTTTGTTTTTTCCTGTTTAATGATATGTTTGTATCTTTATGTTTTAAGAGATATGATGTTTTATTGATGTGTGATGTGTGATAAAGATTAAAACATATGAAATAGGGGAATAAATGAATCCTAATAAATACGCGTTATTCCTTGACATGATTGAAACTGTGTGGGTGAGTCAGTGCCTCCCAAAGATGATAATATCTTGACATGGAAGATGGGACTCCCTGATTTGTGTGATTAGGATAGTGTTGTGTGTTGTCTATGGAAGAAGTTGGTTTGGTCTATTTAGAGTTAGAAATGTTGATGTGTATTTTTTGTGAAAATGAGGTGGTTTTTGGTTGGTGTTGGATGGAGTGGTGTTGTGCCCGGTGAGAGGTTTTGATGTGTTTGTATGGTGATGTGGCTATGTGGGATGTTTTTTTGGGTATTTTGGTTTGGCTTGTTTGGCTAGTGGCAATGTTGAGATGTAACAAGATCCTTAAGAGGTATCTCATGGAGTGTTTGTTTGGACCCCTTTCCTTTTCATCCAGTTCAGTTTTGATTCTCAATGGAAAGAATCATTTTAGAGGTATCTATTGTAACAATCCTTGGCTTCCTGATCCCTTAATTTTTATATTTGGATAGTCGAAGGTGTTTGGAGGTGTCTCAAAGAGGTTCTATGGAATTTGGAGTAGCAACAATAACACCTTAAAAGGATTTTTAAACCCTAAAAGAGAGATTTATAGTGTAATATGGTGGTTTAAAACTTTTGTGTCCATTTAGTTTATGAATTTTTTGAGGCGATGGGAAGAGCATGAAAATGTTTTACACTATAAGATAAAAATTTATGGTGTAAGTTAATTTCAGATTGAGGAACCTTGTTTTTTTAGCATAAAAGGGGTTTACATCCTAGATATTTGTTTTAAAATGTAATTTATGCGGGACCATGGAATTTATAGTGTAAAATTGTAATTTACGCAGTAAATTAGGCAAGTTATGGATTGTTTATAAACTTAGTTCAGCTGATTCTCCTCTCATTTAGCCGCTCATCCCCCTATAATCATGGAAAAATCCTAGGCAATTTTGGGAGGATTTCCAGCCTATCTTCCCTCACCACGATCCTTGGGTTTTGATGGTTTATCATTGGAAATCAGTGGTGAGTTACTTCTTATTTATACCTATGTTTCCTTATATTATTATTATAGGGATTATTTGTGGTGTTTTTTTGTTTAGGGTGTGTTTTGGGTGATGTTTTTGACAAACCTTTATTCAGTTTAGGTTAATCCAAATTTTCTAGTTTGGTTGTGGTTTTAGGGTTGTTTTTTCTTCACCCTATGGAACACAATGAGACCAGAAATCTTCTTTGAGGCAGGGGATCCTAATTCTCACTAATTTATGTGCTATGTCTGGGAATTTCATGTTTTTTATTTTATTTAGGTGGATAATAAGGTTTAGTGTAATAAGATAATTAATTAGCATAATTGAAATTGATGGGCATGGGGGACTAATAACATGTTTATGAATATTTGATGTTATTGATGATATTTTTATGCTATGATGTTTCATTATTGAAAATAACGACTATTATAAGCCTTATTTTCACTATGTATTATATAATGTGATGACCCCCACTGTGTTGTTGTGTGATCACACCTCAAAAAAAAGGATAAGAATGTATATTCATATAATAAGTTGGTTTCCAAAATAAATCTATTTTGTGTGACAATACCCATGGTAAATAAAGAAGTAATGAAATGAAATCCATCAAAATAAATTATGGAACCTAGGATGTGTTGCTTTTATGTGTAGTTTCTTTGTTGTGTTTCCCTACATGGTTCAGGTTGTTATGAGGTGGTGGTGGTTACTAGCTAGGCTATGTGATATGTGCGAGATATGATGTAGTGGTTGGTTGGTATGGATGTGATGTGGGTAGTTGTGCGATATAGTGCGCAATGGTTGTGGTGAACAGTGGTGATGATGTGTGGTGGTGACATGTGGTGGTGAGGTGTGGTTGTTGTGTGTGGCAGTTATATTATGAGATGTGGTTGGGATGTGTGACCTGTAGTTGGTATGGTGAGTTGGTTTGGCTAGTGTGTCATGGAAAGGATGGTGGATGTGAGGTGTTGTGGAAATGGTTCTGCGAGATATGCTGACTATGGTATGGAGTGGTTGTGTTATTTTTCCGATCATCCATGGAATAAACTGTGATGATAAAATGAAACAAAATGGGCTGGTAAATAAATTATATGGGCTGAAAATGGAAGTTTGATAAAATGGATTAAATTAATTAAAAGATAAATTAATGGGTAGTGTAAATATGAAAATGAAAGTGGAATCATTTGGATTATGTGATGGTTGTGATATGTGTTTCATATAGTGGTGACAGTGACTGTGATGGTTGGTGTGTGGTACAATAGTGGTGATGTGGTGTGTTCTAGTGTAGTTGTTGTAAACCCATAGGTTGGGTATTATGTTCTATATATATATCAAGTATCTTTATGCTATTTTTATACACAACCCACCTAATTTGGAGAACCTTACCAATGATCAGAGGGTCCGGGTTCCAGGTGTTTACCCCAACATCTAGGATGGTGGTGACACAGATGGTTGGAAACCCCCTATTCATTGATCTTTCTTTAGTAGCAATGATGATATGAGCTGGTGTTGGAGATTACCCATCAGTGTTGTACTATGTTTTTTCAGGCAAGATGTTATGTGATAAGGTAGTGATGTAATGTGATATGTGGTGGGGGTCATGAGTGGTAGAAGGAGGGAATGAGGTTGATGTGATTTACATTCATGATACCCTACTACTCTGGTTATGTGATGACATGTGGTGTGACAGATCAGGTTTCTTCTGGTGATATGAGATGTGTTTGACCAGGTGTCTTAGGGTGAGATGTAGTGTAGTGATTCCTTATGCAATCACAAGATTCTAGACCTTGTGAGGGTGGGGTATGTAGGGTTATATCTTATCAAACTTCATAGATGGTGCAGGTCTCCTTGGTTGAGAAGTGATGTGATGTGGTTGTTATGTTACATGTATGGAAGGGATGAGAGTATATAACATTCGACATTGGGGTGTGAGAGTGAAAAATCAATGGGGAAGAAGCATTGTGGTGCCTTTATTTTTTATTATCTTAATTCCGTATTGCTATATTGGATATGTGATTTGGTGAGCAAGCCATGATGAGGATGGGTTTGGTTACTTGACCTACTTAGGTGTGTATTGGTTCTTCTATTTTTTCATTGGAGAATTAACATGCTCTTTTCACATGTGAACTAGAGACCTTGGTTATATCCCTAATGATTATACATTTTATGCTTACCCTATGTATATAAACTATTTTCAGGTTTCCAGAAGGATTTGAGGGACCAATCTGCATATTACTAGCTTGGATTGGAGTTTTTTTGTATCATTGCTGCATACTTGACTTTTGGTATATTGGATACTTTTATTTGTATTGGTTTACTTTATAAATGCATTTTGGTATGGTTTTGGTTTTATTTTATATTATCTGATATAGTTTCTATGTGATTGTTTATCCTATCTCTCGATACTAGTTTATTTATAGAGGGTAATTAATCCCATATATTGTATTTTTATACCCTTAGTGATAGTCTCCAACCCAGGGCCTACTGGAGGTGGGATTCAGGGGTCACTATCTATCTTTCTTTATTGCAGTATCCTTGGTGGGAGGGGGTGATGACACGCGGTTTATGAGTGATCAAACAATCCATCTCAATAATGTCATCCATAGGTTTCTTATCCAATACCAAAAAGTCCCAAGAAATATTGACTTATGAAAAATAGAAAGTACAAGAAGGGAATCAAATCCATTGCTCTCTCTCCATCCCGAGAGGCATATAAATCTCTATGACATATGGAATGATCTCTATGGGAATATTTAAAAATTACATGATATAGATAGATATGAAGGAATGAGAGGCACCAGTATCAAATAAAGTAGTCACTAAAAATGAAGCAATGATAATGGTACCTATCACTATCGTAGTACCCACATTATCTTTCACTGGATACTTATACGCTGTATAAAGAAGCTTCATTCCTGATGACTATGGCTCGAACCCCTTTTTTCTTGAAGCATCTAACTACACTATAGGGCCTCTCAGTACTGATGAGCCCATATCACTATGAGAAGTGGGGGAAAACATGATAAAACCTCTATAAATGTCCTAAGAATGAACAAGAATTGTGGTTATTCAGTTCCTCCGATCCAAGATGCTTCGTGTGCCCAATATTACCACACTAAAAGTAGGTAAGGTAAAATTTAATAGATATTACAAATGATTTAATAAGGGTATACTATTGAGATCAACCACCATAGTTTCTACCATTATATAAATCCCACTTCCTCTTCCCTTTAAAGAAACAATTAAAACTACCACTAAGACTAGTAGGAACTCTCGTCAACCCTAAATTCTCAGTCAAGCCAAGTTCCACCATAAAATTTCTATCCAGAACATTGACATATGAGGTGATAACAAACATAAAAAATTGATATTGAATATCTATTTAAAGACCCATATCAAATCTTCCTGATTTCAACTTCTCATTTGATACCACCTTAGGTGATAAGTAAACAATATCAACAAATATATTGTTATACTGAGTCAATGATTTATTAACTTTATTGATTTTAAGGAAATCCATTTATTTAGTCAACACCATCAATTATGTATAAAACTTATCCATGAAAGGATACCGGAAATCTTTCCACTCTAAGCCCAAATTCTTCCCTATAGGAGCCCATTCTTGCATAAGGGTATAGGAGCCCATTCTTGCATAAGGGTATCCTCCCTTCACCCTCATGCAGACACTCTATGTTTGGGTAATTCAGTTCTATAGCCCTTGCATAAGGGTATATATCTATAAACCTAACTTAGCATATGTTTCATAAGGGCACATAAGGTCTTATCTTTACATGTAATCTTCATATAAGGGTAAGTACAAATCTACCTTTATGTGGCCTTTTGGAACCACTGCGTAAGGGTAACCGACTCACATAAGGGTAGGAAATTTATGTATACCTTAATTAATTATCAATTAACTTTATTCAATCTCCTATAAAAAGGTAATACATCATCTACCTTTATACAACCAACATTCCATGTAAGGGTAAATAGCAACGTACCTTTACACATACTTTAGAAAACCATGTTTACCCTTATGTGAACCCCTTAACATAAAGGTAATCCATAAGTTACCTTCATGTGACCACTTATGTATGGGTAATTCATTAGATACCCTTACAAAACTCTATTACATAAGGGTAAGGCCTTAGTTACAATTACGCAACTCAGTTGTGCATAGGTAAATCATTTTTTCTAGTTTTTCAAAAAATTGAAAAAAATACACTATTTTGGTTTTATTCTTAATTTCCATGCTAGATTTCATAAATATAAATCATGGGTTCCTATGATACCAATGAAAGGTTTTATATGAATCTAATAACACTTATTAGACACAATTTAAGAAATTAAAAACCCTTTCCCAAGGATCTACCATGCAAGAAATATAAAACCTGCGATAAACCAAAACATGAAGAACATGATATAAAATGTGAGTACCTTACACTGAATTATCCACTACAACCTTCTTGATATTTTTATGATGATTTTGATAAACACAACTAAAGCAACAAACAAAATCATCCCACATTTGTAGGTATCCACAAGATGATCTGAATGGTCTGACATTCTGATGGAATTATTATTCCATTCTTGACGTGTTAGAATCTCATATATAAATAAGGAATAATGGAGAGAATATGGTTCCTAATATTTTTGACCATGCATAATCATACACACACTGCTATCATATAGAAGTAGGTTTTATATAGAACCCGAAGACACTCATGGGTGGTGTCTATATTAATTTATGTGTTTATAATACATGTATTATTGCCTCAACTAATTCATACATAATATGAATTTAACACCAATTAATTTCTTACCATGAAATAATTCTTTTAATGATAGCCTCAACGGAGGAAAATTCATATGTCCAACACACAAATAATATACCCAATATATTTACATTCATGTCAATATACAAGTTATATATATATCACACACATACATATCTATTTATATATATAACATATATAAAGATTTAGGAAATATTTCCATAAGTAGTGATGTTAAATGGTGTGTGGAGATTAAAACCACTGCTAATAGGTTTGATCATATGGGGAGAGGCCAATGGATGATAATGGTGGTGCGGCTTAGATGATGGAATAATTATTGCAAAGGAGTAGTGGTTGTTGATCATTTTCTTCTTTTTAAAAGGGCATAAAATGAATTTAACTTGTCCTTTAGTGAATTCGACCATGTTTACATGAACATTATAAGAAGCATCAATTTCAAACTTCTAATGGCATCCTAGAAACATCTGACATGAACCTATATCTACCACATAACACAACACATGATATTTATATCGACTAATATAGAAGGAAATATTTCATTACATAGTGACACTGATGTCTACCACCAACCCGATCCAATAAAATGTATAGGGTGAGGGATGAGTCTTAATTTCTAGGTGGAGTCACTCAATATTTTCCTTGTATATCAAGTTCTATTGGATTCCCCCATCGATAATCACCTTAAATAACTTATTATTAATATTAGAGTTAGTTCAAAATAGGTTATTATGTTGATAATTTTATACTTCTTGCTTGGTGGTCAAAAAATGGTGTTTGATTCAAGATAGATTCTTCTATTGGTAGAGTTGTTCCTAAAATTTTTATTGTTACAATTGAATTCATTCTAGTTTTACTCACATGGTTCGATTCATCTATGAGATAGATTCTTTGATTTCACAATTATAGGCCATGATAATTGAAGTAAGGGATGTGGTATTATTCAACAAGTGATGGACCTAGTCCCCAAACAAGGGTTTTTTATTAGGTTTGGAATGAAGGGTAGAATTCACACTAGTTATAAGAGATATTGGGTGTATGAGGAATAATGAAAACATTCAGACAATGGGTATATGTTTGGGTTCAAGAATGGGTAAGGCGACTTGCATAACCTTGGATTTCCCAATATGAGCCCCACTATTTTTTTATTACCATGTTTTTTCCATTTATTTCTATATTTTTTCCATATATTTTTTAAATTTTATTTTCTTCTTTTCCCTCAGACCTAGGGTTTCACTTAGGGGGTCACAAAATGAAGGTTGAGTGTAATGGGTGAACACACAGGGTGGGGGGGGGGGTTGCATGCTTCCTGGGCATGTGATGATTGGGAACAAATTGGGGACTAGGAGCACATAGGAGTTGTGCTCAGAAAGGTGGCACACCAATGGATGTGTCATGAAGAAAAGGGTAGAACAAAAGGGATTTATGGGTTGGGGGATTATGAATAAAGAAAAGATCACGAACATAGAGGGGTGTCATGTAGAAGGTTTGCATATGAGCTTGGGGTGCATACCTTAGCAGGTGATGGCTAGTGTAGATCAAACCGTAGATCGCAGTGAGATGTTCTCCCATAGTTTGATCCAAGTTTTAATTATCTACCCTATTTTTTGATAAAATTCATTATTATTTGTCTCTCTCTCTCTCTCTCTCTGTTTTTAAGACTTTTTCACTCTTTTTTTTAATATGGAGATGGGGCTCATGCTGATAGACAATGTAACACCTTGAGATTTTGGGATATATTTTTCTCTAAATTAATACTGTATCCGATAGGTTGATTCACAAACAAAAACAAATTAAATAATCCGCAACATATTATATTACTATTATTAATAAAATTTAAGAATAATAAAACCTCTTTTAAATATTGAAATCAATTAAATATTCATAAAAATCATGATTAGGAACACTTATATTTTTAAAAAGCAGTTTTCAATAAAATTAGTATTTCTTTATATATATTTAACATTCATTTAAAATTTAAAATTTATAAAATTTATAATTTTAATTTTATAAAATTAACTTTATTTTTTAATTCCACATAAAAAAATTATTATAGGGTGACTTTCTAATATTTTTATAAAATACCTAAATCTTAGATTAATAGAAAAAATACTGATTTTGCTAATACCACCACTTTTATGACATTAACATAATACAATAATGCCTTAAATGTTATCAAAATCCTTTATATATATATATAAGTAAAATAAATCATTTAAAATTACTATATTTTATTTATAAAATCCTTGATTATCATTTCAGAAACTTAAGTAATTTTTTACTCCAAAAATTGTTTTTATTCGCTTATATTAATTTTTTTCATCAATTATAGAAATTAAATCAAAAACAAGAATTTCATATTTGAGGTAAAAATTTACATATTAGTTGATAAATTAAATTTTATTTCTGGACATAAAAATGAGATTAATAAGATTAAAGCTTAATGACCATGATAACGGTGAAAATGTTATTTTCAAAGAATTATTTTATTAATATAATTCTTTTTCTAATAAATTAATTTTATATATTTTAAATAATTAATATAATACTATTTTTAAACAAATAAATAACTATATCAATACACATTTAATTTTTAATCAATGTTAAATAATATTAATAACACATAATGGTTAAAACATCATTTTCTATAAAAATAGTTTTTCTATGTATAAAATTTTTTAATTTAAAATTTAACTTTATATTATTTATAAGTTGAATTAGATAAAATGGATATTAAATTTAGGTTCAGAACACTGCAATTTGGTAATATGGGTTATTTTAAATTTTTAGCAAAACATATATTATTTAGTTAAAAACTAGTTACCTTGGTAAAAAAAATGGTCAAAAGTAGAAACCTAGTGGTAAATGACTTGAAACGTGTTAAAAATATTTTTGGAAATTTATGTTTAAGGATTTATCATCCTTATCTCACCCCACACTCTTTTATTTATCAATTTTATAATTAATGACCCTTGAATAGTGTGATTCCATTATTGAAAAATAATGGGTGTTCAAAAAAGTGTCATTTTTTCCCTTACAAAAGGGGATAGTTCCACCCATTCATAAAAAACCCATCACTTAAAATTTCTTTAGGAAAATATGAAAATTTTATACTATTATAAAATTATTTCAAGTTTTTAATCCTCTATTCTGAATTATTTATCCTAATCCCTTCATTTACAAGGAGGCTTTCCAGAGAAAGTTCAAGGTCCCAAATTGAGTGTTACTCAATCCATATCCTTATCTTCTTATTATTTATTTTTAAAAACTACCCTATACACAATAATTTAATAAAATTAGTATCATTATTACACTTAATTTTTATTATATTAATGTAATAATAATTATTTATTCATTTCTATCAACATAGAAAAACAAAAGAATGTTAGCCGTACGTTGTGCAGACTACCGACTCCATAAAGTAATGCTTTTCATTTTTAATCATGATTTTATTTATTTATACAAAACACTTAAAATATGATTCAAGAACTTAAAAAAATCTAAATGATATCATTATTATTATGTTATAATGATATTATACACTTCCTTAACTATACTCACCCATTGAGATATAACATGTTCATGTTTGGGGTTGCTTTAACCACCTACTTGAACAATGCTATCAAAATCTATCTTGGATGACTATGAGAACATAAATACTAATGTTATTATAATTTAGTAATAAAATAATTATTTTTTATTGTTTTTAAATGTTATATTAAGTATTTAAATTATTATTAAAATATCATCTTTGGTCGTTGAAATTATCGAAATATGCCGACACTGATTCAATTTCTACACAAACATAAGAAAAAACTATACAATATATAAATAGAGTATGATAATAAAAATTATATATTAAATAAAATATATATGAATAATTTTCTTAATAAGGTTTCTAATAAATTTAATTTTATTATTTTGGAAATTAGGCGCATGCACAGAGAGAATTAGGACCATAGTAAGTGTTTCTTATCTCAAAATTTCACCCCTTAAGACATATTTATTATTATACACTATGTTTCATTTAGAATAGTGTATCTACTTCCCATTTAATAATTTGTATCATTATTATCTTATATTTCATGATATTAATGTTTTATTCCAGGTTCTTTTTCTCATGGGGTTTTGACTCAAAAATTTAAAATTCTACAAGTGTTTGTGCTAACTAAATTTTCTTATATTGGGTTACAAACTTTCTCATTGAAATATATTATTCTAGGGAAGATTTATTCTAAATAATTAATAATTTTTATTTTATTTACTCTTAATTTTATATGGTTCTAAATTTTTTCCTTATAACCTCATTACCAAATGATTTTTACCTCAAATATTATGTTACTTGAAAGGTTTTTTTGGTCTAAATTCCTATTTCTTAAGAAATGATTCTTATTATAAACCAATTTATTTTTCATATAGTGTTTATAATACCTATTTGTTATATTATATCATTAATTTAATTTCATTTTATTTTAAGTTTAGTTTCATTCTCCTTCTTCTTCAAGGGTTTTTATTTAGATGATACTCAAGTCGCAAGGTTTCTTTTCCCAAGATCATTTTAAAATCAAGATCTCTGAAATGTGATAACCTATCTGAGGATTTTTTACATCATTTCATTCCATTATCTAAATCATTTTTTCTCCTATGGTTATCCTTTTTGAGTTTTTTCTCTTCTTTATATTGTTTTAAATTTGATGTTCTATATTCTTTTTAAGCGATGTTATTTTTAAAAGTGGGGTTTCAAAATATTATAAAGGTTTTCCATCATTTAAAAATAAAATATTTTATATTACACTCCATATTTTCTTTATAAAACCTTTAGGTATTTTTTAAGACTCCATTATTGGATATTTATTAAAAATTAATGTTTTAATATATTTTAGAACTTTTCTTTCCAACCTTTTTGAAAATTAATTTTCAAAAGAAACTAGGGACTTCATCACTTATAATTTCTTTATAAAAATAAAAAAAGATAATTCATTTTAAAATGTTTTCACCAGAAAATATTTCCCATAATTCATGATTTTACAAAGTAATTTTTTTCCATTATTCTATGATTTTTTTAAATTGGTTTTCATGAAAAATTTCATTTTCATCATGCTTTTAACATTAAAACTATCACACACTAACCTGGATAACTTGCCTAAATGGTACACGATCCAACCCTGGCATGAACTGAAGGGCGTTATCAATCCCTATGTGATAGAGATATGAAACATTTAATCAATATGAGTAAAGAGGTAATGATTTATCTACAAGAGTTACAAGACAAATCAATTCAATAGATAAGACTCAACAAAATATCCAATATGACAAACACTCTATAGGAGTAAAGGTTCCACAACCACCTTGAAAAAAGTTTCAAAAATAGAAATTCAAACATCACGCAATAGGTTCATTTCAAACTCCATAATATTCTACCAAATGCAAAGGACTTTCAAGTCAAGTACACCCTCCAACTTCGAGTGGTTCCTTCCCTTTCCCTAGATCTAACATAAGAAAATATACAAATGCCTGAAGAAAAAGATAGGGTGTGAACTACAATCCTAGTAGTATTTCACCAATAATTTCATAAGAAATCCATATTAAATGAACCATTTATTCTTAAATTTAAATAAAACAAGACATGGAAATATTTTTATGGTTCATATAAAAACATGCTTGAAGAAACATTTAAATGGTGAATAATAAAACATATACAAAGATATTTTACATCAAATAAGGAATAAAATTTTATCAAAATAGGAATGAATAATAATTTCTATAAAAAATTAAATGAGTAAAAAATTTCATAAAATTGTCATATAAAGTCATTTCCGACCACATCATCATGGTTAAGAGACTCAGGGGTAGGTTAAATAGGGATTCTCACACATCTTGGTGAAGTAAGAACTCTAGTGTGCAAAAGGTACATCCTTAAGGATAAAAATAAGAATATACATAAAAAATAATCTCCCTATTATCAAGTATTTTATTTTTCACTGTCATCATCAATCCATTTCCAGGTAGAGCTAATACAAGCTTATCTTGTGCTCTTCCTCCCTAACTACTCTGTCTCTCATGTACTTCAAGGTAATTCAAAAAATATAAGGGGATATCATTTATTCAATCCTTCATAAATCATTCTAGTCACAATTTCATTCAACCTAATTTTCAAATTTTAAAACACTCATTTTATCTTAAAAACCCACATAAACATGTTTTTACCATAAACTCATGTATTTTATTTAAAAACCAACATCCATAGTTTTTAATGAAAACTAATGCCTTTTATTTTAAAAACCAATCATAAAATGGATTTTATAAAAATTCTTTGAATCATTACATTTAAAATCATAAAATATATTATTCCTTTTCATTTCATCAAAATATTTCGAACAATCATTATTTCAATTCAAGAATATTTTTCTGAAAATTAATACACTCTCTATTAACCACTATCAAGAATTTTAATCACACACACCATGTAATTTCAAATAAAAAAAATCTAATCTTGAAAATAAATTAGAAATCTATTTTAGTTTAAGAAAGTAGAAATGGTTTAAAATAATAGACATTTCTTTAAAAACCACCTACCTTAAATAAAATATTGTAAAAAATTAATGATGGATATATAGATTTAAATTGAAGGAATTTTTCACCCCACGATCCAAGGAAGATTGAAAAAACACCCTTCTATTAGTGACTGGTAAAATTACTCCTTAAAATCCACTCAAGAGGGTAACCCAAATAAAGTAACATAGGTTTGGGAATTTTTAAGAACACCACAGACACTCTAGTTTGTAGAAAGAAAACCCCTGATTAAAACATTATTTAATTTTATATTTTCAGTTGAATATTGATTTAGGAGGATTTAAAATCATTCAAAATTGGAGTTACAACCTTTAAAGGGTAAAAAAAATTCAAATCTCGTGATTTACAACATTTGAATAAACCAAAATGATGTTACTAGTGTTATAGAAGAAGAAGTGAAATTAGGTATTAAAAATGTATTTTTCATTAAAAGGGAACTAGGTAAGTGTAACATGGTTTATATTTATATAGATAATATCCTTCATATAAGGGCAATATGTTTTACCATTACACATACTTTGAAAATTTTGGTCTACCTTTACGTAGTGTGACTTACCCTTACGTGGCGCCTTTGGTACCCTTATACACCCTTCATAAAAAAGGAGTTACCCAAATAAAACTTGAATGTACCATTACACAACCTTTAAAAACCCATGAATACCCTTATTCAAGTCATACCTTACCCATACGTAACATAGTTTGACCCTTACATGGGTTAGTACCCTTAGCAAGACCCTTACGAAGCTTCTCTACCCTTAAAAAACACATATAAAAGGTTCCCTACCATTAAATAACACATATAATTTCACCCTTACCCTTACACATTCAGTGTTTTACCCTTATGAAACCCTTAAAAAATACAGGTTACCTTTACGCAACCTTTCTAAAGGTAAGATGTATTTACCCTTATGCAGACCCCATTCCCTATGTAAGGGTAAAAATAAAATTAAAAATAATTAATTTTTCATTTATAAGACTTTATAAAATTATACCAAATGGGGTTTTAAAGAGTACTGAAGGTCTCTAACACATCTGAAACTAAAAGAGAACATCATGAACCAAAGAATGTACCTGAAAGTAAATATTGTGATGTTACAATTCTTCCAACCATAAATTCTTTCCCACTAGAAATCCTATCAAGAAGAATCTATATCAAAGATATGAGGCCAATATCCTCTCATCAGTGCCTCATGCTCCCAATTCTCATGTAAATTAGAACCATTTTTCCACAATACCTAAATCAAGGGCATGGATTTCCTATGATGAACTTTTATCTAAGAATCAACAATCTGAATTGGCCATTCAGTCACGAATAATTCAGGTTTCACATCCACATCCTCCCAACTCAAAACAAGAGATGGACTAAATAGATAATTTTTGAGATGTGAAACATGGAACAAGTTATTGATATATTTCATCTATAGTGGAAAATATCAATTGTATCCACCTTACCAATCTACACAACAACCTCAAATAGTCCCATGCATCTTGGTGCTAGATTTCCCTACTTTCTAACCATCTATGACCTAACCATGGTGAAACTATTAAAAACATAAAGTCACCAAATATTAACTCCAAAGGGCATAAAAAAAGATCAAAATAGGATTTTTAGCATCTCTGTGTTGTTACCATTCTTTGATGAATCAACTAAATCTTTTTCATCATCTCTTGGACAAAACTGGGTCCCATGAGGGAAGCTTCACCAACCACTATAAAAAAAGTGGATATTTTCATGGCTGACCATAAAAATCCTCAAAGGGTTTCATCTTAATGGATGACTGGTAGCTATCATTACATGAAAACTCAACTAGTCCCAAATAGACATCCTGAGCCCCTATAAAGTCAAGGACATAAGCACATAGTATGTTCTCAAGAATCTGAATTTCTCATTCCATCTAGCCATCCATTTGAGGATGGTATCTCATACTCAACTTTACCTGGGATCCCATAACCTCTTTAAGGCCCCTCAAAAAATGAGAAGTAAATGGAGAATCCCTATTGGAAATTATAGAAGACATAAATCCATGTAACCTGATGATCTTTTGGACATATAGATTTCCCATGTCCTCAACTTTGGTCATATCAAAAATCAGAATAAAGTGATATAATTTGGTAAATCAGTCAATCACCACCCATATTTCATTATTTCCCAGAGGTGTATGTGGAAACCTAACCAAAAAGTTCATCGATATTTCATACCACTACCAATATTGAACTAGAAGGGGTTGAAGTAAACCTGATGGATTTTGATTCTTGAACTTAACCTGTTGACATTTATAACAATGGGAAACAAAATCAGAAATGTCTCATTTCATACATGGCCACTAGAAATTTCATAACATATCATAAAACATATTTTTGGTTCCAGGGTGAAATACCCACTAGGAATTATGAAAATCCCACACCAAAAACTTCCTAAAAGGTATAGGAATAAAAAACTATCTCCATAAGTATAGGGTACCATCTAAAGATAGAGATCACTCATCGATTGTATCCCCACCATATAAAGAATCCATAATCACCTAGAACTCTTCATCGAGCTTCTATTCCTAAATAATCATCTTGAGGAGTGAGGATATCAACTGAAGACTCACCAAGGTAATCTTGGCATCATCATCTTGGAATCCCAAATGAGTACGAGAAAATAGGGCCACCAACTTCCTCTCCACAAAATATTCTTTCACATCCTATGATGAAAGTTTCCTACTCAAATTATCATAAACAACATTTACCTTAACAGGAGTGTAGGAAATGTTGAAATCAAAATCCTGCAGTTAATTCACCCACCATCTCTTCTAAAGGTACAAATACTTTTGAGAGAATATATAACTCAAGATTTTATGATCAAAGTAGATGTAAAACCTTTTTCTATGAAGGTAATGCTGCCAAATCTTTAGAGAATGCATCATGGCTACGAGTTCAAGATTATGTGCTGGATAATTCTTTTCGTGAGAACTAAGCTTAAAATAAACATATGATACCACATGACCACCCTGTATAATAACACAACATAAACATGAAATCGATGTATCATAAAAGACTACATAGATTTGACCGACTTTTGGAAGAGTAAAAATAGGATCTGAACTCAAACAACACTTCAACTGTAACACCCCGAAATTTTATGAAAAATATTCTTTTTAATTTCATTAATGTCTTGTGTTGTACGCTACACCAAAAGAAGCTTTCACAACACGCATCCTTGACTTTCCTTCCATTACACGCAATCACGACCTTCCTCGATAGCGTGTGTAGTACGCAATAACGAGTTTCACTAAACAACAATATGCTATTAAAATATTATTAAAACTAGCCATTATGAATTGTAATAACCACTTTTTGAAATTTTGTAAATTTTAGTTTTTCAAAATGGACTTTATTTTTGGATTCGTAATATCAAAATTAGCTTAGGATGAAATTTTGGTACTTTTCGGATAACTTTCATTTTCTGATGAATAGTGAAAATTACTAAATTTTAATTAAAAACAACTTTTTTAATCGAAATAATTAATAGTGATAAATTATTAATTTGAGTAGTTTTAAAGTATATTAAGAATATATTTTTAAAATTCAATACAATGTTGGTCATTGGATGTAATTTCACATTTACACCAGACATAAACAAGTGTTAATCTTTTGATAGTTATTATCTCTTAAAAACACGCTATTTGTTGTGACAACGGAAATTAATTATAAAATTAATTAATGAAACTTATATGTTGGGAATTTTGTAAAATAGAAATCATTTTTGAATTCGGAATATCAATCATATCTTAGGGTGAAATTTTGGCATTTTTCTGAAAAACTTCAATTTTTGATGAATAGTGAAACTACTAAGTGGTATTTAAAAAAATTAATTTTTTCATAAATCTTAATTTTACCGCTTCTGTGAATGGATTTTCAAAAATCCAAGAGACACATTTGATGTCATTAAGTAAAATGTGGTTCAATGAGATGAAAATAATTTTTGGTGAATAGTAACTTTTTACTTTTATTTACCACGGTTAAAAGTAAATAGGGTAATTAAGGGTAAAAATGATATTAATATTACCCTAACACATGTCCTAATCCTATTGGACAAGTGTATCTCGACCAAAAACAACCTTAAGTGTAAAATATTATCATTTAGGCCCACTTGGATTAGATTAGGACATTTATTATTATTTAATTCAAAGAAGAGTTAAAAGAGTTAAAATCAAAGTTTATTTACTAAAATTTTTTTAATATGGGGTTATACATAAGATAAATTCGACTATAAATATTAATTAGAAATCTAAAAGGATTTCCTACATAATGGTATTTTATTTGTAATTTTTATACTTTAAATAAATTAATTTATTTATGACACAACAATGATGTAGTAATTACCTTTTAAAGAAATATTAACATAATTGATGTTATAAATGCCCAAATAAATGTAATTTGAGACTTTTTATGACTTAAACTAATTTTTTAGGTTAATATGACATGTTATTGTTGATTTAAGTAACTTGGTTCGAACTTATCATTCTGTTATGAATTTCATAAAAATCATGTACCAAATAGTGTCAAAATTGACATAAATTAGTTTTTAAAACAAATATTATATTATCAATTGTTATTTAATTCCTAAAAATATAATGTTCAGCCAAATGACTTAGATATGGAGAGATATATTAATAATAAACAACTTGGGGTTCGTTTGGCTTGATATAGTAAGTTTATTAACCATATAGTGTAAGAAAACAAAAAGACACAGTAAAAGTTAAATTATTTAACTTAGAGTTAAATCTAATTGATAAGGTTAAAATAATAACCTAAACTTATCTAAATCCTATTGGATTAGAGTATTTATACCCATCCACAATTTATCTTCGAAATAAGACCATTTGTAACCATTATAAACCAAATTTGACCTTAATATAAAATAATATTTTGAGATTTTTCTAAGATGCCCCTCTCCTCCCTTATAAAAGGGCACCTCCTCCCTCTATTCCTCACACAACTTTGAGCCTTCAAGCTCGGCCAAACCCTGAAAAATTCTCCTCTCCACTTCCCTATCAACATCCTAGAGGTTCTGTTCTTCCTCAAAGACCAATTTTAGTTCCCTAAAAGAAGGTCTCAAAGAAGCACTTCAAAGAAGAGGTAATGTCCGTTACCGATTCTTTCATCTTTATTTCTTCTTCCACTTATTCTTATTTAGTTGTTTCATTATGAAGTAATAACATCAGTATCACTCATATACTTATATGCTATTATAATTATGAAACAACCCTATTTCACCATCTATCCATCCTACGGAAAAAGAAATCACCGTGCGTGCGTACGTACAGAATACCGTCTCCACGCCGTGGTGTAATCTATTTTCCGCCACCACCTTAATTGGATGGGTATAATGGTGTAATGAGTAACTATATATGATTATTATAAAGTGATATCGATAATTAAATAGTATACATACACTTCAACACAATTCCACGACCATGGGAACGATATCATCGCTCGTGCGTAAGTACGGACTACCGTCTCCACGACGCGATGAGATTCATTCTCAATGATTAACCATTCATGAATGATTATAAAGTATATATAATAAGTAATAATGAAATATATGACATAATAATGATACTGGATTTATGTATATTTATATGTATGTCATCTACTTAATTCCATTCAATTCAATAAGGAAACGAAAACAGCGTTCATGCATACGTACGGACTACCGTCTCCATGAACGGTGTATTTCTTTCCATTTATCAATATATTATATATATGTATATTATGAATATATATTATATATAAATCATGTTTTACACTATGGATATAAGTAATCATCATCCAAGTAATCATATTAATAATTACAAGTTAAAAACACGAATGACAAATGAGACGATTTTACCCAAAACGCTACTTTAACATGAATTTACAAAAGAACGGGTAATATAAAGTCATAATAGAACCATATATGATATCATAACAATGAATATTATTCTGTAATAAGTCAATAACATTATCTAAATCATTATACAGGAGGTTCGGACACATACAAAGCAAGTCAGACCTAAGGTAAGGGAAATATCACAATCTCATTTTTATCCGAGATTGTTTACACTTTGGAATTTACTGGGGTGTATTTTATCATCCACATACATGTTTCCTCAATATTTAATATTATTTCCATTCACCTACAATTGTTTAAATCCTATTTTACCCTCCGGTGAGTTTTTAGTAAAAGATATGAAAGGAATCTTTTGTCGTTTTTCGTACGAGGTACTTTTTTTTGACTTTTCCGACAAAAGTACGGGAAGAATGTTTTTTTAACTTATACGGCATGAATGTATTTTTAAAACATTATTTACAAGAATCTTCCTTTACAAGTTTTCAAGTTTATTTTTAATCATCCTCTTTTAGTTTAATGTTGTATGACATGTTAAGAAAGGAAAAATGTTTTTGAAGTAGAAAGGATATTTTCCTCAAAAATGGATTTCAAGTGTTTTATCAAAATTATTTTCCATCTAAGATAATAAAGGGTTCTGTTTTTATCTCTATTATTACATTGATTTGATAATGTTGTGATGGAATTATTTTTAAAAATTCCTTTATCTTATATGAATTGTTTTATGATGTCACGATGTTTAAGATTCCCATTTTTATTACATGGTTTATGAAATGATGTATGATTTATGATTTTGTGGCACACATAAGAATGGTATCATTATGAGATGGGTGGGACCTATATCTCCCTATAATGCATTGGGTAAAGATTTTATATCTCATGAGATAGACATGGCTGGAAGGGTAGGTTATACCGGTTCAGTGAAACAGGACTGAAACGAGGGTGACTCGGTTCAGAAAGGGACATTGTCCACTAAGATAGTCTTGGCAATGAGTCTTGACTAACAAGAAATGATTCTCTATGATTATGTGTGTATTCCAAAAAGTTTCATGTTTTAAGTTATGATTATTGGGATTTCATTTCACTACTATTATTTATTCCATGTTATGAAATTATTCTCTCTTTTTCAGGTTAAGATTTCCAAAAGTTATGTTCTTATGAATATGATGTGATTGATTTTTTCTTTTGTTTACCCTTACTGAGAATTTGAGCTCACCCTTTTATGTTTTCTTTTCCCCAGGATATAAAGAAAGGTTTTAGGTAAAAAAAGAGAAGATCTTTATGGGAGATATTGAAGATCTTTCACCACGATTAGAAGATTACGTTCCAAGTTTCCAAAGATACTAAACTATTACGATCCTTGTGTGTGTGTTTTTTTGTTACGTACTAAGTATTCCACAAAATTAATGTAATGTTCATGTACGTCAAGTTTCGGGTCTCTACAGTTGGTATCAGAGGAAAGGTTTAGTCAACCTTTGGAAACTAGGATGCGAGAACTTTAGTGAGATCCCTAGAGATATTTATAAGGTATGTCTAGGGATGTCCGTAAGGATAAGTATATGTATAGGATACAGTCCTAGAACTACGGTAATGATCATAGAATTTAACCTAAGATGTTAGATATTGAGGATACTCCACCTTTATTATGTTGTTTTCCCTAGCATGATTTTTGCCTCTCACACTATTCTTTTTTGGGTTTTAGAAAATGGATGGAAACAAGATGATTCACGATAATGGAGGATATGATGGACAATGGAATGATATTATTCATAATAAAATGGGATTTGGAAGTCCAAACATCATTATTATTCCGAATCAGCAATCTCATAATATGATCAATAAAGTAAAATTTGGTAAGTTTCCTGACTCAGCTAATAAGAGAAAGACGGAGTTTTATGATGATCATAGAGGAAAGAAAGTTCAATTTCCCCTATGTAAATCATGTGGGAAGAGGCATCAAGGAGAATGTTTCAAAGGAACTGGAAGATGCTTTGGGTGTGGAAAAGAAGGACACAAAGCAAGTAAGTGCAAAGGAAAAGGTTCAGTTAACACCATGGATGAGGATAATGGTATTGCTACGACATCAACAATGGTTAAATGTTTTAAATGTGGAATGTACGGGAATTATGCAAACCAATGCCCTAAGGGAAAGTCTCATGAAGAGAATCAGTATGGTCATATGGGAAGTATTTATGTTGATGATGATGAAGAGACTACAAATGATATGTGAGATGAAAGAATTGTTGAAGCTCGGTCGATGGTTTAAGAAGGTAGTGGAATAATTACATGTTTATCAAGTGTAATGTTGTATAAGTAATCTCATGGTACTATGGAATAAAGAGACATCTAAGGATTGTTACACTATTGTCTTTCCTAAGTTTTTAAAGTGTATGATTAATGGTACTAGTAACCATGAAATGTTATTCAGATATTTTTTGGAAAGTAGATGATATGCGCATAATGAAGGAATAATAAGATAATGAGGTGTTTGATTATATTCATGAGCTCATGACTGATATAAGGAGAAGGTTATATCATGGTTTGAGTATATAGAATTTTTGGATTTTGGTATGTGTAAAGAGTTAACTTTTAACTACATTCATGTTTTCACTAAGGTTCAATGGCTATTCAAGAGAATACATGATTAAGGCCTTTTAATGTTTGCAATGTGACCAACAAGACATATCTTATGATATATGGGGATCAACGATAGTATTAAATCTCTGGTAATCATTTTCACTATATTATGAGAGTGGACTGCAGTATTATGGATAAGCCTAAAGATTAGAATGGATTATGTTGGACATAAGTTAGTATTGTTTAAGGATAGAAGATTTTTGATATTATTGATGGGATGTTATAGTAATGTAGTTTTAGAAAAAGGACAACCTGCAGGATGGGCGACAACCCATCGCGTCGGACAAGGATGTGGGAATCGAACCCACAATCGAAGTGCGACTGGCCTTTATCGCCTACCACTGGCCTACAGGAAGTCCCTATTTAGTAGAAACTAGTTTTATTATATTAAGTAGTATGATATATGAAGTATAAGTCCATTTTAGGAACCATATATGATTAATCTCACTATAGATCGACTTATATATATAATTTTTTCTAACCTTTTGTTTGACACAGATGGAATGACCCGTCATTCTATCACATGATCTGCTAACGCTTCACGAATAACAAATTCAACTTCATTTATTTAAGAGATGAAGTGGAAATTGTTCAAGGCACGAACAATGAGATTGTACCAAAATAAAGTAAGTATTTATTCTAATTCAAATTTTCAACTTTAGGGAAATGATCTTGAAAACCAAAAATGTTGTCCTAGTGCCCTTATATCCGATGAATCAGATGGTACCCTAGATCGTCACAAATTTATGGCTTTGTGATTGCTGGATTTTCCATAGCCATGTTCTCTACAACTCTCCATCAGAACATGATGGTTAGATTTCTCTTCCATATCCATATTTTCACCTATGTGGAAACCCAGTGATTAGTTTATTTGGGTAACCATTACGTTTCATACTTTTGTTTTTAAAGATTGGTTTTGGTATTCCTTTTTACGATGTGGGTTTCTATTAAAGAAAATTTCGAATAGTAAACCACTTATAACCCTGACGAATTTCGAGGGCGAAATTCATTTTAAGGGGGGTAGAATGTAACACCCCGAAATTTTATGAAAAATATTCTTTTTAATTTCATTAATGTCTTGTGTTGTATGCTACACCAAAAGAAGCTTTCACAACACGCATCCTTGACTTGACTTCCATTACACGCAATCGTGACCTTCCTCGATAGCGTGTGTAGTACGCAATAACGAGTTTCACTAAACAGCAATATGCTATTAAAATATTATTAAAACTAGCCATTATGAATAGTAATAACCACTTTTTGAAATTTTGTAAATTTTAGTTTTTCAAAATGGACTTTATTTTTGGATTCGTAATATCTAAATTAGCTTAGGATGAAATTTTGGTACTTTTCAGATAACTTTCATTTTCTGATGAATAGTGAAAATTACTAAATTTTAATTAAAAACAACTTTTTTAATTGAAATAATTAATAGTGATAAATTATTAATTTGAGTGGTTTTAAAGTATATTTAGAATATATTTTTACAATTCAATACAATGTTGGTCATTGGATGTAATTTCACATTTACACCAGACATAAACAAGTGTTAATCTTTTGATAGTTATTATCTCTTAAAAACATGCTATTTGTTGTGACAACGGAAATTAATTATAAAATTTATTAATGAAACTTATATGTTGGGAATTTTGGAAAATAGAAATCATTTTTGAATTCGGAATATCAATTATAGCTTAGGGTGAAATTTTGGCATTTTTCTGAAAAACTTCAATTTTTGATGAATAGTGAAACTACTAAGTGGTATTTAAAAAAATTAATTTTTTCATAAATCTTAATTTTACCGCTTATGTGAATGGATTTTCAAAAATCCAAGAGACACGGTTGATTTCAGTAAGTAAAATGTAGTTCAATGAGATGAAAATAATTTTTGGTGAATAATAACTTTTTACTTTTATTTACCACGGTTAAAAGTAAATAGGGTAATTAAGGGTAAAAATGATATTAATATTACCCTAACACATGTCCTAATCCTATTGGAAAAGTGTATCTCGACCAAAAACAACCTTAAGTGTAAAATATTATCATTTAGGCCCACTTGGATTAGATTAGGACATTTATTATTATTTAATTCAAAGAAGAGTTAAAAGAGTTAAAACCAAAGTTTATTTACTAAAACATTTTTAATATGGGTTTATACATAAGATAAATTCTACTATAAATATTCATTAGAAAGCTAAAAATATTTCCTACATAATGGTATTTTATTTGTAATTTTTAGACTTTAAATAAGTTAAGTTATTTATGACACAACAATGATGTAGTAATTACCTTTTAAAGAAACATTAACATAATTGATGTTATAAATGCCCAAATAAATGTAATTTGAGACTTTTTATGACTTACACTAATTTTATAGGTTAATATGACATGTTATTGTTGATATAAGTAACTTTTTTCTAACTTATCATTCTGTTATGAATTTCATAAAAATCATGTACCAAATAGTGTCAAAATTGACATTAATTAGTTTTTAAAACAAATATTATATTATCAATTGTTATTTAATTCCTAAAAATATAATGTTCGGCCAAATGACTTAGATAAGGATATATATATTAATAATAAACAACTTGGGGTTCATTTGGCTTGATATAGTAAGTTTATTAACCATATAGTGTAAGAAAACAAAAAGACATAGTAAAAGTTAAATTATTTAACTTAGAGTTAAATCTAATTGATAAGGTTAAAATAATAACCTAAACTTGTCTAAATCCTATTTGATGAGAGTATTTCGACCCATCCCCACTTTAGCTTCGAAATAAGACCATTTGGAACTATTATAAACCGAATTTGAACTTAATATAAAATAATATTTTGAGATTTTCCTAAGATGCCCCTCTCCTCCCTTATAAAAGGGCACCTCCTCCCTCTCTTCCTCAAACAACTTTGAGCCTTCAAGCTCGGCCAACCCCTGACAAATTCTCCTCTCCACTTCCCTAGAAACATCCTATAGGTTCTGGTCTTCCTCAAAGACCAATTTTAGTGCCCTAAAAGAAGGTCTCAAAGAAGCACTTCAAAGAAGAGGTAATGTCCGTTACCGATTCTTTCATCTTTATTTCTTCTTCCACTTATTCTTCTTTAGTTGTTTAATTATGAAGTAATAACATTAGTATCACTCATATACTGATATGTTATTATAATTATGAAACAACCCTATTTCATCATCTATCCATCCTACGGAAAAAGAAATCACCGCGCGTGCATACGTACGGAATACCGTCTCCACGCCGTGGTGTAATCTATTTTCCTCCACCACCTTAATTGGATGGGTATAATTGTGTAATGAGTAACTATATATGATTATTATAAAGTGGTATTGATACTGAAATAGTATACATACACTTCAACACAATTCCACGACCATGGGAACGATATCATCGCTCGTGCGTACGTACGGACTACCGTCTCCACGACGCGATGAGATTCATTCTCAATGATTAACCATTCATGAATGATTATAAAGTATATATAATAAGTAATATGAAATATATTACATAATAATGATACTGGATTTATGTATATTTATATGTATGTCATCTACTTAATTCCATTCAATTCAATAAGGAAACGAAAACAGCGTTCATGCATACGTACGGACTACCGTCTCCATGAACGGTGTATTTCTTTCCATTTATCAATATATTATATATATGTATATTCTGAATATATATTATATATAAATAATGTTTTACACTCTGGATATAAGTAATCATGATCCAAGTAATCATATTAATAATTACAAGTTAAAAACACGAACGACAAATGAGACGATTTTACCCAAAACGCTACTTTAACATGAATTTACAAAAGAACGGGTAATATAAAGTCATAAGAAAACCATATATGATATCATAACAATGAATATGATTCTGTAATAAGTAAATAACATTATTTAAATCATTATACAGGAGGTTCGGACACGTACAAAGCAAGTCAGACCTAAGGTAAGGGAAATATCACAATCTTATTTTTATCCGAGATTGTTTACACTTTGGCATTTACTGGGGTGTATTTTATCATCAACATACATGTTTCCTAAATATTTAATATTATTTACATTCACCTACAATTGTTTAAATCCTATTTTACCCTCCAGTGAGTTTTTAGTAAAAGATATGAAAGGAATCTTTTGTCGTTTTTCGTACGAGGTACTTTTTTGACTTTTCTGACAAAAGTATGGGAAGAATGTTTTTTTTAACTTATACGGCATGAATGGATTTTTAAAAAATTATTTCCAAGAAGCTTCCTTTATAAGTTTTCAAGTTTATTTTTAATCAACCTCTTTTAGTTTAATGTCTTATGACTTGTTAAGAAAGGAAAAATGTTTTTGAAGTAGAAAGGATATTTTCCTCAAGAATGGAGTTCAAGTGTTTTATCAAAATTATTTTCCATATAAGATAATAAAGGGTTCTATTTTTATATCTATTATTACATTGATTTGATAATGTTGTGATGGAATTATTTTTAAAAATTCCTTTATCTTATATGAATTGTTTTATGATGTCACGATGTTTAAGATTCCCATTTTTATTACATGGTTTATGAAATGATGTATGATTTATGATTTTGTGGCACACATAAGAATGGTATCATTATGAGATGGGTGGGACCTATATCTCCCTCCAATGCATTGGGTAAATATTTTATATCTCATGAGATAGACATGGCTGGAATGGTAGGTTATACCGGTTCAGTGAAACAGGACTGAAACGAGGGTGACTCGGTTCAGAAAGGGACATTGTCCACTAAGATAGTCTTGGCAATGAGTCTTGACTAACAAGAAATGATTCTCTATGATTTTGTGTGTATGCCACAAAGTTTCATGTTTTAAGTTATGATTATTGGGATTTCATTTCACTACTATTATTTATTCCATGTTATGAAATTATTCTCTCTTTTTCAGGTTAAGATTTCCAAAAGTTATGTTCTTATGAATATGATGTGATTGATTTTTTCTTTTGTTTACCCTTACTGAGCATTTGAGCTCACCCTTTTATGTTTTCTTTTCCCCAGGATATAAAGAAAGGTTTTAGGTAAAAAAAAAGAGAAGATCTTTATGGGAGATATTGAAGATCTTTCACCACGATTAGAAGATTACGTTCCGAGTTTCCAAAGACACTAAACTATTACGATCCGTGTGTGTGTGTTTTTTTGTTATGTACTAAGTATTACGCAAAAGTAATGTAATGTTCATGTACGTCAAGTTTCGGGTCTCTACATCAACCCATCAAAGGAAGCCTAACATTTATAATCCCAAATAAAATTTACCCCCCTTTGGGTAAGAGTGGTCATAAAATAATCCCAATTAGAGAAATCCTTCACAAAACAATGATAATATCCTACCAATCCCAAGATTCTCTGAATCTCAAAGACATTTAATGGTTCTTCCTAGGTCATAACAACTTTTTTATCTCAAGATCAATTAAAAAAACATGTTTAGAAACCATGAATCCCAATAATTTTACTTCCTACATTCATAAATTTCATTTAGAAATCTTGGAATATTGTTTTTGACTTCTCAGGATACCCTATACTTCTCCTGAAATACCTAAATAGTTCTCCTAATTCATAGAGTAAATTAAGATTTCATCAAAAAATACCACCAAAAAAGAATAGAGGTACTCATGGAAATTACTATTCATCAATTCCATGAACACTACAGAAGTTTTTTTAGACCAAAAGGAATAAAAAGGTACTCATAATGGACATACCTACTTATGAATGTAGTCTTATGAATGATAGACTCCTTGATCCTATGATGGTGATAACCCGACTGAAGATAAATCTTTGATAAACACTTCACCCCTTTCAACTAGTTGAACACATCATCAATCTTAGGGAAAAAATACTTGTTCTTAATTGTGACCCAATTAAACTTTTGATAGTTAACACAAAGGTGAAGTTTTCCATTACCTTTCTTATAAAAAAGTACGGGTGATACCCAAGGTGACACACTGGGTTGGATGAATTGGAAAACAGATCATCCAACTGAGTTTTCAACTAATTTATTTTAACTAGTTCCATATGGTAAGAGGTGAAAAAATATACTGAGTACCTAGTACCATGTTGATGAAAAATTCTACATCCATCACTGGTGGAAAATTGGAAAATTCATATAGATAAACCTTAGGAAACTCAATGGAAACTTTAATAAGTTCACAATTTAAAGGTTCACGCTCTAGTTCAAAGGAAAATATGGATTTCATCTTACCCAAATTCAAAAGAGGAGGCCTATATTGACTTGAAATTGGGTACCATTTCCCCAAAAAGACACAACTCACTCTATCAGGTCCAGTAAAGGAAACTTATCAAAGATAACAGTTGATGTGATATGTGACAATTCATGCCTTCTTAGCCTATTACTTTTCTAGTTTGGTTAGCATATATGTTTAAAGGAGTATTGAGGAGATTCTATAGAGTTTGGAGTAGCAAAAACACTACAGTAATATTTTTATGCCATAAAAGAGGTATTTATAGTGTAATATAGTGGTTTAAAACTTGTGTGTCTAGCTGATTTATGACTTGTTTATGGTGAGGGGAAGAGTGTGAAAATATTTTATTCCATAAGATAGGAATTTATGATGTAATTTAATTCCATCTCTTGGCACCATGTTTTTTAGTGAAAAGGGTTTTATGACCTAGAGGTTGGTTTTACAGTGCAAGTTATGTGGGCCCGTAGAATTTACAACATAACATTGTAATTTACACAATAAATTGTGAGAGTTATAGGTTGTTTATAAACCTAGTTTGGCTGATTATTATACCATTTTTATACTCATATCTCTCTCATTATAGATGAACCATATAATATTTTGGAAACATTTCCATCCCACCTTCCCTCACCTTGATCCTTGGGTTCTGGTGGTTGCTTATGGCAGTCAGTGGTGAGTTCCTACCTCTTTATGCTCATATTTCCTTCTATTATTCTTCCAAGGATCTACTATGGTGGTTCTATTTTGTTTGGGGCGTGTTTTGGAAAATGTTTTTGACAACCCTTGATACAGTTTAGGTTAATCTAGAGTTTCTAGTCTGATTGTGGTTTTTAGACTGTTTCTTCTTCGACCTATGGTGCATAGTGAGATCAAAAAGCTTCTTTGAGGAAGGGGATCCTCATTATCACTACATTATGTTCTATGTGTGGGGATTTTATGTTTTTTATTTTCTTTGTGTGGATATTAAGGGTCAATATAATAATATAATTAATTGGAATATTTTAAATTGATGGGTATGGGGGAGTAATCACATGTTTATACTACTTTTTTTTTTATTTTCGATACATTTATTCTATTCTAATTCGTTGATAAAAATAATGGATTTTAGAATCCTTGTTTTCACTAGTTATGATATGATTTGATGACCCCTACTATGTTATTGTGTAATTTCACCCTAAATAAAAGGTTAAGAATGAATATTCAGTTAATAAATTAGTTACCAATGGAAATTTGGTTTGTGTGATAATACCCATGATAAATGAAGAAGTAATGAAATTAAAGACCTCAAATAAATTGTAGAAGCCAAGATGTGTTTCTATTATGTGAGGTTTCATTTTTTTATTTCCCTATGTGGTTTGGGCTGTTGTGAGGTGGTGATTTTCACCGGTTGGGTTGTGTAATCTATAGGGGATGTGATGCAGTGGTTGGTTGGGATGGATGTGATGTGGTCAGTTGTGTGATTTGGTGTGTAGTAGTGATTATGTGTGGAGGTGAATTGTAGTAGTGATGTGTGGTTTTTGTGTTCAGCTGTTGTGTTGTGAAATGTGATTGGGATGTGTGATGTGTGGTTTCCATGAAGAGTTGGTTTGTATAGTGTGGCATGAAAATGATGGTGGATGTGAGGTGTTATGGTGATGATTATGTGAGATAGTCTGATTGTGATGAGGAGTGGTTGCATTAGTTTCAAAATTAGCCATGTAATAAATGGATATGATAAAATGAAATAAAATAGGATCGCAAATAATCAATATGGTATAGAAATGGATGTGTAGTAAAATGGATTAAATGAATTGAATGATAAATGAATAGGAAGTGTAAATGTGAATGAAGTGGCTTAGTAAATGAAAGTGGAATCGTGTGGCTTGTGTGGTGTTTGTGTGATGTGTTGCATATAGTGGTGTAAATGGTTATGATGATTGGTGTGTGGTATAGTAGTGGTGATGTGTTTTGCGCTAGTGTAGTTGTTGTGAACCCATTGGTCAGGTATTGTGTGCTATATATACCACGTATCTTTATATTATTTCTATACGCTCCCCACTTGAGTTGGATAAACTTACCGATGCTCAAAGGTTCTAGGTTCCATGAGTTTTACCTAATATATAGGATATTTGTGACATAAATGGATGGCTACCCCTATTCCCTACTATCCCTTTAATAGTAGTGATGATACAGGTTGGTGTTGGAGATTACCCAACAGTGTTGTCCCAGGAGTTTTTGAACGAGATGTGATGTGATGTGAGAGGTGGTGGGGATCATGAATGGTAGGAGGAGGGAACATGGTTGATGTACTTCATGTTCATGATACCCTACTACTCTAGTTATGTGACGAGATATGGTGTGATAGCCTACATGTCTTCGGGTGATATGAGATGCGATAGACTAGGTTTCTTCAGGAAAGATGTGGTGTGGTGATTCCTGATGTTAACAAAAGATAATAGACCTTGTAAGGGTAGGGTAGGTAGGGATGCATCCCAACCCTCATTAGATATGGTTCATGAGTATTTGGGTGAGATGTGATGTGATGTGGTTGTGATGTGACATGTATAAAAAAAATGGGAGAACAAGACATTTTGAATTTGGGGTATGAGAGTGGAAAACTAGTCGGGAAGTGGTAGAGGGGTGCCTTACTTTTTTATGATCTCAATTTGATATTTCTATATTGGATATGTGATTTGGTGATACATACATGGTTATGATGAGTTTTGTTATTTGACATATTTCTATGCTTTTTAGTCCTACTATTTGTTCATTGGAGCATTAGAATTCTCTTTTCACATGTGCACTTGAGACTTTGGTTATATCCCTACTGTGTATACCTATTACACTCACCCTACATATATAAAATATTTTTCAGGATTTTAGGAGGACTTGGGCGACTGATATGGACATTAATAGATTGTTTTGGAACTATTGTGGTGTCACTACCTTATAATTTTATTTTGTTATATTATAGATTTTTATTTGTATTAGTTTACTTTATACATACATTGTGGAATGGTTTTGGGTTTAATTAATATTATTTACTATAGTTTCTTGGTGATTGTTTATCATATCTCCCAATCTTATTTTATTTATAGAGGGTAATGCCTCATACAAGTAGGTTTTTTTACCCTTGGTGCTAGTCTCTAACCCGGGGCATATTGAAGATGGGACTCGAGGTTTATTATCTCTATTCCTTCATTATGGTATCCTTGGAGGGAGGGGGTCAGGACAGAGTGGTATCAAAGGTGATGGTTGGGAGATAAGATAGAGTTTAGAGTTAGGCATGGTTAGTAATTTCATGGGTTGGTAGGTAAATAGTGCCAGTTGATCTTGGTTTGTGACATAATCTAGGTAGATCAGCTAAGACATAGGATTTTGGGGTCACTTGTGATCTAGTGCATGGACTTTAATCTTATTGAATGACTAAGTGAGGTGGAACTATTTATAGGATAAAGAAATAGGACAGGCACATGCATCTTGATTGATTATTTTCGTATTTAAATTAGTTTGTTGTTTTAAATAAAATGAAATAAATAAACAAGTTTTTTTTAAAATTGCATGTTATTTGGATTAGGATGTTCTCCTTGCATTTTAGGAATGGATCCTAGTTGTTGTCTGAAAGTAGCTCAGGAATTTGAGGTTCAATATGATAATCCATTTGATCATCATAGGATCGATCCAGTAGAGATGGATAAGGTTTTAAAGTAGGCCTTATGTGTCTTTCAGTGGTAGAGTTTGGAGAAATATGAGAGGACCATATCAAATATAGAGACAAAGCACCCGTTAGAGGATCTTGAGATCAATTTTGGTCTGATTTGAGAATATACTATGTTCTAGGTTTCATTGGAAGTTAATAAGTTGTGGGGAGTTGTGATTCTATGGTGGATGCTCTACATTAGTGACTAAAAGGAGGAATATGTGTTTTGGATATAATTTTAGAGGTAGTTTCGTTCAAAGTTCCTTTCATCAATGAAAAAGGAAGAAAATAAGTAGGAGTTAATATGTCTTAAATGGGGGAGTCCAAGTGTACATGATATTGGGATTAGGTTCAAGGACCTCTTATGATTTTCCCCAGATGTTTTTCTAGATGAGGAATCTAGAGTGTGGTATCTATAGGAGGATTTTCACCCAATTATTAGATACGTGGTCACCCCGTTTATACTCCCTACATATCTGGAGGTGTAGAAGAAGGCAGAGGTTATTGATAAGATTATTTCCTTGGTAGTTAATCTCCAAAAGAGTGTCCAATAGGGAATATAAAGGAAAATAGTTTTAGGAAATGGGTCATGGGTGTTCAAATATTCAAAGATCTTATTAGTAAAGAGCTGAACATGATGAATCCCTTTCTGTTCTTCAGGGGCAGGTGGCTCCCAAGAACCTACCAGAGGTTTCTTGTTTTCATGTTTTTCAATGGAGGGAATGAGTACCAATAGTTTCATTTACTAACCACCTAGTGAGGTTAGTATAATGTGAGTGTTTATCCACCTTTTAGGTTGCAGTAATAGTTTCCTTTGAGGTAGTTTTAGTGGTAGAGACTGATATTTCTTATTAAGTAGCCGATAACAGATGGTGTTGGTAGAGGGAAACCTTATGATGGTCCCCTTCCACAAGGACCTAGGCTAGAGTTTGGTTTTTTATCCTAATAGAAGATAGGAATAAGTGTTTTCCATGGTTAGATTCATGCATTAGAGGAAACAATACCGATATATCCATGAGTAGTTCGAGGTACAATTAGTTTAACATATACCCTTTTTTGTTTTTTTTTGATTCATGAGATTAACACTCATTTTTTTATTATACTTTGGTCAATTATTTGGGACTTAATGTGGAGAGGATTCTAGTAACTCTAGTGTTATCCTTGCTGGTTGGAGGTCAGGATTCCCTATTTTATGTGTTCCAGGAATGTAGATTGGTGATTGGGAAACACCAATTAGTGGGGGACTTCTTCTCACTGAAGATACAACCATACAATGTTATCCTAAGTATATATAGGATATATTCTATGCATGTGTCCATTTAATGATTCTATAGGAGAGTTTCATTTTCTGACATGGAGGTCCAGTGAGTGCCGTTCATTGGTAAGTGAGGTTATCAGATGGGCCACAGAAAAGTGAAGCATATTTTTTCACAGTTGGAAAAGATGTTGGTGGAAGATCAGATTCAGGATGTTCTTAAGGTTATGGATGAGTTACGGGATGTTTTTCTAAAGGTAGTTATAAACCTAATTCATTGATGTGATATCGATTTCATGATAGAGTTTTAGTTGTATGAATCTCAGATTTTGATGGATCCCTATCAGATGGTGACTAAGGAGATGTGAGAGTTGCATTTTTAGGTGAATGATCTAATATAGAGTGGTTTCATCTGAAATAGTGTGTGGACATGGGATTCTTTAATGTTTTTTCTATTAATATGAATAGAAGTATGATGTTGTGTATATGTTATTAGAGGTTGAATCAGGTGACATTCAAGATCCATTACCCTCTTCCAAGGATAGATCATCTCTTCGACCAGCTTAGACGAGATAGTTGGTTTTCAAATGTCGATCTTCAATTAGGATATCACCACTTGAGGGTGAATGATGAGGATATTCTAAGGACTACCTTCAGGTGAAAGTATGGGAACTTTGAGTTTGTAGTCATGTTGTTCAGTGTCACGGGCACACCAACCATGATCATGGGGATTATGAATTCATGTTTTATGAGTTCCTAGAGCATTTATACATCATATTCATCGATGATATCTTGATCTACTTGAAGTTATATGAAGAGAATTCCAAGCATCTCAAACTTTTTTTCTAGGTCCCACAACACCACAATCTATATGGGAATTTTTCCAAGTGTGAGTTATGGACATGAGAGGTGTTTTTACATAGACATGTGGTATCCTATAAGGGTGTGGTAGTAAACCCATAAAAGGTCGAGATAATTTTTTCTTGGGAAGAACCTAAGAAAGTGTAATAGGTTCACAATTTCTTCGGTATCACAGGCTGTTATCAAAGAATTATTCATGATTTATCTCAAGTTGCATCCTCTCTAATAAAATTGACTATAAAAGACTAATATTTTGTGTGGAGTGATCAGTTTCAAGTAGCGTTTAGTTAGCTAAAGGAAAATTTGGTTAGTTCTCTAGTACTATGGTTTCCCATGGAGGGTGTGTTCTTTGAGGTTTTCTATGATGCGTCATGTTTGGGATTCAGATGCGTGTTATTGAAGTAGAGAGTGGTGATCTCATATGGATATAGGTAGTTATATCCCCACGAGATTAACTATTATACCCATGATTTAGATATATCATTAGTCATTTTTTCACTAAATTTGTGGCGATATTACCTCATTGAAGAGGGTTTTATGGTTTTCACAGA
This sequence comes from Viscum album, assembly GCA_963277665.1. Taxonomy (NCBI): domain Eukaryota; kingdom Viridiplantae; phylum Streptophyta; class Magnoliopsida; order Santalales; family Viscaceae; genus Viscum; species Viscum album. Next base: position 1,929,686,514 of record OY728164.1, on the reverse strand, counting down.
CCATAAGAGCCTGAAATATGCCTTCACTCATTAATATTTGAATCTATGCCAATGTAGGTGGACGGATTTTCTTTAGAATTATATCTTTAATATCTCTTACACCCCAAGAAATGGGAATATAGTTGTCGATGTGTTGAGTTGGAATTTCTGATTAGATGTGTTTTGAGAATCTTCTGATGTTTGGAAAGGGATAAAGAAGCTTTTAGTGATGCATCTTGACATCATAGAGAGTAGTGGATGAGGTTTTCATTATTAGATGACCATAGATTCATATTTGATACATCAGGTGGATGAGTCTTGGTTGGTAGAATCATAAGTATATGTGATTCTTGACAATGTTGGCCATGGTGATTCCCCTAAGGGGTAGTTAGAGGATGGTAAAAATCGATTGTTGTTTCGTGGAAGTTTGTTTCTTCTGAAGACGATGCACAAAGGAGTTATTTGTGAGTTTTATAGATCAAATTTATTATTGAATCTTAGTGTGAAAAAGAACTATCATGGCTTGAGGAGACAACTTTAGTGGCTGGGAATGAAATGTTCGGTGGTAGAGTTTATAGCGAGGTGTCTGGTTTTTCAACAGGTGAAAGTGAAACACCAAATTCCAAGAGGTTTTTTACAGTACTTAAATATTCCTGAGTTGAAATGGGATTAAATATCAATGGATTTAATTACTAGGTTACCCTGATATCATGGAGGTTGTGTTGTAGTTTGGGTGATAATGGATCAACTGACAAAGCCTGCTCATTTTCTACCGATCCATGAGCCGAGTGCCATGGATATTTTGGCAAGGTGGTATATGGACGATGTGGTTAGGCATCACAAGGTACCTATGACCATCATATCTTATTAGGGTCCTCATTTTAACTCATGGTTATGGAGGGAATTTCATCATTATTTTGACTCCCAGTTGCATCTTAGCACTACTTTCCACCCTCATATAGATGGGAAGACATGGTAGACAATCTAGACACCAGAGGATTTGTTGTGATCTTGCGTCATGGACTTTTGTGGATCATGGGTAATTCAATTAACTAGGGTCGAGTTTTCATACCACAAAAGCTATCACTCATCCATTGAAATGGCCTTGTTGGATGCATTATATGGGTATCCATTTTTTCACCATTTTACTGGATGGTATTTGGGGAGTCTACAGTTCTTAGCCTTGATGTAGTGCAGAGAATGACCAAGAATATCTAATTGGTTTGAGAGAGAATGAGGGCAGAAGAAAACCATAATAAAGACTATGTTGATCATAATTTTAGGCCCTTGTATTTTGTGGTTAGATACCATGTGTTCTTGAGAGTATCCACTTGATGAGGGCAATAGAGGTTTGGCAGGGGAGTAATCTTTCTCCCCAGTTTTTTTGGGCCCTTAATGTTTTTAGTGAAATTTGGAAAGGTGGCATATTGGTTCTAATTTCCACCATGGATAGAGGGGATCCATGAATCCTTCCACATGTCCTATATTCATTGGTATCTTCACGATGAATCCCATTTCATTGAATGAGTAGGGTTATGTAACACCCCAAGATTTCATAGTAAGTAATCTTCTTTAAAGTAATTCAATAGCCTGCGCTACACGCAACACCGAGTTCGAGAGCACCCTGACTTACCAGACTAGCCATTCAAAAAGTGGTTATGAATAGTATTAACTGAGTTTTAAATTTTAAATACTACCACTACAGGAAAACTGAATATTTGAGACGAGCGATTTGCGACGAGATCCCGTCGCAAAAGGTCTTTTCGATGGGGATCCGTCGCAAATCACCCGTTGCTGAAAACGGCATCGCAAATAGGTGTTTTTGCGGCTGTCCCGTTGCAAAAAGTTTATTTGCGACGGTATTTTCCCCCTGTCGCAAATGAGTTTTTGTTTATATATAAAAAAGGTATTTGCGACGGGCCGTCGCAGATATATTAGTTACGACGGGTCAGAATCCCGTCGCAAATGCGAAATTTAAAAAAATACTTGCGACGAAGGTATTTGCGATGGACCGTCGCAGAACAGTTTTCTCGATGGGTATTTGTCCCGTCACAAATGGTAAAGTAAAAAAATATTTACGACGGGAATTCCGTTCGCAAATGTTCCCGTCGCAAATATTTTAAAAAATAAAAATAAAATAAAATAATTATTACAAACTGTATAATATTATATAAAAATAATAATAACATTAATAATATAAAAAAATTATATTATTATAATATAAATAAAAAATACATAAAATATAATTATGAAATATTAATATAAAATAATAATAATATGAATATAAATAATATAATATAATATAATAATACTAATACTATTAATATAAAAAATTAATATAATAATAATAATATTATTAAACTATCCATATAATAATAATAATAATAATATAAATAAATTATATTATTATAATATTAATAATAAAAAATATATATAATATAATTATGAAATATTAATATCAAAAAATAATGATAATATGAATATAAATAATATAATATTATATATTATGAAATATTAATATCAAAAAATAATAATAATAGTACTAATATTATTAATATAAAAAATTAATATAATAATAATATTATTAAAATAAACATACATATTTATGAAAAAATAATATTAATAATATTAATATTAATAAAATTATAAAATTATAAACTTCTCAATATTAACAATAAATATAAAATAATAAAAATAATATTACTAAAATAAGAAGAATGGAGATCTGAATGTTATGGAAAAAAATGGATGGGGTGTATATATAGGTTAGATTATTTATGACGGTCGTATTTACGACGGGAGACAGTCGCAAATACTAGGTATTGCGACGAGATACCGTCGCAAGTGCCTTCACCCTCATTAAATACAGGCGGCGGGTAAAAGGACTTTTGTGACGGGCCCGTCGCAAATAGCCACCATTAGCGACGGGCGGATATCCCCGTCGCAAATTTCTATTTACCGCCGCCGGTATTGGCAACGGGGCCCGTCGCAAATACCTTCGCCCGCATTAATTACGGGCGGCGGGTAAAAGGGTTGTTGGGACATGCCCTTCGCAAATGCCACACCATTAGAGACAGGCGGATATCCCTGTCGCAAATTACTCTTTACCGCCGCCAGTATTTGCGACGGGTGGATATCCCCGTTGCAAATTTCGATTTACTGCCGTCGGTATTTGCGACGGGTCCCATCGCAAATACCCCCCGTTGGATTTTCTGTTGCGACGGGTAAATAGTCCCTTCGTAAAAACATATTTACCACCGCTGGGTATTTGCGACGGGTTGAAGGCGACCGTCTCAAATAGGCTTTACAGCGGCCGGTATTGGCGACGGGGCCCGTCGCAAATAATACCGGGTGAATATTTGTTTGCGAAAGGGAAATTTTCCCATCACAAATACTATTTACCACCGCCAGGTACTTACGACGGGTAGCCTTCTACCCATCGCAAATAGCCTTACCGCGTTTTGGCGTGCAAACTGCGCCATTGCAATTGCAATGGGACATGTATTTCCGTCGCAAATAACTGACCATTTGCGATGGGAATATATTCCCATCACAAAAACTCTTTTCTCGGAGTTTTTGCGACGAGAATAAGGACCGTCGCAAATACCCTGTCGCAATAATAATTTTTTCCCATAGTGTACATATAATTTTAGGATCCATATTATGTGTTTTTTACATAATATAAGAACAAATTCAATTTTTCAGATAAAAAATGTATTTTTCAAAAAATTAAATTTTACCACATTTTAATGGAGAACCCTTTTTAAATCCAATATTTGACCCTTTTACATATTTATTTTGACAAAATAAAATTCATCTTTAGAATAGAGACATCAAAATTTACTTTGGATGAAATTTTGGTATTTTTCTAATAATATTCATTTTTTATGAATAGTGAGAAATATTGTATTTTAATTCAAAACTGCCTTTTAATCTAATTAATTAATATGGTTCGATTATATTTTAAATTGGTTTTGAAGTGTAATTAGATTATATTTTTACCCTTTAATCCAATTTTGGTCATTGGAATTAATTTCACATTGAAATTATACATAAACAAGTGTCAATCTTTTGATAGTTATTATTTCTTAAAAACACGCTATTTGTTTTGACAACAAGAATTAATTTTAAATTAATTAATCCAACTTCTATGTTTTGAATTTAGTAAAATAGACATAATTTTTGAATTCATAATATCAAATATATCTTAGGCTGAATTTTTGGTATTTTTCTGAAAAACTTCAATTTTTGATGAATAGTGAAACCACTAAGTAGTAGTTAAAAATCTGACTTTTTCATTTAAATGAAATTTTACCACTTCTGTGAATTGAATTTTTAAAATCTGAGATACATGGTTGTTACTAGTAAGTAAAATGTGGTCCAATTAGATGAAAATAATTTTTGATGAATAGTAACTTTTGACTTTTATTTACCGCGGTTAAAGGGAAATTGGGTAATTTAAGATAAAAAGAATATTATAATGATACAAAATTACCTTAAAACATGTCCTAACCTTGTTGGATGAGTCATGGACGACCATGGGAATCCTTGGGTCAATTTTGGGACCCCATGGAGCCACTTAAGAATGATAATGACACTTTATTTTAATTAACTTAAAGTAAAGACAAAAATGACATTAACAAATATCTTTTAGTATATCAATTTTTATATGGGGTTATATAAGTCATATTTTATACTATAAATAATCATTAGAAAGATAAAATTATTTCCTACATTATGGTAATTTTCTTAGAATTTTTAGATATCAAATAAATTAAATTATTTATGACACAATAATGATGTAGTATTTAACTCATTAATAAATGATTTAAATAAATATGATTATTAATATTAAAATAATATGCAAAACCTATCCAATTATTATTGTATTATTTTATTTCGACCATGAGTCATCTTATCTTTGACTTTAATTAGTTTTGGACTTTTAGAAACCGAATATCACTTTATAATAAAATAATATTTTCACACTTTTCTAAAGAGCCCCTCCCCCCTTATAAAATGACACCACTTATAACCCATTACACACACCACTCAAGCCCATTGGCTCGTCCAAAACCTACCAAAACAATCTCTCAAGATCCCCTCTTCATCCTAGAAGCCTCACCTTAGGCAGAAGGGACTTCAAGAAGTCCTTTTGGTTCAAACCAAAGGAAGTTACCCAAATTGAAGGTAACGCTTTCTCTTAAATTCTTTTGTTTTATTTTGTTTTATTTTACTTCTAAAACCCCTAAAAACTTTTTATTACTTTATTTTATAAAAAAACCAGTATCTTAAATATACTAGGATGTTGTTATGATAAGTATTCAAACTACACTTACACACACCTCCATCTAATGGGTGAAGAACATACTGTTTCTGTGGATGGAAAACTAATGCCTCACGAAACGATAATTGTTCGATAATCTCTTACCACATCTTATGGTGGCCATTAAGATGACACTATATTTATATATGACATATATATTATGTTTATGTTTTATTTATTCTTCTGTATTTTTCATTTATATCATTATTTTATGGTTTCCATTATGGGTAAAACATGATAATTTCATTTGAGGAACTGCGGACTACCGCCCCCTCAAAATGATATGACTCGTTAATGAATTATGTGGGATGTATAAAGGATGGAATTAATGATATTATATATGATATTATACTAGAATTATAATATACATATGTATCATTATGTTTTAATTCCATTAAAATACAAAATATAAATGAAAGTAGCGTTCATGCGTGCGTACGACTTACCGTCTCCATGAACGGTACATTTCATTTCTTATCTCCAAATGTTATGTACTATTATAAATATATATATATACTGGATATATAATATATATATTATACATAAATCATTTATATAATTCTGGAGATAATGGACTTTTGACCACATGGAAAAATTGTAATTATAACAAGTTCATTTTTGACTCAAGTTTTGAACTTTGATAAAATATCCAATATTAACTCAAATAATTAACTAATTGTTATAGAAAGGTAATAAGTGATATAAAAGGAATAATAAACTTGAAAATATTTCTTAATTAATCAGAAATTAACTTACGTTTATTATTCAGGAAGAACAAGGAACATACAAGACAAGTCGGACTTGAGGTAAGAGGTTTCTTATCTCACTTTTAATTCTGTGAGATTTCCATTGTTCACCACTTATTTATTGCATGTGGTGTATTGTGTACTTCCATTTGATATATATTATCATTATTTTATTTATATTCATGGTATTCTATGATTAATTTTTTGTTTATTAACTTTTGTTCATATGACTCAATTGATCACAACGAAGTAAGGGTTTTTTTCATCTCACTTTTTATTCATGTGAGATTCATGCTATATTGGCCACTATTTCCTTTTGTGTGGTGTATGTAATTTCCATGATTGTATTAATTGTATAATATAATTTAATTTAAGGGTATTTAAATCATCATTTTATGATTCATCTTTCATGGGATGTATGTTTCGTAAGTTACCAAATTGGTAAGGGAATTACAAATTTCAATTTCCACTCATTCGGCTTTACACATACTTCATTGATTATCTTACTCCATGATTATGTGTGGAATCACTATTTATTATTTGTATATTAATTTCCACTCCCCTTTCTATGTATATACTTTTGATACACATAATCACTCCATTGATAAATTCTCAAGTCATCGATATGAACTTGATAAGAGTAATTTTAACTCAATCTCCATTTATTGAGTTAAAAATCCCATTCATTGGTGTTGTTTTTACAAGAATATGTGTGAATGTTCTCTGATTGATTTACAATGAATATACAATAATATTGGATGTATTTATATTTTTCACACATAATTATATTCTTGATTTATCCTTAACCTAAGGATACGATCTTTATAAGAGATTTAATCTCAATTTACATTCCATTGAGACTTTTTTGTTGTTATACACCAATTCACTTTTATATGGTGTATATAATGTACTTTGACATAGTATATCATGAATCCCTTTATTCTCATGATATTATAAAGTTTTTATTACCTCAATTATTTGTATTCAAGTATCTCTCTTTTGGTTAGGAACTCTAACTAAAATATCATTTTAAATGTTTTAAAGATTTATTATTCTAAATCATTCTCATTAATGTCCATGTTTTAAAAATGGTTTTAAGGATTTATTTATATGAACATTAATGTTTTAAAATTAAAATTCCTTTTAAATGTTTCAAAGTGGTATGGGACACTTTGATTCAAAAATCTATTTTTAAACAGCTTCTTGACAAATAGTGTGACTTTTAAATGTTTTCAAGAAAAAGGGGGATATTTCTCTCAAATAGTTTTGATGATTATTTTCATCTATGTAAATATCCTTCATTATTCTCGATTGAGGTTAATCTGTTACAATAAAATCTTCCATATTGTATTGAATGAGTTATGTTTGACTGTGGATGTGCTATTTTTATACCATTCATGGTTTGTGGATAAAGTATTGACATTTCGTATGCTAGTTTTAATACGAATTTTTATGTTATGTTTCAAACTTTTCATATGAGGAATTCATTGGACTTAGTAAGTGATGGGTGGAGCCTTCTATAGCTCCTCGATGCATCGGTAGGTCTCATGAGACAAACTAGTGTCTTTCCACAAAGCCTTGAAAAAATCTTATTTTTAGTCTTGGCACGAGGCCTTGACTATGTGGTTATGATGTCCAGTATTATGAATTCCATCATTATGAGATTATCTATTGATATTTCATGTGGTTATTTGACTAGTAGAATACCCATGACTATGTTTTATTATGGAATTATTTACTCAGCTCATATTCCTGCTATAAAGTGTTCATGTTAATTATTTGTAAATGCATGTGTTTCCAATTATTCACTATGCCTAATGTTTATGTTATCTTCAACTGTATTTCTTACTCTTATTGAGAAATTGAGCTCACCCCTTTCTCATGTTTCATTTTCCTAGGATATGAAGAAGTTAGTTATGAGTGACCTGCAGGAATAATCTTGGAAGCTTGGGTGTTTCTAATGGAATAGATTAGTTTTGTTTTTCTTTTCAAGTTATAGTGTTGAACTTATGTATGTATATTGTTTCCAAGACTACTAAAATGATCGTTCCTTCAGTACTTGATTCCTTGTAATCATTCCAATGTATTAAAATAATACACCGGCTCCTGGACTTTGGGGTCTAGGCGTTATAGGTTAGTTATCAAGGATGAAACGACATTCTTGGAGTGACCAGTAGAGATCCAAGATCATCAAGAGAAGGTGTTGTGTGGATGAACCATCCCCTTATTTAATATGCTGTGGAGGCATGGTGTCCTAGATAATATTACTTGGGTATGAGAGATACAGATGCATTCCCATTACCCAAAGCTAATTTTAGTTTTACTTTTCTTTCTTTGTTTTTTCCTGGTTAATGATATGTTTGTATCTTTATGTTTTAAGAGATATGATGTTTTATTGATGTGTGATGTGTGATAAATATTAAAACATATGAAATAGGGGAATAACTGAATCCTAATAAATACGCGTTATTCCTTGACATGATTGAAACTGTGTGGGTGAGTCAGTGCCTCCCAAAGATGATAATATCTTGACATGGAAGATGGGACTCCCTGATTTGTGTGCTTAGGATAGTGTTGTGTGTTGTCTATGGAAGAAGTTGGTTTGGTCTATTAGAGTTATAAATGTTGATGTGTATTTTTTGTGAAAATGAGGTGGTTTTTGGTTGGTGTTGGATGGAGTGGTGTTGTGCCCGGTGAGAGGTTTTGATGTGTTTGTATGGTGATGTGGCTATGTGGGATGTTTTTTTGGGTATTTTGGTTTGGCTTGTTTGGCTAGTGGCAATGTTGAGATGTAACAAGATCCTTAAGAGGTATCTCATGGAGTGTTTGTTTGGACCCCTTTCCTTTTCATCCAGTTCAGTTTTGATTCTCAATGGAAAGAATCATTTTAGAGGTATCTATTGTAACAATCCTTGGCTTCCTGATCCCTTAATTTTTATATTTGGATAGTCGAAGGTGTTTGGAGGTGTCTCAAAGAGGTTCTATGGAATTTGGAGTAGCAACAATAACACCTTAAAAGGATTTTTAAACCCTAAAAGAGAGATTTATAGTGTAATATGGTGGTTTAAAACTTTTGTGTCCATTTAGTTTATGAATTTTTTGAGGCGATGGGAAGAGCATGAAAATGTTTTACACTATAAGATAAACATTTATGGTGTAAGTTAATTTCAGCTTGAGGAACCTTGTTTTTTAGCATAAAAGGGGTTTACATCCTAGATATTTGTTTTAAAATGTAATTTATGCGGGACCATGGAATTTACAGTGTAAAATTGTAATTTACGCAGTAAATTAGGCAAGTTATGGATTGTTTATAAACTTAGTTCAGCTGATTCTCCTCTCATTTAGCCGCTCATCCCCCTATCATCATGGAAAAATCCTAGGCAATTTTGGGAGGATTTCCAGCCTATCTTCCCTCACCACGATCCTTGGGTTTTGATGGTTTATCATTGGAAATCAGTGGTGAGTTACTTCTTATTTATACCTATGTTTCCTTATATTATTATTATAGGGATTCTTTGTGGTGGTTTTTTTGTTTGGGGTGTGTTTTGGGTGATGTTTTTGACAAACCTTTATCCAGTTTAGGTTAATACAAATTTTCTAGTTTGGTTGTGGTTTTAGGGTTGTTTTTTCTTCACCCTATGGCACACAATGAGACCAGAAATATTCTTTGAGGCAGGGGATCCTAATTCTCACTAATTTATGTGCTATGTGTGGGAATTTCATGTTTTTTATTTTATTTAGGTGGATAGTAAGGTTTAGTGTAATAAGATAATTAATTAGCATAATTGAAATTGATGGGCATGGGAGACTAATGACATGTTTATGAATCTTTGATGTTATTGATGATATTTTTATGCTATGATGTTGCATTATTGAAAATAACGACTATTATAAGCCTTATTTTCACTATGTATTATATAATGTGATGACCCCCACTGTGTTGTTGTGTGATCACACCTCAAATAAAAGGATAAGAATGTATATTCATATAATAAGTTGGTTTCCAAAATAAATCTATTTTGTGTGACAATACCCATGGTAAATAAAGAAGTAATGAAATGAAATCCATCAAAATAAATTATGGAACCTAGGATGTGTTGCTTTTATGTGTAGTTTCTTTGTTGTGTTTCCCTACATGGTTCGGGTTGTTATGAGGTGGTGGTGGTTACTAGCTAGGCTATGTGATATGTGCGAGATATGATGTAGTGGTTGGTTGGTATGGATGTGATGTGGGTAGTTGTGCGATATAGTGCGCAATGGTTGTGGTGAACAGTGGTGATGATGTGTGGTGGTGACATGTGGTGGTGAGGTGTGGTTGTTGTGTGTGACAGTTATATTATGAGATGTGGTTGGGATGTGTGACCTGTAGTTACTATGGTGAGTTGGTTTGGCTAGTGTGTCATGGAAAGGATGGTGGATGTGAGGTGTTGTGGAAATGGTTCTGCGAGATATGCCGACTATGGTATGGAGTGGTTTTGTTATTTTTCCGATCATCCATGGAATAAACTGTGATGATAAAATGAAACAAAATGGGCTGGTAAATAAATGATATGGGCTGAAAATGGAAGTTTGATAAAATAAATTAAATTAATTAAAAGATAAATTAATGGGTAGTGTAAATATTAAAATGAAAGTGGAATCATTTGGATTATGTGATGGTTGTGATATGTGTTTCATATAGTGGTGACAGTGACTGTGATGGTTGGTGTGTGGTACAATAGTGGTGATGTGGTGTGTTCTAGTGTAGTTGTTGTAAACCCATAGGTTGGGTATTATGTTCTATATATATATCAAGTATCTTTATGCTATTTTTAAACACAACCCACCTAATTTGGAGAACCTTACCAATGATTAGAGGGTCCGGGTTCCAGGTGTTTACCCCAACATCTAGGATGGTGGTGACACAGATGGTTGGAAACCCCCTATTCATTGATCTTCTTTAGTAGTAATGATGATATGAGCTGGTGTTGGAGATTACCCATCAGTGTTGTACTATGTTTTTTCAGGCGAGATGTTATGTGATAAGGTAGTGATGTAATGTGATATGTGGTGGGGGTCATGAGTGGTAGAAGGAGGGAATGAGGTTGATGTGATTTACATTCATGATACCCTACTACTCTGGTTATGTGATGACATGTGGTGTGACAGATCAGGTTTCTTCGGGTGAGATGAGATGTGTTTGACCAGGTGTCTTAGGGTGAGATGTAGTGTAGTGGTTCCTTATGAAATCCCAAGATTCTAGACCTTGTGAGGGTGGGGTATGTAGGGTTATATCTTATCAAACTTCATAGATGGTGCAGGTCTCCTTGGTTGAGAAGTGATGTGATGTGGTTGTTATGTTACATGTATGAAAGGGATGAGAGTATATAACATTCGACATTGGGGTGTGAGAGTGGAAAATCAATGGGGAAGAAGCATTGTGGTGCCTTTATTTTTTATGATCTTAATGCCGTATTGCTATATTGGATATGTGATTTGGTGAGCAAGCCATGATGAGGATGGGTTTGGTTACTTGACCTACTTAGGTGTGTATTGGTTCTTCTATTTTTTCATTAGAGAATTAACATGCTCTTTTCACATGTGAACTAGAGACCTTGGTTATATCCCTAATGATTATACATGTTATGCTTACCCTATGTATATAAACTATTTTTCAGGTTTCCAGAAGGATTTGAGGGACCAATCTGCATATTACTAGCTTGGATTGGAGTTTTTTGTATCATTGCTGCATACTTGACTTTTGGTATATTGGATACTTTTATTTGTATTGGTTTACTTTAAAAATGCATTTTGGTATGGTTTTGGTTTTATTTTATATTATCTGATATAGTTTCTATGTGATTTTTTATCCTATATCTCGATACTAGTTTATTTATAGAGGGTAATTAATCCCATATATTGTATTTTTATACCCTTAGTGATAGTCTCCAACCCAGGGCCTACTGGAGGTGGGATTCAGGGGTCATTATCTATCTTTCTTTATTGCGGTATCCTTGGTGGGAGGGGGTGATGACACGCGGTTTATGAGTGATCAAACAATCCATCTCAGTAATGTCATCCATAGGTTTCTTATCCAATACCAAAAAGTCCCAAGAAATGTTGACTTATGAAAAAGAGAAAGTACAAGAAGGGAATCAAATCCATTGCTCTCTCTCCATCCCGAGAGGCATATAAATCTCTATGACATATGGAATGATCTCTATGGGAATATTTAAAAATTACATGATATAGATAGATATGAAGGAATGAGAGGCACCAGTATCAAATAAAGTAGTCACTAAAAATGAAGCAATGATAATGGTACCTATCACTATCGTAGTACCCACATTATCTTTCACTGGATACTTATACGCTGTATAAAGAAGCTTCATTCCTGATGACTATGGCTCGAACCCCTTTTTTCTTGAAGAATCTAACTACACTATAGGGCCTCTCAGTACTGATGAGCCCATATCACTATGAGAAGTGGGGGAAAACATGATAAAACCTCTATAAATGTCCTAAGAATGCACAAGAATTGTGGTTATTCAGTTCCTCCGATCCAAGATGCTTCGTGTGCCCAATATTACCACACTAAAAGTAGGTAAGGTAAAATTTAATAGATATTACAAATGATTTAATAAGGGTATACTATTGAGATCAACCACCGTAGTTTCTACCATTATATAAATCCCACTTCCTCTTCCCTTTAAAGCAACAATTAAAACTACCACTAAGACTAGTAGGAACTCTCGTCAACCCTAAATTCTCAGTCAAGCCAAGTTCCACCATAAAATTTCTATCCAGAACATTGACATACGAGGTGATAACAAACATAAAAAATTGATATTGAATATCTATTTAAAGACCCATATCAAATCTTCCTGATTTCAGCTTCTCATTTGATACCACCTTAGGTGATAAGTAAACAATATCAACAAATATATTGTTATACTGAGTCAATGATTTATTAACTTTATTGATTTTAAGGAAATCCATTTATTTAGTCAACACCATCAATTATGTATAAAACTTATCCATGAAAGGATACCTGAAATCTTTCCACTCTAAGCCCAAATTCTTCCCTATCTCAAATATTAAGTCCTAACACATTATTCTAGGCCCTTCAAGCTTTAAAGAATAAAATTTCACCCTAACAAAAGTAGGTGTCTATAAGAACTCAAAGAGATGATAAAATTTCTTCAACCAATCCTCCACCTCATGAGGATCATTAGTGACCTAAAATGATGGAGATTTTAGATGAAGAAACTCCTGGGCATGATCTTTTCTATCATTTCTTTGGGGTAAAAACTCTATAGCCTAAGCAGGAATAAGTACCTCTACCTGGACTAGATCTTGAACTACATGTACAACAACCTCAAAAAGGTTATGATCAACTGGAGGGTTCTTTTTCTATGGTTCATCAGTAACTACCACCTGAGGTATATTGAAACATACTCTTGGGGGCATGGTACTACACAATATCCACAAATGACAAGAAAAACCTCAATAAAGAGACATGAGATCGTCAAACCTATCAAGAAAAAATCAACAGGGATACACAAATCTCATATCAAAACCTAGGAAAAGTCTAGATTTATATCAACAAATTCTATCAAATACACTTTTCCCAAACAACACATGAAAACTTAAGAATATCTATAATGAGAGTTGGCTAGGAACTCACTCATAACATACCCCTTAAGTCCCAAAAATCCTATCCCAAACTACATATAGAAATCAAATAAATGGTGAAACCTCATTTGATACCAAATTATTACGAAATGACCTAGATAACCAACCTAAAAAATGCTCGAGATAACCCTAACATGACCCGAAACGAGTTCCCAATCCCCAAGGGGTGGCGACAAGTGCCATGGAATAAATACGAGTAATTAGGGGACAATTATTCCATAAAATTTATAAAAAAATAAATGAAACATATAATAATCAACAAAATAGATAATATGAGAAACAATCTATATGAGTAAAGGTTTCACAAACACCTTGAAAAAATTATAAAAAATAGTAAGCCAAACTTCTCATTATGGTGGATCAAAAACTCCAACATGTACTGTGAACTATAAATTCCCCACATGTCAGGTAAACTATCTACCTTTGAGTGGTTCCTTCCCTTTCCCCATACCTAGCATAAGAAAATCTACAAACTTCTGAAGGTAAATATAGGGTGTGAGATACAATTCTAGTAGGATTTCATCAACCATTTAATAAAAAATCCATATTAAATAAACCATTTATACTTAAATATAAATAAAACATGTCATGGAAATATTTTCATGGTTCATATCAAAACATTCTTGAAGAAAAATTTCAATGGATAATAATAAAATAGGTACAAAGAGATTTTACATCAATGCAGGCATAACATTTTATCAAAAGAGGCATGAATAATCATTTCTATCAAAACTAACATGAATAAAACATTTCATAAAATTATCATAAAAATTAATTTCCAATAATTTCACCATGGATAAGATTACTAGGGGTATGTTAAATATGGATTCTTATACATCTTGGTGATTTATAGCTTCCATTGTACATAAGGAATATCCCTAAGGATGAAAAGAGAAGATTCATAAGAACTAATATCCTTTCCCTAAAGTAGTTTAGTTTGATTCTTCTTGTAAATATTATAGAAAAATCATTACATCTTTACTCATATTGATTCCATGGAACTTGTCTCCAGCCTGTAGGGATTAGGAATGCCCTTCGGGTCATGTCCTGGTAAGCTTAGGTACCGTTTAGGCATGTTATTTAAGTCGATTCATGAAAAAAATATACTATTCTTCTAAAAGTATTCTCTATCCACTCATTTATTCTTTAAATATGTTTTCACAACTAACAAATTTTGAATCTATATAAGGGTAATGATCCATCATTGCCTTTTCCTTACCTAATCATCTTCTATGTATAACCATAATTTTTCTTCTAATGCATTTCCTCTCTAAATACCCTATTTTGATTCCTTTGATTTAAGGGTGTTTACCTATATTCTATTCATAGATTGAATAGTGGAAATTTTGACTATACGATATACCCTTTATTAATATATTGTAAATACTATATATTTTATTATCTTTATTGAAGGGTATTTACCTATAAAGTTACTTAATATCTTTGGATACCCATTTATTTTCCATGGGATTATCATGTTATAATTATTTATGAAATTATGAATGATTTATTTATGTGATTACACTTGAAAAGGATATTAAACCCATTTTATTTCCTTGGATTATCTATGATGTGATGAATAGAGCCTATTTTTTCCCATGTGTTCTTTATGATAAGATGAATAATTTTATTTTAAGTAGCACTCATATGTATGGATGACGATGGGTGATGTCATATTTCTACCGACAATGTCTTGGTTATGGTTTTACATCTCATCAGATAAAAAATCATGGACATACTTATATTTTTTCATAATCTAAAGGGTTGACATAGTTGGATTTTTTCACAATTTGAAGGGTGGAATACTTGGATTTGTTTACAATTTAAAGGGTAGTAATAATTGGATTTTTTCACAATTTTTTCCTATTATTAAAGTTGTGACACATTTCTATAATGCCTTTCAGTTTAGTCTATGATATATTTCCTTGTTATACCAAAATCTTATGCTTATTATTATGACTATGTTATTCTCTCCTGGATCATGTTTATTGACTCATGTTTCTATACTGTCTTGATTAATTTATTATGTTATACGATGTCATATTCAATGACTCATTTTTTATGATCTAGATTTTATTGGGTACAATTTTATTTTGTATTTTTATTGTACCCATATCCACATATTATGATCACTTATGATATTTTATTTTAATTGCTTAGTTTTACCCTTACCGATAATTTTACTTCTGCCATTTCTTATATTTCCATTCCTCAACTTATGAAGATGAGTGTAACCTATGAGAAGTTTATAAGGGAGTCTAGTATTGTTCAATTATGGATAAATGTTCAAAAGTTTTTTAAAATAAGTTGCCTATGGACTGGTCCTCAAATACACTAAACCAAAAGGTTCTTCAAGTCATGCGGGATTATTGTGATATACAATACTAATGTGAAATTTGTTCAAGTTTATCTTGGATCATCTCACTTTGCATCAAAGTAAATTTGTAAATGTATATTTTTTTAGCACTGAACATAGGAGTATGGCTCTAGGGAACCTCAGTTGGTATCAAAAGAGTGTTTAGTTATTTTTAGGGATTAGTTTAGTTATTTTTTATTAGGATAAGATAAAATTAGCGAAAACCCTAGGGATAATTCTAAGTATAGGATACCATCCTGAAATTTTGGTAACGTAAATATTATGTGGTTTTCCTAGAAATAACATCCCTACCTGGATACTATAAGGGGATATAGGCTCTGGCATATATGTACCTAGGGGTAATAAATCTAAAAAGGGTGTGTTGGGTATTAACTCAATCATCAGTTGGTGAATGAAAAAGAGTCCGAACTACACACCTAGTTTGATAATCTTGGGGGATATTCTTTGGTTAATTCATATTATCTTAATAAACAACTATAAAGGATTTAAGAATCTTTAGGTCAAAAAACCTAACAGGGAATGATTCTGGATAAATTAGACTAAAATTGAGTGATTCACAAGTTAAGGTAAATATTAATTGATATTTTATTTATGGATAAAGGGTAATTTGAACTTTTATAACCTAGATTTCAATTATTTTAGGGTTTAAAATATTATAAAAAATATCATGATAATTTTGGGATTGTTTTTTTAGATTAGGGTAAGAAGAATAAGACAAATTAAATTAAAGAGAAGTAAATTAAACTAAAAGTATCAAAGGATGAAATAAAGGTGTCATTAGAGAAAAAATATTCAAATTGATGCTTTCATATTCTTGTTTTAGATATTATCATAACCTTTTTGGTTTTAGAATTTGGTCAAAAAAATATCAAAAAAATGAAGTTGAGAAAGGTATGTATCTAGAAACCACTATGTCTTATAAACAAATAAGGGAGTATACATAAATGGTTTATAATATCAGTATATGCCTATTATGATGGAAATAATGAGTTTTCTAGTACTACCTAAGGTAGCGAGGTTGATATATTAATAGAAATTAAATCCTGATACTCTTAGCTATTCTCATTAGTGAGTGATATTTATCGATGATATCATGGTATATTTTAAAAGTTATAGGGATCATATGAAACATATAATTATTTTTCTTTAGTAGTTCTACTTTAAAGGTTTGGAAACATATATTAAATGGTAGCAATAACTTTGAAAATATATTTTATGGCAAGGTTATATTTTTAGAGATAACTATTGGAGAACATAATATTGAGGGATGGATAACTATTGGGTTTTTTATATGCTTGATTTTGAGGTAGTAAAGGGTTGATTGATTTTGATAAAAGTGATTTAGATAGTATTAATATCCTTATAATTGATTATTTATTTAATAAAAAATCAATCCCTGACATTTTTGGTGAATTTTATCTCATTTTTTAGGATTATGAATAGTGTGTGACTTTATGAACTAGTGGTTAATACATTTAAGGGTTAAGGATAAGATTTAATTTTTATAAGAATATACTATTTCACTATATTTTAATTTCTTAGTGATTTATATGGTTTTTTGAAAGGTATATTTTTGACAATGTATTATTAAGGTATATATATAATTGAGTATATGATTGTATGAATGATTAATATTGTTTGAGGAAAGATAAGTAACTTGATATAGACTAAGAGAGCATGGTATATCTCATATTAGAAGTTATATCCTGAATGATAAATATGTAAAGAATACCCTCACATACTTTTATATATGACTAATAATTAAAATTGTAAGAACACAATTTATTTAAGGGGGATAGAATGTAACACCCCAAGATTTTGGAATATATATTTCTCTAAACTAATACTACATTCGATATCTTGATTCATACAAAAAACTAAACTAAAATGAGCCAAAACATATTATTTGAATATTATTAAGAAAATTTAAGAATAATAAAACCTCTAGTAAACATTATAGACAATTTTAAATGCATACAAAATATGATTAGAAACACTTGAAGTTTTAAAAAGGTATTTTTCAATAAAATCAGTTTTT
The DNA here is from genome assembly GCA_963277665.1 of Viscum album. Taxonomy (NCBI): domain Eukaryota; kingdom Viridiplantae; phylum Streptophyta; class Magnoliopsida; order Santalales; family Viscaceae; genus Viscum; species Viscum album. Next base: position 1,929,668,374 of record OY728164.1, on the reverse strand, counting down.
ATTTAGATATATTGAATTTTAATTAAAAAATAAATGTTTTAAATTTTATAATTTTAATTTCAAAAAATTAAATTTATTTTTCAATTCCAAATAAAAAAGTTAGCTTAGGGTGAATTTTTGATATTTTTCTAAAATAATTTATTTTTTAGGTGAATATTAAAAAAATACCGATTTTGCTAATACGCCCACTTTTATTACATTATCATAATACCATAATGTCATAATTTTTTTGAAAACATTTTATAATATATATATATATTTATATGTAACACAAATTATTTAAAATTAATATGTTGTATTTATAAAACTCATGTTTTTCATTTTAGAAACTTAAGTATTTTTTCACTCTATAATTGTTTTTATTTGCTTATATTAAAAATTAGTTTTCATAACTTGTAGAAATTAAATCTAAAAAAATGTATTTAATATTTGAGATAAATATTAACATATTATTTGATAAATTCAATTTCATTTTTGATCATAAAAATGAGATTACTAATATTAAATTTAATGACCATGATAATAGTGAAAAGGTTATATTCAAAAACTATTTTATTAATGTTTTGTAATTTTTATCTAATAAATTAAATTTATATATTTTAAATAATGAATTTGATATGATATTTAAACACATATATAATTATATTAACACATTTAATTAGTAATAAATGCTAAATAAGATTAATGACATTTAATGTTTAAAACATCATTTTTCTACAAAAAATAGTTTTTATATATAAAATGTTTTAATTTAAAAGATAATTTTAGATTATTTAGAATTTTAATTATATTAAATAGAGATTAAATTTATTTTCATAAAACCCAAATTTTTCAGGAGGGGTTATTTAAATTTTTTATTAAATTATATATTACTTAGTTAAAAACTAGTTACCTAGGTAAAAAAATGAAAATGGTGAAACATAAAAACCAAATACTAAATTACTTGAAACATGTTTAAAACATGTGTGTAAATATATTATAAAGGATTTATAGAAATTATATCACCCAAAAATACATTATTTATCACTTTTATAACCATTTACCATTGAATAGTGTCATTCCATTATTGAAAAATAACGGGTGTTCACAAAAGTGCAATTTTCTTTACTTATAAAAGGGGATAATTCCACCCATTCATGTCACACCCATAAAATTTGAATTTATTCATAAAACTCTTCAATTTTTATCCTCCTAGAACCCTATCTCAATTCCATAAGTCTCTATTATCAATTATTTATCCCAATCCCTTTATTTACAAGGATATTTTCAAGAGAAAGTTCAATGTCCCAAAGTGAGTATTTCATAACTAATATCCTTTTATAATTTTTTTTATATTCTAAAAATCCCACACCAGAGTGATATAATGACCCAAATATAATTATTATACTTAAATTTTATTATATTAATGAAAAAAAAATATTTATTCCTTTATATCTACTTAGAAAATTGAAAAAACATTAACTATGCGCGGTGCTAACTACCTTCTCCACGCAGTAAATTTTTTCATGTTTCACCTTGATTTTATTTATTTATAAAAACCACTAAAAATATGATTCACTGACTTAAAAACATATAAATAATATGATTATCTTTATTTTATAATGATACTATAAAATTTATTCCCCATACTCACCCATTGAGATACATCGTGTTCATGTTTGGGGTTGGTTTAACCACCTATTTGAACAATTCTATAAAACTCTATCATGGATTACTATGTTAAATTGAATAATAATGATATTATAATATAATAATAAAATAATTTTTTTATGGTTCTTGAAATTTTATATTAATTATTTAAATTATTATTAAAATATCCAATTCGATTTCTAAACTTACCAAAATATGAGGGCACCAATTCAATTTTTACGTAGACAGAAGAAAAAACCATATAATAAATAAATATCATATGATAATAAATGGTCTATAATAATTGAAATAATAAATGATTAATATTTTGAATAAGGTATATAATAAACTTAATTTTATTATTTAGGAAGTTAGGCTTATGAACAGAGTGAATCAGGACCACAGTAAGGGTTTCTTGTTTGAAAATTTCACCCCTTGAGGCATATTTCTTATTATACACCATATTTTCTTTGGAATGGTGTACATAATGCTCCTTTAATATTTTGTCACATTATTCTCATATATTTAATGATATTCAATGTTCTATTCCAATTTATTTCTCACATTGGGTTTTTTATCAAAAAATATAAAAAATCTGTAAGGGTTTTTGCTAACTCAATTTTATTCCATTTACTAAATTTATTATTGAACTCTATTATTTCAAGTTTGATTTATTACACCTATTTAATATCTTATATTATATTTCTTACTTATTTTCTTGGGATATACAATTCTTCCTTATAACCTCATTACCAAATGATTCTTACCTCAATGATTATATTACTTGAAAGGTTTTTTTGGTCTCAATTCTTATTTCTTGATACATGATTCTTGTTATGAAAAAATTTACTTTCATATGGTCTATATACTTCCAATTTTTTATATTAAATTATGAATTACCTTTTTTAATGTCTTGAACTAGATTAACACTAAACCGGTAGCCGAACCGATGGGTCACATGTCCTCAAGCGTGCCTCCCTATAGGCTAGAGGCTGCCGACTAGAAGCGAGGGTCTAAATAGGTTATAGTGGGGAGACTATACCCTCATATCAGAGTTGAATAAATATATAATATAATATAAGAAATAGATAGTAGCGGAAGCAGTAAATAATTGAACTCAGCATTGGAAGAAAATAATTAACAATTTAATAAAAGTGTCCAATGCCAAATTATACAACAGATGAATGCATGTCATGGTGATGATACATAAATGAAAGTGATAAACAATACAACATACTTTAAAACATAGTACAATATTAAACAGAGGATAGAAAAGCTCCATGGGTGATCTCTATGAGCATCCCGAGCTCCATCTCGGTCATTTTCTCTCAACTCCCAGGTATAAGAAATACAACGGTCAACCTAGACCCTATAATTATAAGGTCTACTCAGATACCAAGGGTACCCGAGCAGGGTGTGAGATATAAATCTCATTAGGCCGACAACCGCGGTGTCTAACCCAATCTAGAAAATGAAATATAAATTAAAAAGTGTGCAATATAAAATAAATTCAGAGTGATAACAAATTAATAATATCCACTTGGTCCGGGTTCTTAAAAGACATCCGTCCCATACCACCTGCTTCAATATAAGATGGAAATTATAAAATAGGTACCTATGCAAGCATAATATGTGTACTGGTGCCAAAAGTAACAAGGAAAATCAAATATATGCACCCCTAATATTGTGCTTAGGCTTGGGGTATAATTACCATGTCATCACATAAAAGTATACTTGCTATATTTTTAGCTTAAAGCAATAGACCTTTGTTGGAGGGGATTTATTATAAAATCATGACTTTGTTATAAAAAAACCATTTATCACTTTTATGCATTTCACTAACTTTATCAAAGAAATCACTTTAGGATAAAACACCACACTTGGAAATGCATTAAATAAGAGTAAAAAAACATGCAATTAACCACTAAATGATTTCTTAAATTAAAAGGGCAATAAAAGGGATCCTACCTCAGGGTACAACCAAACCAAACATTTCAACACTTGGTGATTTCTAACTAGAAGTTGCTTCTACCCCCAATGAGCATACACACCTTCACATACATATAAGGACACCTATCCCCTATGCACACATCCATATGGAAATGAAAATATGCAAGGGGATCCTTACATATATGCTTATATGTATATACTAGTATGTGTTCACCTACATATGCATTTTTTCCATATATATACATAGGTACACCAAGCCCCATACATGTATATTCACTTCCATGGATGAATATACACATAATAGGTAAACCTACATATATATATATATATATACTTACCTATGAATACGCAAACAAGTTGCCTTAGACCCGACGACTCGAGACTATACGATGGTGTCAATTGTGCTACAAGATAATTACCACGAACCTTAAAATAATTAATGATCCTAAATTAAATGGTTTGAAACCAAGAAGAAAGAATAAAACCTCACATAGGATGGAAGTGGTAGCCCAAAACCACATGAAACAACCCAATGCCCTAATGATTAATCAAAAGGAAGTAAAAAATGATCAAAATAACCTAATAATAGAGGTGAGAAACAAGTAATCGGAAGGAAAACCTTACCCCAAAACATTGATGTCAAACCAAAACACCCCTAACCACCTCTCCTTTAGCAGTGGTTGTCAGAACATGCACAAAAACACCCTGGGAGACCATTTTCATGCCCTAATACTGGATAAAAACCAAAAAATCAGGTTAGCCTCCACCCAGGGTTTTGCCAAACTCAAAATAGGGTGACAAAGGCCAAAAATCACAAAGAGATAGAGGAGAAGGAACCAGATATCCTTACCTTGAAGAATCTAAGAGAAGTTTTGTAAAAAACTAGATGAAAACACGTACTAAGAGGGAGCTGAAGGAGAGGGGTGCATTGCGCGCAAAATGGAAGGAGGGGGTGTGCATTGAGATTTAGGAGGGGGGAGAATGGAGAATAAACCCTCTTTTGAGGGTTTAAAATAAAAAAATGAACTTAATAATAATAATAATAATATTCATAATAATAATATTATTATAATAAATATTATTATTAAATCATTTCTTTATTTTTTTCACTTTCCATTTCCTCTAAATTAATTAATTTAATTTATTTCAAAAGAACACATTACAAGGTATCAATTCTTGAAATTATATTCTGAAGCTATATTTTAAAAACGGATTGTCCAGTAAATAGAAAAAATTAAATTCCCCTAGAATCTTTCAACTGATTCAAAACACGGGATGTTACAACCTCCACACCTTAGAACTTCTTGTCCTCGAGAAGCCTTTTGGAACAACGAAAATATAACCTGACTCACAAGGTCCGTGAAGTCTTGCTTAAACAGTCGCATTGAATTTCCAAACACCCAACTCACCTTTAGAAAATTCTTAAGAATACAAACCTTTAGTTTTCAAAGCCTAAGGAAATTATTGTTTTTCCAACTGAAACACCGAGATGACACTTACCTGAGCCCATTTAGCTAGAGAATTGATCATGTCGTCATCTTGTTAAACATTAGGAAAAAGGTACTTCCCACCTTATGCTTTAACTTTAGAAAGGGGAAAATTCTGAGCCATGAAACCTTCCACCATTGGAATTTCCTACAAAACACACCCTTAAGAATTTTGGTGATGCTTCTCATGTGGTTTCTGAAATAGTTAAAATAGTATATTGCCCATCGACCTCAAATCCCAAGTCGATCTAGCTTTTCATGAAAAGTCTTGTCTGACACAAACCACACCCATCACATCTAACGACGTTCTAGAAATGGTTTTTCATTGATCACTCCATTGAACAAGAGAGACAACTAGTTAAGCCACTCCAACTGACTATTCAATAAGATGCTCGACTTAGACGGACATCATTTTTATAAACTAAAATACAATGCCTTCTTCCAAGGTATCTCGCATTCACCATGTAAACATACACCGAAGTCCATATACCTAAATTTTGGTGACGTTCCTTGATTTAAGAATCACTGAGACTGACAAAAAGTATGAGATAACCTCAGATTGGAATGAATATAGTGAAAAGAACTAACACAAGGTAGTCCATACTCCATGTTTATGAGTGAGATATTGGTACAAAGATAAGATGTCCACATCAGAAAATTGACTGAGCCCATAGTGGCATCGACCTGGCATTCAACTCAGAAGAAACGTCTAGTGTATAAGAGTTCATCCAAGTAATTCCTACACGGGAATCCAAGGGTCACTCAAGACTAACCAAGCTTCGATAATAACCACATGTTTAGTGTAAAACATTAAGAGACAACTAAATCCACCCAACAAGTTTTAAACTACAGTGTAGTGTAAGACCAACACTCTCTTAGTGTATCAAGGATGATGTTAAAATAGGTGATATGATAATCTATTAAGAAGAGTACACGAAGAGTATTGAATGGTTTCTAATCAAACTCATCCAATTATTGGAAAGAAGAATGGTCTAACCGTAAATGATCAAATTGCATTGAAAGAAACTCATCTTCACCTATCAACGCACTGCCATTAACTGATCTCTAAGACTTTACCACCTGAGGTATCCCTTGATATTTCAATATTAACCAATGAAGTCTACCCATGACCAATGACGTTTCTCAAGGGTTGCATACACATCAAACCACACCAACATTGTGCGGCCAAGCAAGCATTGAAATAGTTTCAAGTTCACAAGTCTCATGATCATTTAAGAAAGACCGACAATCCTCTAATGGTCCTATAAGGTTGTGTTCACCACTACCCAAAAGAACATGCATTTAACAGAAATGACATGAAACTTCCCACCTTAGGTGTGTACTAAATGAAGATAGAGAAGATAAACTACCTGCTCCCAAGCACGCTATATTAAAACCACCTTAAACATACATGTAAAATTTACTCGAGTCACACTCGCAAACATCAAAACATTAGACAAAGAAAACAAAATCAAATCAACCAGCATGTCAAAACGCCCGAGTCTCAATAAAGTCCTCCCGAGCATTGGGATGAACTTGTTTATTTAACACTTAGGTCACTCTACTCTGGAGATAACCCTAGAATGCACTCAAAAAAACTAAGTTGTCCATCACTGAGGAAGAAGAGAGAGTCAAGTGACCAATGAAATAACCGACCATGCCCGAGGCATGTCTAACCAGCTGGAAATGAACATTACTTGATGCTCATGCTTGTATCAAAGGCCAAGAAAGACATGAAAACCCATATGAACAAGGGTGTATTTTTAAATAAAAGAGGTTTGAATAGGGACAAAGACACCATAAAATTAGAAGCTAATGGTTTTTAGTAAGGCATTTAATATCTACAAGTGATACTTAATATAGGCTAGCCTCTTATGAAAGCACAAGGGTCGATCCTAACATCAGGTCATGTTAAAAGAAGTAACTAGGCTCAAAATACGATCATATAAGAAATTGATAAAGGAAAGATCACCTACGTAAAACACTAACACTTTCATTATAAGGAAACTCAAAGAAGATTTATCTACCCTTACACGAGGGTCTTAAATAGAGGGAACCACTATAAGTTATATTTCCAATACCTTTACATTTAAAACCATTTCATAATACAACATGCACATGTTCAATAGTCCAGTCATATAGGAATCCATCTACCAATCTATAAAACACACATACACTTTACATGTGGAATTTGGATCCCATTTAATTACAACCAATCCATTTAGGCCATGAAATCAATTAAATCAAAACAAAAATATAATGGCATCACAAACAAATAACACAGGGAAGACAAACTATATGCACATAATCATGGAATATTAACACCTAATAAGGTTATAAAAATAGGCATGCTAATAAACACAATAACATGGCATGACATTCAAGGCACTCAATCATATCAGTAGGAAACATATGATTGTAGCTACATGGCATGGAATATGCATGAAATATGAATCCCTATGTTCCTATCATGATGCATGTAATGATTTATACTTGCCTTAACAGGCCAAGGGTAAAATACCACAAACTCCATAAATCCATAAGCAGTAGAAATTACACCAATCACTCAAGGTGATATCATATCCACTGTAATATCAAAAAGCATGAACATCAATTCCCATCCCTATACACTTGGCCATTTACCATATGTGGATCGATCGGTCCCAGACACAACTATTAACCAAGACCAACACATTTCTAGTCTCTAGTCTACCATCCCTAAATAGTAATACAAATGAAAATAAACCTCCTTTGATACCACTTTGTAATATCCTCAACCGACTTACCACTAAACTGGTAGCCAGACGAGTGGGTCACATGACCTCAAACATGCCTCCTCGTATTTCATAGGCTTCCAACTAGAATCGAGGGTCTAAATGAGTGATAGTGAGGAGACTATACCCTCATATCGGAGTTGCACAAGGGTATAACATAATTTAAGAAATATATAGTAGCAGAAGCAGTAAATAATTGACTGTAGCAGTGGTAGACAATAATTAAAAATTTAATAAAAGTGGCCAATTCCAGATTATAAAATAGACGAATGAATTTCATGGTGACTATACATAACTGAAATCATTAAATAATACAACATGATTTAAAACATAGTATAATATTAAAGAAAGGATAGAAAATCCACACGGGTGATCTCCATGAGTATCCCATGTTCCAGATCAATCCTTTGCTTTTAACTCCCATGTACAAGAAATACAGTGGTCAACCTAGATCCTGTAATTATAAGGTCTACTCAGGTACCAAGGGTACCCGAGTAGGGTGTGAGATATAAGTGTCAATAGGCTAGCACCCGCAATGCCTATTCCAATCCAAAAAATAAATATAGATTAAGAAGTGTGATATATAAAATAAATGTAGAGTGATAAAAAATTAATAATATCCACTTGGTTTGGGTTCCTAATAGACACATATTCTATACCACCTACTTTGGAATAATCCAAAAATTAGAAAAGTGGTACCTGTGCAAGCATAATATGTGTACCAATGACAAAAGTAACAAGGAAACTCAAAGAGGTTCACCCCCCCAAGCTTGTGCTTAGGATTGAAGTATAATTACCATATCGTCACATAAGTATGCTAATAAGAAAGTGAGAAAAGTCACAAGTACATGCTCTAATATAAATAGAAGCAATAAGTATAGCATAAACAATCAACCTAAGAAATAAATCAATGCAGTTCAAAAAATTTGTAAAATATAGTAGTGGAGTATGATCCTATCCCCGAGGTATCACTATGGAACATCCATTCAAAATATTGAATTCCACTGGGCCTATCCAAGGCGATCCTTTGGAAGGTCCAAGTATCACTTGTGGTATGGTAACCATGAGTCCGTCCTGGGTATCACATGTATGGGAACGAGTATCACCTGAGGCTTGGCATAGCCATCTTTCCAACAGGTCCGTCCTTAGTTTCACCTTAGGGAAACAATATCACACAATAGTATAATAGAAAACCTGGGGGAGCCCTTGCTTGGAGAGCCTAATACACCACTTCCCCGACACATCATAGTATAATCACTTGAGCACGAGAGTCCATCCATGAGTCCTTAATATGGAACCCATGTTCTCACCCAACCCATATCAAGTGAACCATAGTTTCCAAGGAAAATTTCAAGGAAAACATCAATATATAAATCACATGGAAAGAATATACATAAATCATGATATTAAACAAGAAACATGAGCCACAATCTATTCAAGATATCAAGTAAAACAATCCAATCCATAAACATCGCATAAGGAATTTAACACAAAAGTAACCTAAGGATCTAAGAAAGATCACTATGTAATAATAAATAAACATAAGAATGGTTCAAGAAAGAGGATTAAAAACAAGGAATAATATCTAACAATGAAATGGAACCAGAGTCACATGGAATTAGCATGCATTTAACCATGGGTTATCAATGACATTAAATAAAACAAGTTAACAAGATTTTTCAAACATGACATTGAATTCAAGCCCTCAAATTACATATATAATATAATGCATAAGGAAATACCTATTATGTATACCAATAGTCGTGTTCAATTCTATTTAGACCATTTAATACAAGACAAGAAATTTGTTATGACTAAACCATTTATTCAAGGTATGGTATTTGGTGTGAGCCATCCTACTCAAGGTCATTATCACTTAATTTTCTTAAACATGGAAAATTGATTTTAAGGTACAAGTTCAAAAGGGTTCATATATGTTAAACTTAAGGGAAGATACCACTTTCTTAAGTAATTCTAACAATTCCATTTACCTTAACCACTTTATTGAACTCATTGACTGAAAATTCATTTTTTATTTGATTTTTAAATTTCGCTTTCAGGGTGACCAGTAACCTACTGGTGGGAACCAAAAATAGAGAATTGACATTCAAAATTTGAAATTTAAGGGAAAAAATATCCCAAGTAGATCACATTAAAAGATCAACAACATCAGCCTAAATCATTTCTCCAACAATCGAAGGTCATTCCATTGGCCATCACACCTTTTGGAAGCCACACTAGTCACCTGAGACATCAGAGTCCATCGAATACACCGTAGAAAACCACAACAAGCCATCATTATTAGCAGGAAAACCAGAAGAAAACAATCCACTGAAACATATTGAGCTCAACTCATCAAAAATCACGTAACATCGACACAACACCATCGTGAGCATAAAAGAAGGCCTCCAGCATAACCAAATGTAGACAAAACCAAACCCAAACCACAAAATGGAACACCACTAAAAAAGAATCAAATAAATAGACCACTGGGAAGAATTAAACAAAAATTTAATGATAACATGGGGATGAAAACTAAAAAACCAAAGCCAACGTCGAGGAACTCATGTCTGGAACATTGACAATTTTTGAACCACACATCCCAAATAGCCATTGTAACCCCACTCCAGATCCAACCAGGATAGGAGCATCAGAATGTAATGTCAGAGAAATGGCTCAAGTGACTGAGGGATTTGAACAAAGGAATCATCAATGAGGCAGAAAAACCAGGAACCATCAATGCAGAAGCAAGGTAACCCAGGTGGAAGATGTCATCGATACGAAGAATGCCAAAGAATATGTCAAAGATTCGAGGGATACTGAAGAATATGTCATCGATTCGAGGGATACCAAAGAATATGTCTTAGATTCGAGGAAGAACGGAGTTTCTTCATGGCAATAAGGTATGTTCCGACTTGGGAAAATGAAACAAAAGGAGACCAAGTACCTAAACAATCTTTTTTAACAATTATAACCAACGAAAAATCATAAGGAAACACCCAAAGCTATAAGACAAGAAATCTTAAAATTATAATCACTATATTTTTATCTTGAAAGAAACACACCTCCATTGGAGGGGTTTTATTATAAAATCTTGAATTTTTCATCAAACAAATAATTTATCACTTTTATGCATTTCACTAACTTTATCAAAAAAATCATTTTAGGATAAACTACCACACTTCGGAATGTATTAAATAAGAGTTAAAAGAACATGAAATTAACTACTAAATGATTTCTTAAATTAAAAGGGAAAGGAAAGGGATTCTACCTCAGGGTAGAACCAAACTAAACACTTCAGATCTTAGCGCTTTCTAACTTGAAGCTTCTACTACCCCAACTGAGCATACACACCTTCACATACATATAAGGACACCTAGACCCTATTCCCACATCTTTATGTCCATGAACATGTGCAAGGGGATCCTTACATATTTGGTAATATGTATATACTAGTCTCCAATCACCTATGTATGCATTTTTTTTCATATATATACATAGGAACACCTAGCCCCATACATGTATATTCACTACCATGGATGAATATACACATAACAGGGGAACCTACACACACACACACACACACACACATATATATATATATACTTACCTATGCATATTCAGGAAATTTGCCTTAGACCTGATGACTCAAGACTATACAACGGGGTCCAATGCGCTACAAGATAATTATTACGAACCTTAAAACAGTTAAATATCCTAAATTAAATGGTGTGAAACCAAGAAGAAAGAATAAAAATTCACCTTAGATGGTGGAGGTAGCCCAAAACCACATGTAACAGCCCAAATCCCTATCGATTAATCAAAAGTAAGTCAACAACACTCAAAATACCCTAATAATAGAGGTGAGAAACAACAAAACAGAAGGAAAACCTTACCCCAAAACATTGATGGTGAACCGAAACACCTTGAACCACCTCTACTTTAGTGGAGGTTGCCTAAAAACACACAAAACACCCCGAGAGACCATTTTCATGCCCTAATACCATAGGGAAACCAAAAAATTGGGTTAGCCTCCACCTAGGGTTTGGATGAACTCAAAACAGGGCGATAAAGGAAAAAATCGGCCAAATAATAAAGGATAAGGAACCAGAGATCCTTACCTTGATGAATCAAATGGAATCCATGCTGAAATCCGGATGAAAATGCGTACGAAGAGGGAGCTGAAGGAGAGGGGTGTGTCGCACACTCCATGGGAGGGGGGGGGTGTTCCTCACGATTTAGGAGTGGGGAGAAGGCATAGGAAACCCTCTTTTGAGGGTTTAAAATAAAAAAAACTAACTTAATAATACTAATAATAATAATATCATCATCATTATTATTAAATCATTTATTTATTTTTTTCACTTTCCATTTCGTCTAAATTAATTAATTTAATTTATTTAAAAGAACACATCACATGGTCTAAATTCTCATAATTAAGTTCTGAAGCTCCGTTTTAAAAATGGATCATCCCATAAATGGAAAAAATTAAATTCCCCTAAAAAATTTTATCTGGTCCAAAACACAGGATGTTACACCTTTCATGGTATTTGAAGTTTAGTTTCAAATCCTTAAATGGTTTTAATTTAAATGATACTCATGTCTTAAGGTTTATTTTCCCAACCTCATTTTAAAATCAGGATCTCTCAAATGTGACAACCCATTTGAGGAATTTTTATATCCTTTCATTCTAATATATCAATAATTTTTTTCTCCTATGGTTATATTTGGTAATATTTTTTCCTTTTTATATTGTTTTAAATTGTAAGTTTTATAATCTTTTTAAGTGACATTGTTTTCAAAAAAAGATTTTCAAAATATTAATAAGGTTTTTCACATTTTCAAAATCAAATGTTTTATCTTCCACTCTACATTTTCTTAATAGAACCATTATTTATTTTTAAATAATACATTATTTGAGATTTATTAAAAAGTAACATTTTAATATATCTCAAAATTTTTCATTAAAACCAATGTGAAAATGAATTATGAAAACAAACTGGTGAATTTTTCACTTAGACTTTATTTATAAAAAACAAAACAAACTTCCTTTTAAAATATTTTCATAAGAAAAAATTTCCCATAATTTTTAATAATCCTTTTCATGATTCAAGGTTTTACAAGGTAATATATTTTTCCATTATTCGTTGAGTTTTATTTAAAATGGATTTCATGGAAAATGGTTCATTTTCATCATTTATTTTAAAGTAAAATTCTACTACTATTCTAAAAGTATTATTCATTTACCCATTGATTCTTTAACAATGTTTTCATAAATGAGAAATGTTTAATCTCTCTAAGATTAATGATAAATCATTTCCTTTATATTTTCTAATCAGATTTGGTGTATAGTTATAAATTTTCTTCAATGCCTTTCCTCTATGAATACCCTATTTTTGATTCCTTTGATTTAAGGGTGTTCACCTAGATATAATTCATCAAATAATAGGGGAAATTTTTGAATAAACCATATAGCCTTTATCTATATGGTTTAAATACCATATGATTTATTTTCTTGATTAAGGAGTATTTACCTAGAAAATTTACTAAATATATTTGGATACCCATTTATTTTCCATGGGTTTATCATGTTATGATTATTTATGGAATCACAAATGATTTATTTATGTGATTTCATTCAAAAAGGATATGAAAGCTATTTTATTTCTATAAGTTTTCAAAAAACGTGATTAACAAAACCCATTTTTTCCCTTGGGTTCATTATGGTAAGATTACTGATTTGATTTTAAGTGTAACTCATGTGCATGGATGATGATGGGTGGGGTCCTATATCACCCTCTAACACATTATTTAAGTATTTACATCTCATGAGATAATAAAGTGTAGATATGATTGGGTTTATTCAAAATATAAAGGGTATACATACGAGGATTTATTTGAAATATAATGGGTTTATATACTTTTATTTTTCACAATTTAATGGGTGGAATTACTTGGATTTTTTACAATTTTTTCCTATAATTATGTTTGTTCCAAATTTTTATGATGCCTTTCATTTCAGGATATGATGAATTTCCTTGTTACACCACAATCTTACTGTCTCAATTCATTTCTTATGTTATTCCATGTCTTATGCCCTGACTCATGTTTTATGATATATGATTTTTTGGTATAATTTTATTATGAATATTGATTATACCCATATGTTCATATTATACTAAATTATGATCTTTGATTTTTATCACTTATGTTTACCCTTATTGAGAATCTGATCTCACCACTTTCTACTATTTCCATTCACTAGGTTATGAAGATGAGTTTGACAGATGAGAAGTATATAAGGGAGACTAACATGGTTTAATTATAGGGAATTTTTTATAAGTTTTTTAAAATAATTTTCCTATGTAGTTGGTCCACAAAGATAATAAACCAAAAGGTTATATGAGTTGTGTGAGATTATTGTTAGATGTAATACTAATGTGAAATTTGAGAAAGTTTATCTTGGATCATATCATATATTATCAATTTTTTTTGTAAAAGTATGTGTTTTAAAACTGAACTCAAGAGTGTGTGCCTGTAGTTACTTAGAAAGGAGGTGGTGCACTACAACTAGGGTGACACCCTGGGTGTCTAAGCTAGACCAAAAGAACTATGGGGGAGTCTTTAAACACTAAAGAGTCTTTATATCTGGTGGTGATGGTGAAAAATGAATGGAGATTCTTAAGTTTCATGAAGACTGAGACCATAAAGGCTATTTCACAATGGAACCAGAATAGGAAAATGTGTACACACAATCTGATGGCATCGAGTGAGGTATGCATTCACTTTTATACCAACATATTTAGTTCATTGGGGACGGAACTAGATCCTTATGTGAGAAACCTTATAAAATCATAGGGATTACAACCTCAAATGGGAGAACACTCTTTGAAATTTCAATAATATGATCAAATTTCTATACAACTAACATCAAACTCCTTATTTATAGATTCAAACCCTATAAAAAATAAATTACTAATCCACCCTTAATATAACACCTTAATCCAAGGAAAAAATCATTAAAAAAGAAAAATAATTAACATGATCAAAACACAAAAAGACATGGGGTGCCATTCTGGTTGTAGGATGGGACCTAAATAAGTGTTTCATTATACTGGCACATATAGGCACTACCAAATGTTATTAAATTTGTAATATTTGGTTCATGAACATAATATAATTAAAAATAATAATATTCATAGTAACTTGATAGACTTATTTGAATAAGTGTTACTATATGAAAAATTACATATCCCCATGCTAAACTAGGAAATTATTTTTTTGTAATAAGTGATCTAGATATAGTTGTAATAACTTTATAAATAATTTAACTAGATAATTTTCAGTGTGAAAATGAGCTATAATATGAAAAAAAACATATTCTAATCTATATGAAATAATTATTAAATGCATGTGGTGAATATTCAACAACATTATCAAAACGAACATGACAGGTTAAATAAATTAAGAATTATGACCTTAACCTTATTATTTGGGAAAGTAATTTCACAAATGATTGGTTGATAGTTAATAATAGGCACACATAAGACCATTAAGTTTATGTGTTAATCAATATTATAAAATATATAAATGGACCACATGGTGGATTAATTGTACCACATATGTAACCATGAATTATTTATAAGAACATAAGGGGATTTAGTCATAATTTTTTTTTATAGTGATGGCCTTATAATTAATTTGCCTCAAAATTATATAAACACTATTTTGAAATGGTTTTTTTATCATTTAGTGGAAATTTAAACCACAAATAATTGATTCATTATTTTTCTCAAAACCATTATGGATTCCTATATTGGGGAGTATTTAAAGAATTCTTTGAAAATAGTAGGAAATAATTTTATGATACTTTTTTAGTGATAGTTTTTAATTTTTAGCAGTGGTTTTTAATTTTTAAAATTTCTAAATTAAATTTAAAAAATATATATTTAGAGATGATTTTTTATTTTTAAAATTTTAATGATTTTTTAAAAACCAATGGTGGTCTTTAAAACTTCATCTTAGTAATTAGAAATGATTTTATTTTTTAATATATATACAGTATTATTTTTATATTTTAAATAGTTTGGGAGGACTAGCTGGTGATCCCACAACCAACCCATGGCCCACATGAATTCTATCATATATAGGGTGTTGTGATTTGAACTCACAAATTATTCCTCATATTACAATGATTTTACCAATTATCTAAGATCATTATCTACTAATTATTATGAAATAATAGCTAATATACTTATATATTTACATATAGTAGTTCAAGAATTACTTGAGTTGTAAAGACTCTTATAATCCTATATCGTAACCTGAGTTCAAATTTGGATAGGCATGAATTTTCATGGTATGATAGCAGTACTTTAGTAGTGTGTATGTTGTAGTAGGTATTATAACATGGTACTATAGAAGTTGTACTATTCATCAAAAATGTTCTTTCATGTCATTTTATTGAGCCTTAGGGTGACTAGGACTTTTTCCCATCATATAATGTGGTTAGGAAAGTAGTGGGATGTTGACAGAACATGATAGAGGACAATTTAGGGTAATAAGTAATGGGTGGAAGTGTGGCGTGAAATGGTTGGAGATAGAAGGAATTAGTGGGATGATGAATCAGGAGTTGGAGGGTGTTCTCATGAAATTCATGCTACCCCCACGCACACTGATTTTTTATGTGGGATGACATGTGTCTTAGTAGGACACAATGCTGGGTGGGTGTTATGAGTATTGTGAGGATATCTATGAGGAGATCCATGGGTCAAATGAGGTGAACTATGGATCAATCCACAAGGAGATTCCATTCCAAGTGAAAGTATTGTTTTATCGCTAGGGGTTCTATGGAAAACCCTATGGGTGTCTGAAAGTCATTGTGTGGGGAAACACAACATTTACATGGGTGTTGTGGTGACCCATTTGGAGATTCATTGGGGGAAAACATAACACAGGCTATGTGAACCCACAATGCACCATGATGTGGTGTTGATCATGGAAATGACTAGAGGGACACCATATTTTGGATCCTAGGAGAAAGGTAATGGGCTATGGAATAGTTGGGATAAATATGGCACATGAGGGCGCAACAAAAATAAGGAACATTGATGCAACATACCATAAGACCATTGTGTATTCAACTTACTTGGACTTCAAGGGCCATAATTATATAATAAGATAGGTCCAATGGGTTCTTTCCAATCCTTATGGAGAGATATGAGGTTTGAATCACTTAAGCGCCTAAGTGTGTGTGTGTTTGGTTGTTTTGATCCCCTATACCTAGAATATTTATATAAATAAATGAAAGTACAAAAAAACACATATAGATATAAATATATATAAATGTATCTAAATATATATTATTATATATAAATATCTGAATTAGTGTGATTCATGTATTTGGAATAAAAATCCATTGTCCCAAAAAAATTTCTTAAGAAAATAAATACACACATAAAGGTTTGAGGATTATAAGGAATTAATTTCCTAATAATGTAGAAAAAGACACAATTGTAATTCCAATTCAAGATGTAACACACCACATTGTAATTTTATGAAAAAGAAACACCACTATCCAAGAAATCATGTCGTATAACTCATAAAAAACAAGCATCCATTGTGCACTAGAACACCAACATAACTCCTAACATAACACTCACCTTTAGAACTACAAGAAATAGGATAATTCTAGTATCACTGTGCAATATTTCACCATGGTATTATTCTTAATATAACAATAAAAATTATATCAAGGTATCAACATCCACTAATAATAAGAGGATAATCCAGAAATAATTATGTTTGTAGAAACACAATCCAATGAGTTATTTCAACATCATAAAATATACTAACAAGTCCTAAGAAATTAAAATAATAACTATAACCACAACATAAACAAGAATTTTGTGTAGAGTAGTTAAGGAAAAAAATCATTCTCTGGTGACATCTTTATAATCCATGTTTAGATTGTTTTTTACCTCATCATCAATCTTAGAGATCATATGATTCCAAGCTCTAAATAAATCATCAAATATAATCATACCATCTTCATTTTTTAAAAGGAATTATCATGTTCTTTAATCCATTGATCAAAATTCTCAGAATAATCAACATGAATTTTATGGGCATCTTTAAATTTATCTTTCTCATATTTGATAGATTTTTTTCGATACAATCTTAACCCTACACCAGAGGATCATGTAACCATTTTCATTTTAAAATTTGAATAATACATATGAGGTTTTGTGTTATTAATTTATAATGTGTTGGAACTACTCACATCCAGAACTTGATTCATACCTTTAGTGTAACTAGAGAGATAATAATTCTCCTCTATATCATTACTATCATATTGGTTAGCGTTTTCTAACTCAACATTAGAGATTTAATGCTCATATGTGTTCTCTTCCTGAACACTAGATTTTTGTTTTCTATCATCACCTTGATCCCTTTATCCACTAAGTATTTATTTTTTAGATATATCTTGAAAAAGGCCCACTTGATCATCACCCATCACTTACTGATGACCCCCATATGCATCATATACACCTTTCAACTTATCCCTCAAAAATACCTTTCATCAAAGTTTAAAGCAACATCTTGTTGTATTATTGTAGGATTCTATATTCATGGAGCATTACCTTGTGATTATTTCCCCATTACTTCATGTGTAAGGGAACCCACTTGTAAATATTTCCTCTGAGGAAAATATAAATTTCCCTATGTGGTTGGAGCCTCAATCAGTAAATTTTCTCCCATTTCATTACATCAAGAAGGTAATGATCTATCCACCAAATTTTTAGTATATCCCAAAGAAACTACTACTTTACTCTTACCCTTTACTTTATCTAGATTCTTTCAACACATTTTAATGGAATTTCATTTCAATTTACATTAATCATATGAAATGTATCTATGAAATTTATCAACTTTGTGCCCAATGATCTTACAAAAAAACATTGTAATTCTATAATACTTGATTCTAATTGAAATATTATCATTATACATGGAAAAGATTACCTGTTCAATATTGGCACCAAAAATATCAATATCTACTAGAATACAATAAAAATTCTAGTATCTAGCCATTTTAGTTTCCTTATCGAACTTAATTTGTACCCTAATTGAGGAAACAACATCGTACAATTTATTAGGATTCCAATAAATCAAATTCAAACCAAACTCCCTAATCCAAAATTGGGAATGGGTGTTCCTAAAATAAAAGGGACTAAAATGAAAATCCCACTCATAAACATGAAAAGCACATAGATTATGAGGTAGAAATCCACAACCCTTGACCCTCCACTTTAAGTCATCAGATGAAAATACAATGTGAAAGAAATTACGACCAATTGTAGTTATCTTCCAGTCATCAAAAACCTATATAGAATGTAAACGCTCAATAAGATCACCAAAGCTCGGATGATCCATACCTTTTAGAAAGACATGCCTCACAACTATGGAGTGCTTACATGTTTCAAGCCTCTCTGAAATAGCTCCATGACCAACTTCAACATGAACAACGTTACCTTTCCTTATGATTCTCCCCGTCAAGAAATCATTGATACCATTAAATACACTCCCCCCAACATTATTAAACTTGTGCTCACCCTGTTTTCCACCCTGTTTACTCATTGAAGGTTTCCATGATTTACTAGCAGCAAATAGCTCCCTATGCCCAAAGATCAATTCATCCTCTTTTGTTAGAGAAACCTGGTTAGGTTTTCCCCTTGAATTGTTATCATCATCGCCATGTTGGTCGACACTCGACCCCATCCTCTCTCTATAAACATATATATACATAAATACATATAAATATCTATAAATATATATAGATGTATATAAACTTATATATATATATATATATATGCATACATACATACATACATATATATACATATAAAAATATAAATATACATAAATACAAATAAATATATAAAAATATATAAAATTATTTATAAATACATATAATTTTTTATAAATATATATAAATAAACATAAATAAATATATATAAATAAACATAAATAAATATATATAAATAAACATAAATAAATATATATATAATTAAATATAATTAAATATAATATATATAATCACATATAAATATATGTATATATATATATCTATGTGTGTTTGTGTATACACAACCACATAATATAGATAAATATATAAAAATATATAAAAATATTTATAAATACATATAAATATCTATAAATATATATAAATATAAATTTTTTTATATAAATATTTATAAATACATGAACACATATATAATTAAATATAATTATATATAAATATAAATATAAATATAAATATAAATACATATAAATACATATAAATATACATAGATACATATAAATACCTATAAAAATATAAATAAATTTATAAGAAACGAAACAATACACATAACATCTAGTAAACAAGGATAGATCACACTCCCACCATGGGTTGACCAACTCCATAGCTGTCTCATTACAATTTTTTAGCCTGATGGCCCACTATTTAATGATCCATTCATCCTGACCCAAAGGCCTCCTATCTATGACCTGTGCCACATTAGCGAGTATCTGGGCCTGCACCTTTGCCTGTGCATCATCGACCATAAAGAACCTTGAAATCCCCCCAAGGGAGGTTGCTAATAATTGAACCCTAGTCATATACAAAATGACATAGTGACTTCACCACTTAGGAAAACCCCAAACTATAGAATATATATATACATATATACACCCACATAATATATACAAATATATATATTATATAAATATATTATATAAATATACATAAATTCATATAAATATCTATAAATATATATAAATATAAATAAATTTACATAAATATATAAAAATATAGATAAAAATATATAAATACACATATATATATACTTACATAATATATATATATATATATATACATATAAATATACACACACACATATATAAATATAAATATATATAAATATATAAATATAAATATAAATATAAATATAAATATAAATATATATAATTATATATTGTCAGTATCCAATGAGAATTGGTGCTACTATGTGTTAGATTTGTTTTCAACGTTGACTTGGTGAGTTGGATCATGTTAGACGTGTCATTCACCATGTCAACCATTTTATTAAGGTGATGGATTTCTCATTGGAGGGAATGTTAACATCAAATATATGAATTGGTGCTATTTTATGGACCGCCTGACCAAGAGAGACTGCATGAAGGATAGTGCCAACCCAGAATGTCTATCATGACTACTATATATGGAAAATGGATAAAGTTTTTTAAAGGAGATTTGTGGAATATTCAATAGTAAGTTTTGCAGTGTGTTATGATATAAGACCTATCCATGACAAAGATCCAGTCATCGACAATATGTAAAGTCTTTTTCAAGATAGATGGTTATCAAGATTGAATTTCACCATGAAAAGTTAGAAATAAAGTTCTAGGACCATGGAGACCTTGATATATTCTTGAAGGAGTGGTTTAACAAGGGTTTAAAGTTATTCAATAAGTTTTTATTGGAAATATAAGAAAAGTAATAATTATCACTCAAAGGCATGCAAAGACTCTTGTAAGTGTAGAGTTTCATACGTCTGGAAATATGGGTGAGAGGAGGCACCACACAAAGGGGTGTTTCACATAGGAAGGTTGTGTGAAGTGGAGTTGCATGAAGGAAGAGTTTTTTGATGTATAAAGTATTTTAATTTGGCCTAAAAATACATGATAACTAGAGAATAATGAATAGATACATTTGATGAAGAAGTTTAAAATAGAGATAAATGCTCTATTTTTTTAAAGGAAACTTGTGTAAAAGTGTTATAAAAACCATTGTGTTTTGTGAGTAAATTTTATGAACCAATATGTTTCATGAGTGATTTTTTACAAGGATAGTATTGTGAAAAAGGACTAAGTTGAATAGGTTATTTCATAGGGATTGAAATGAAATACTTATGTGAGAAAAAGTTTCTTGAAAGTTAGTTTTAGATAGTCACACTAATTGAACAATACATAAAGTTAATTGAAACTTATTGAAGACCTTTCCAAAGGTAGAAGTTATTCCTTAAAGTCTCATTAATGATATAAAGGGAAAGTGAAGTTGTCATTATGAATTATTTCACATCACATTTGTGAAAGATCAGTTTAAAGATCAATGAGAACCTACTGATACTTAGTGTAATTCATAGATAATGAAGTCTTGTATTTCCATGTGTTCTAAAGAGTTATTCAATCTTGAGGAGTGAGTAGAGTAGAGAAGAATGGAGTTACCCTTCAAGTGAAAGAGTGGACTTGGATGAGGTGTAATAAAATCCAAAATCATTGTATTGGGAGTGAACCCATACATTGAATTGAGTTTTCCTAAACCACTATTGAAATTACTTTAGTGGATTATGGTACTTCAACACATTGACATTTTATGCTCCTTGGATTAGTATAGTGTGGGTAAACTGAGTAAAATTCTTGGTTTTTTTGTTCATGCCTTACTATATGAAATACATAAATTGATGTGTGTGGGTTAAGTAATTAAGAGTCTCAGGGGATCATGTAGTCACCCTGAGAGGAGGTGGGGGTGAATAAAAGGTGTTTAACTTTTATCAATTAAGTTCAACTTAAATTCTTACTTCCTTTAAGTTGATTGAACCTCTATAATCAGTTAGGATGTATGAATATTCAGTATGATCCATAGACACTTTTCAATTTTGATATATAGATAATGTAAAGTAAATAACACGTTGGGATTTTTATAAGGGATTTTCTTAATGTGAGATCATAATTCGTTATGTGTTCAGAATCACCCATGATATAGATTTTACACTATAATATCCATAATAGATTATAAGTGGTGTGGGAAGTAATCACCCTTAGCCTAGATGCTTCACTATATAATATAAGTGAATGATCTTTATGTTGTGTAATGTAATCTTCAACCTCTACGATGGAATGAAATTTTTTATATTATCATGAACATTTATTCAAGTCACCTTCTAAAATTCCTTGTGGGAAGAAGTTAAAACTTCTCTAATATTTCTCTGAACTTACATACATTTCAGCCAATCCTTCTTTAAAAAATTGTAATTTTGGAAACCTCAACTTCAAAAACTTTGATGCTCAGAAATTTTATAGGTTGTTACTTCACATAAATCTTACACCGCAAATTTCCTCAAAACCTGATGTTATGGACTTCTCAAAACCTTTACATAAATAAATATTCCATGAAATATTTATTTGGAAAATTCCTTTATCAAATTTTCTCCTCTTATTCTAGAGAAATATCATCTGTTCTTCTTCTCGATTCAACTTCTTTCTCTGAAAGATTTGGACTCATTTTATTAACTCAAATCTCCCTCATAAGTTTGGTGATTCAAAATATTCAAACTATGAGATTTTATAACTTTCAAATATTTCATTGAATTCCTTCAAGAATCTCCTAAAATTTAGGATTCAATAATTTTCATCAAATTTCAGTAAAAGCCAGACATCAAAATTTCCCCCAAAACTCAGATAGAATCATGAACTTTGTTTCATGAATATTGATCATTGATTGTCTAGCTCAGCATTATTATAATTTTATTAACTTGAATAAATTCTAGGATAATCTAATTTTTTTCATAGAATTTTCTTTTAAAAATTTTATTTTGGTGAAATCAAAAATATTCTTCTACTAGAAAATTTATTCTAGAAATATTTTTTCTAGAAATTTTTCTTCTAAAAATGTTCTTCTAGTGAATTTATAAATCTTATTATGAAAATATTATTATTGTGAATTCATAACTACTATTTTGGAAATATTGTTCTGGGAAACTTCTTTTGATGAATTAATAAATCTTCTTATGGAAATATTTTTATAAAAATGTTCTTTTAAAAATGTTATTCCTAAAATATTCTTAAGAAAATTTTATTCCAGAAATGTTCTTCTGGAAATTTTATTTAAAAAAAATTATTTTCAAAAATTTCTTCTCAAAACATTCTTCCAGAAATGTTCTTTTGAAACTATTTTTATGATAAATTCAAATTTTATTCTTCTAAAAAACTCCCCATTTTCTATACGAAAAACTCATGCCTCAATAAATTCCTATTTTTTTGGATATGTTTAACATATTAGCTTTAATCATGTATAAATTTAAGTAGTCATTATGTTTGATACTTTGAAGATTAGTGAAGAATCACCTAACTTAGTTCTTTTGAAACCTTTAATGGTTCAGGTTTCTTAACTTTTTCTTCCATATACTTTCAACTTTATGTCACACCTACAAAAATGACTATATTTGGTGAACTCATAAAACTACTTATGGAATCACCTTATATAATATCCTTCCATAATATCCTTTTAAACTTTTAAAATATTTAGTATTTTGAGTTTCTCAACTTACTATGAAGCATAATTTTCCAAATATCATTCAATATATTATGTTCATTATATCTTCCAATAGTGCTTCACTTTATTCATTTTCCATTTTATGGAAAAATATTTATTTTTAAGGCTTAAGGTCACCTTATATTCCTTAGGAATAAATCATAGGGAATTTTTAAAATCTTTAGTGTGGTTCATTATTTTGATCATATTGGTTTCTTCAAATTCTGATAACCTCAATTTTTGGGTATTGAATCTTCTTTCAAAAGTATAGTGTGTAACTTTCAGTTGAATTATTTTATCTAGTTTTAACACAATTATTTAATCTCCACATCTGGGTTTGAAAACTCCCCAAACAATGACACTTACTTCTTGAACTCCAAAATATTATTGACCATGATTCTTTATGCATTTGTACTAGTCAAAAATATATTTAAGTTTATCTCAAACAATCATATGATGTTTCATCTAATAGTGTTTTTTCTTATAATGATTAAGTTTGATGATTTTATCTTTCTAGGTTAAGTACTTCCAGAACACCCATAGGAAACTTAAAATTCATTAATCTTATCATACATATTCATTAACTTTTCTTTAATTAATTAAAAACAAATACAAAAACTTCCTCTTCATCATCCCATAGGATCTTAAATCTCCCCTTTTTATATGTCATAAATACTAATTTTCTTTATAAATCTAGTAAATTTATCTCCCCTTATTTATAATAAATTAAAATATTATCCTATAATGGATTAATTTTCTCTCCCCATAAATTATTTAAATTTTAATCCCCATTATTGACCTCATGGGGTGGGGGAGGAACTGTCTTTAACCCTTTTCTTATTCTCCCATTTTCTTCCATTGAATTTAATGTAAAACATGAATTTATTAGAAGAAAGATAACATAAATTTTATTAAAGTAATAAGTCATAAATAAACTAACTCTAAGTATAAGTGATCCATGCTCGGTGTAGAAAATAAGAGTTATTAAATTGATCATTAAATATTTCCATAAATAAATTAACTTTCAGGGTTGGTTTATCATATTTTCATTCAACCTACTTTCCTGAATCCATATCAACAAATAGATCATAAAACTTTAAGCATAAAATAAAAGAGTTCCCCTACTTTGTAAGATAATTCTTACTTTTTCATAAATAAATAAATTCTCTTAGTTTTTATTTAATCATTAGTTTTCATATAAAATAGTAGATTATTGACAACATACCTCATAAATGAAATAATATTCATTTATTTGGATATTTGGTATCCAGAACATAATCATTATCATCCAGATCATATGCCTACAAGAACATCAATATTCAATACACAAGATATTTTAGCTTTTTATGTAGGAGCACATTTGTTTTCCATAGTATGAAATTTCATTTTAACTTATACATATTCTAGAATCACCAAATTACTTTGTAAAGGAAAACTCCCCCCCAAATTTCATCACCTTAAATTCCCATTTTAAATTGAACATTATTAAATATTATAAGGGAATAAAGCAGATCTTCCTCAATCAGTTATATAAATAGGACATATAATATTTTATTAATTTGTAAACTCTTTTTAAACCTACTTTATTTTTATTCTCACAACCCCTAACTTCCCAAGCATTAATCTTATTGGGTGGCATAGATTTATTCTCCATAACTTTCCTTTTAATATTGTGTTGTGGATTCCTCTTAAATTTAGCTATTAAGGAGTATATAATTTTATTATTTTTTGATACTTTCAACTTCCTTGCTTACTCCAACTAATTTGGCCATACAATCATGAAAACCTTCAGAACATGTTCAAATTTATTCTTGTGTTTCGCATAATTTATAGTACATGTATCTTCTAAAGATTATCTCTGGTTATTCACTAACTTATACTATTTGGGTAGCCATGTCATCCATTTTTCTAGAGTGTGGTTGACCGAATTACACCTTCCATGCATATTATTATCTTCTAGTATGTTACTCTTTATAGGTAACTTCCAATGTACCTAAACTTCTTCATCAAAGATTTATTCCACAATTCTAATTTTCTTATGTATTTCTCGAATTGATTAACTTTACTATTTCAGATTATTTCCTATAACTTGAATATGTATAGATTTATTTTATATTTCTATGATGTGGCCTTTCTTCTATAGTAGAAACATTTTTCTTAGGTGTGACATCTTCCTTTACTTTCTTCTTAGGTGTATTTTTATTTGTATCTTCCTTAAATTTACACCTCAATATAAACTTATATTCTATATTCATTTTATTTCCCTTCATATTTTGTGTCCTTCTTCTATTATTTTCAACTGAGTTATTCTTGGTAGAAGTAAATGAGCACTCACCATCATAATGAACACTTCTTCCACAATTTACAAATAAATTTTCATGATATTTGAATATATTAAATATGAAAATATTTTTTTATTATGTGTAATCTGGTTGCTCTTAGGTGAATTTTTCTTATCTTTCATTTGAATCCCCCTTAATTCAGCCCTTTTACTTTTTCTATTATTTGAAAAATTATGCCAATAATAAATGTTTTAGTTCTTTAACTTTCAACAACACCACCTGCAGCCAATAAATCCAGTATTCTTTCATTGAGTATAATTACAACTAGTGGAGCGTTATTCAAAAACATTTTTCTTATGAAAATTTTATGGGGAACTTATTAATTTTATAATTTCTTCCACCATCATAGAAGGAGTGGGTTTCTTTATATATTTATTTACCCATTTTTTTTTATAAAAATTCAAATTTAACTATTCAATGTAGTGGAATTAGTGTATATAGATTCATTAGAACATGGGTTTACCTTTTTTATTTAGACTATAACAAAACATAACTTATGATTGATTTAAGGTTATTATGTCATTAGAATAACTCTCATGCGTGGAAAAAAATCCTTAGAAACTTCAGTATTGGATTTTTCTTAAATTTATATTAATATTTAAGTTGAATATCATCTAAGTTTCTTAACATAATTTTAAACTCAAGAAACTTTAAACTTATAGTGTTTTTATGTTCTTAAAAAAATTTAACTTTATTTTCAAATTCTGTTTTTAACTTTTGAATCATTTCTTCACGCATCTTCCTTTCATTCTGTAGATATTTTTAAAGATATATTATTATTTTTATTTGATTTAAAACTAAGATTTATTGATATTTATAATATATTATAATGCATGGAAAAATTATGATAAAAATTTCAAAGTAATATCTTTCTCATAACCACTCCCTTGTAATTCCTCTTCGACTAAGGATAAATTTTTAGTGCAAAGTGAAATGAATTATTCTTTCTCTTAAATGAGTTTTATGAGAGTTTTATATATCTAAAACTTATTTCTTAATGAATATTCTATATCTTCAAGTTATTATTCTAGATATGATTTTTCATATTGTAAACCCATGATAAATGAAAGTACGTATGTTATAATTTTAGTAGGGACATTTTTCATGTAAGGATTTATTTTGGAGTATAAATCCTCAATGATTTTAATAGATTTATAATCTTCACACCAAGGACTATATTACTCTTATATAGGATTTATTCTATCAAATTTGAAAAAAATAATTTACACTCTTCTTAACTCTTAGTGTTTATGGTGTTGTACCTCTCGTACCCCTCGTGGTTTAATTTTCATGATCACAATCACTCTCTTTTTTATCTAATCTTGTTTTCAAGTGTCTTGTTAATAGGCATGATTTCAGGAGCAAGAAGTGGAAAAGGAGGAAAATTGGACTGTTTTCATGTCCACCGGCCAACCGGTGGATGACCACCGGCCAGCCGATGGACCCTGGGTAGAAGGGACACCCACTGCCTTCTCACCGGCCAACCGGTGGCATCCTCACCGGCCGACCGGTGGAACCCAGACAGAAGGCTGAGCTACTGTCTCAGCACCAGCCAACCGGTGGCCTCCTCACCGGCCAGCCGGTGGTGCCTGGGCAGAAGGCCTTTCCTTTTTGCAAGAACCGGCCAACCGGTGGCTCTATACCGGTCAATCGGTGGAGCCAGTCAAACTAGCCGTTGGGCTTTGACCAGGCTTGTCCACTTGACTCCCAACGGCTCCGAAGACCTTTCCAATGGATCCGAAGACTCCCAAAGTCCATTTGAGGGTTCCCCCTCTATAAATAAAGGACTAGGAAGCCCCGGAACACTAAGACGATCCATAACCAAGCCATAGTAGCCAACGGACATATTTTTCATCATTTGGCGAACCTCCGGCGAATTCCTTCAAGGAACCCCAATTGCTCCAACCCTCTTCCACATCCAAGGATCACCACCATAGAAGCTTGGGAGCGCTCTTCATCAACTTCCTTTATCAATTTTTCTTATCTTCATATAAGAGTCTCTCTTAGATAATTATTCCCAATTAAACTAATTTCTATGAATGATCCGTACTCCTATTAAATTTTCAAATCTTCTTGATAAATTTATTGATTCAAAATATTCAAACTATAAGGTTTTATCACTTTCAAATATTTCATTGAATACCTCTAAGAGTTTATTTAAATTTAGTATTAAATAATCTTTGTTAGATATCAATAAAGAAATCACATCAATATTTTCTTCAAAACATTGCTAGAATCATGAACTTTGTTTCATGAATATTGAACATTGATCATCCATCTCAACCTCATCATAATTGTGATGAATTGAATGAATTTTAATATCATCTAAATTTTTTTAGGAGGATGCTATTCTAAAAATATTCTTTTAGTTAAATAAAAAATATTCTTCTTCTAGAAAATTTCTTATGAAAATTTTCTTCTAGAAAATTTTCTTCTGAAACTATTCTTTTGGTGAAGTCATAAATCTTATTCTAGAAATGTTTTTTTGGAAAAGTTCTTCTGGTGAAGTTATAAATATTTTTCTATGAATGTTCTTCTTGAAATGTTATTCTAAAAATATTATTCACCAAATTTAATTCTAAAAATGTTATTCTAGAAATATTATTATTAAAATATTCATCTATAAATCCTATTTTGAAAATATTCTCTATAATTGTTTTTCCTGAAAATGTTCTTCTACTGAACTCACATTTTTTTCTTCTAAAAAACTCCACCTTTTCCATCTGAAAAACTCAAGTCTCAAGAAATTTATACTTTTTTGGGATATGTTTAAGAATATTATATTGAATCATGAATAAATTTATATTTTCATTATGTTTGATACTTTTAATATTATTTTATAATTATATGACTTAGTTCTTCTGAAACCTTTAGTAGTTCGAGTTTCTAATATTGTGCTTCTGGAGACTTTCTAATTTACACTACACCTTTTGTATTCAATATCTTTAGTGAACTTATAAATCTCCTTGTATAATATAATTATATAATCTCCTTATATAATTCCAAAAAATTAATTATTTTGGGTTTCTAAACTTACTCTATGGAATAATATTTCTAAGATCAATCAATATATTATGTTTATCATATCTTACAATAGGGATTCACTTCATAAAATTTCCATTTTTTGGGAGTAAATCTCTTTGTAAGGTGTAGGTAACCTTACATTTCTTAGGAATAAATCATATTTATTTTTTCAGTTATTTATAATGGTTCATCCTTTTGATCATCTTAGTTTCTTAAAATTTTTATAATCTCAATTTATATGTATTACATCATCCTTGAGAAGTACAGTCTATAACTTTTAGTTGACTTATTTTAGTAAGATTTACATAGTTATTCAATCTCATAATCAGGGTCTTCAAATCCCAAATTTCTAGAACATACTTATTTAACACCAAGTATTTTTAACTATTCTTCTTTATCATTTATAACTAGTTATAAATATACTTAAGCTCATTTCAAAAAGTCATATAATGTTTCATCTACTGGTGTTCATTCTTCCAATGATTACTTCCAATTAATTTCTCCTTCTAGAGTATATAATTATAAAATACCCATAGAAAAATTCAAATTCATTAATATCCCCTAACATATTAATTGCATTTTATTTAATTCATTGATAATAAATACACCAATTTCATAATCATTACCCCATGAGCTCTTTAGTAATCATTAACCAAATTGAATTAAGGTGAAGATAAGAAAAGTATAAACAATATCATCAATGAAAGATGAACAAAATATAGAACCTACTAATAGTGAGGTCAAGATACATTGGAGGTGTGATAGTCCAAGGATTAAGTGATAAAAATGAAATGAGTTTCATACCCCGATTCTCCCCCTCCGTGTATCTGTTACTAAATATCTATATGGGCCTAATAATTAGTATCAGATAAAAGGTTAATTTTATTGGTTTTTTTGTTTTGAATTGATGTGAGTATTTATTAGAATTGAGTTTTATTTTTTCCTTATGACATGGTAAATAGAATTAAACTGGAGAAGAAGTATAATTCCAACAGAATTCCATATAATGAAAATTTTCTTGGTGATTGTGTCATTGAAATAAAAGATTCTAACAAAAATAGAAAGGATGGTAAAAATGAATTTTATTGTTCATATATTAATCCATTAAATGATATCATAGGATTGGAAGAGGATATTTATTTACCAAGTGATATTGGATCTACTACTAATCATGAGATATAAAGTAGTCCTAAAGTAAAGGTTTTTTACATATTATAGGAGCTAGATAAGGGACTAAAATAATAAAACATGGAGTTGAGAAAGGATATTAAGTATCAAGAAATTTATGTCAAACTATTAAAAATTGAATTTTAAAATGTGAAAGGATTGAAAAATATATTTGTCATGACCTGACCTGTACCGGGGCTCGAGCCGTAACTAACCTAAGCCTACCTCCATAGGCTTGGGGGTGGCGATAAGTGCTGAATCCACAAAAAACTAGGGGATACATTTTCATAAGTACCTACACACACATAGCCAAATCAATTAAAAATTATAGAGGGAAATAATTTAAAGATGTAACCTAGTGTAAAATAAAACAAAACATGCATGAACCACTAAAAAATACAAGTATAGAAAAGTAAATAAAAAGGTAAAGGGGAAAAATACATGCCCAAACAGAAAAGTTCCACACCATGGCAATAACTAAAAATTAAAAAAACTAAGAGATCCTAGCTCCTGGGTACCAAGCTACAAACATCATACACGGTCCAAGCACCTATATCCCTAAGCTCATCTGAAGTCACGATCAACCTTTCCATCATCTACATATCACACAACACATGCAGTAAAATCCCATGTAGGGGTGAGTATAAAAAATAATCACTAGGATGCACAAAAAAGGTGGAAGGGGAGTAGTAAGAGATACAATGAAGAGGAAAGTAGTAGATAAGACAAGGTACAATAAAAGTGAGTACATCTCAACCCAATAAGAGAGTGAAGTAAACTCATACAAAACACAAGGAGCTAGAAATAGTGAGAATATTAACTTCTCATCGAGTCTTTACTACCTATAGTATGAGAGTAGATACATCCAACCACATGAAGATAAAAACGGAAAGCATGTGGCATACCCTGTGCATCTTCACCTCTCCTAGAAGAAGAGTAACCAAAACCCAAGGAGTGGGTGCTGAAATAGGATACATATATATTCTCAGTCGAAGAAGCCCAAATGAGAGAGTAAGGGGATATCCATCTCAAAGCTCAGCCAGGAAGAAGAGTATCCAATAGTTCCAAAAGTAACCATCAATGATTCCCAACATCCCTCACATCTACCATAAACTCGCAAGTCAAAGGAACTAAATCACCACACCTTGATACTATCTGCTTTGGGCAGGTATACCTCATCCACACAGTTTTAGGTCGTGTCATAAGGATGCCTCTCAGTAGGGAAATAACACCTCTTACTTGGGAGTCTAAATTAATGTTAAATTATATCTCTTCACTGATCCATAGCCATAAATAGTAAACCCAAAGTAGAGGACCCAAAACCTACCACGCCAGGGAAATTCCACTCTAATAGTCATCATAGAGGACCCACACCATAGCACGTCAGGGGGATTCCACTCTAATTGTCATCATAAAGGACCCAAATCCAAGTGCTTCAGGGGGATTTTACTCTAATTATCATAGTAGAGGATCCACACCTTGATGCATTGGGGGGGGGGGGGGGGTTCCACTCTTATTCATTAAGGAACCTCTCCCTAGTGCGTAAGGGGGATTCCAATCAGATATATCTGATAGAGGACCCACACCCATGATTATGGGGGATTCCACTCTAATTTTCATAGATGACCCATGCCCTAGTGTGTCAGGGGGATTCCACTTCAATTCATTGAAGACCCACACCCTAGTGTGTCATGGAGATTACACTCAGAAGTCTCTGATATCATCGCCAGATCACTGTCATCATTGAACATCACCTAAAAAGGAGCCACTGCTGGAACATCTCACATCATACCTTGGAAGCCACTATGGAGGGAATCATTGTGTTTTATACTGAAAAATACTCAGGATAGGCTACTCAAGAGCCAAAATCCAGGTTCAGAAGAAGGAGTTATGAGAGGTAGAAGATTCATAGTGGTACATGGCACGCATGGGGCCCACACATCGTGTGACCCCACCTCACTACTTGGCCATGTACCTAGCCATACTCAAGTACTAAACTACGATCAAGTACCCCTAGGTGTGCCAGTGTACTCCCAGAGTACATGAAACCTCTATCAAAAAAGGTTGATGAGAGTATGATGCTAGTTGTTGATCCTAAGAGTGAAAACATAATTCTACCAACATGCCTCTTAAAATGGCTCTAAATAACCAAACAGATCAAACAATCATGATCCTTGTGAAAAAACTCACACGATCGACTATTCATTCTCCCGAATCAGACTCCCAGTGAAGAAACTGCATTTCAAAGCATTATACACGAACAATGCTTCATGGGGACCGCACCTCGATCCTGGAACACATCATACGAATTGTAAAATTGTGATCCTCAATGAAAAACCCATGAGATCGGCTATTCATTTGTCCAAAACTTAAACCCGGTAAAAAATGTATTCCACCACAAATTCCCAAATTGGGCCTCATTGGGAACACACCTTGATTTCAGTTTAAGTGCTCAAAATTAGTCTTGAAACGTCCTCCTCAATTATAAGGTCATATTGACACTGATGGCGCATCAATCAGACATCAGATGTAGA
The DNA here is from genome assembly GCA_963277665.1 of Viscum album. Lineage (NCBI taxonomy): Eukaryota > Viridiplantae > Streptophyta > Magnoliopsida > Santalales > Viscaceae > Viscum > Viscum album. The sequence goes on along the minus strand of OY728164.1, from coordinate 1,929,635,113 downwards.
AGATATGCATGATACAAGAATCTTAAAATAATAATAAATATAATATTATTAATATAATCGGACGTTTCAAGCCACCAAGCCTCAATCCCAAAACATAAAGTTCTCAAATTGGCCTCAAAAGGTATGCCTCGAAGCAAGGATCATGTTTTCATAGAAGACATGTTAATCATAAATTCCACGTAGGTGTTGCGTTCAAATCGGGATTATAAATTATTATTATTATTATTATAATTAAGGAATTTTATTGTCCTGCTCCATGAGTTGGAGAAAGGTACTCAACATTTCTCTTAAAAAAACCACATCAAAGTCAAGGTCACATTGCCGTTGATGATGGATGAATTAGATGCTGCATGGGGAAGTTACAAGTGTTTGCTGCACTCCGCCGCCATCCCGCTGTGCTCCACCGCTACCTCACCCAGCCTGCCACTTTTATGCCCCGGTCACCTCTGCCTGCAGTCCGCCGCGCCGCAGCCTACCAGAGCTACACCTCACTGGACCCACATTGCCGCCTTCATCCAAAGACCACTGGTAACACTCTAGTGGTTAGAAAATTGAAACGAGGATAGATCTAGGATCCTTGGATCCCGATCTACACTGCCACATACTCCGCTCAAAGTTTCGTCGATGTTTTGACGTGACGAAAAGTTTCCACCACTTTCACTTGCCTCTATACCTCCTCCAGCTCCTGAAACTAGAAAAAATCGTAGATCCATAATCCTTGGATCACAACCTTCACATGTCTATGCTTCGGTCGAAGATCAGATGTCATTTTTACATGTCGAAAAGTTTATCGACAAAAAATGTGTATAACAGAAGGAGAACATGACGAATGAGCAATCTAGAAATTAAACAGTCAATTACCATTGTATGTTTGGTTATCAACAATGGATTTAAAAGTAGTGAAATTGATAAATAATAAAATTCAACAATAAAAAATTCAATCAGGGAAATAATAATCTGAAAGAAGAATCCTACATGGATTCTAGATCTGTCGTTTCATTCGCTATGCTCTGATCTACTCAGATATGAAGTTTCATCATGATCCATCAAAGATTCAGTGTTGAATCACCATCGGAAGGAGAGGATAGAGCTTCTCTAGTGTCCATGGGAGAAATGACCCAACCCTTTCTCATTTCCCATAAACAGATATTTATAGAAAACCAACAAAATGGTTTCCAACATTCATGGGATCCGAATCTCCCGCGCCCTCTCATTTTATATCGCACTTAGGTAAAACACCGTGCTATGAACTCAACAGTGATCTCGTATTTCCAATACGAGTCCCCATTTAGAAGTTATTTGATTTGACGATCAAGATAAAATAATTTAATTCAATTATTTTATTATGGTTACGTCATCCATGGAATTTTCTATAGTAGGCCCACACCGACAAAAGTTATGTCTTGCCTAGGGTAAACACTATGCTCTAGAGTCAACTATACCCTTGGATTTGTGATCTGATCTACCATTTTTGAGATATCTCGTTTCTATTTCATGAATAGTATAAAAATACTTAATATTTTTATAAAATTTATTCCAGGCACACCAGGCCTCAGAATCACACATCGTCTCAGTGTCTAGCTTTTTAAACATATGTAGAAATATTCCAATGTCTTAAAATGAAAAACTAAGTTTCTAAATAATTCCCTCCTTCAATATTTTCATCCCTAAAAAGTAAAAGTAGAGAAAAAACTCGAGGTAATAAGCCTGAACTTGGCTCTCCTTATCCTAGAGAAACTCCTACACGTTTCCATACTTCTATAACATGTGAAATAATGGGATGGTATGTCTTTATAAGGTCTTCTCTTACCGATGACGTGTGTAGGATCATGCATGCATCTCCTCAGTTGTGACACATGGAAAACATCATTCACTCACTCTAGTCGTGGGGGTAGGGCAAGGTGGTAGGAAACCTCACCAATCCTCTACATGATATTGAATGACCTGATGAACCTTGGGGATAGATTTCATTTCAAGGCGAAAACTAACACGAAATCCCTCAGCATATCCTCCAACACTTGGATAGTGTGCTCAGTCTACACATCAGTATAGGGTGAAAGGCTATAATCATATGTAGATGGGTCCCAAATTCCTCTTATAGGCCTCTCTATAATTGTGATGTAAACTAAACATCACAATCATAGACAATGTCATGGGTTCCTCATGAAGGTATATGATCTCTTGCACGTACAACTACCCCAAACACTCCACCGAACTCTGCTCCCTGATAGCAAGGAAGTGTGAAGACTTCGTGAGTCAGTATATTATTACCCATATGGTGTCATGGACCTTTTCTGTGCGTAGAAGCCCTATGATGAAGTTCATGGATATTTCTTCCCATTTCACACTGGTATTTTAAGAGGCTGCAATAACCCACTGAAACTCAGTGTTCAGCCTTCACCCACATCGCATCCGGAACCACTGTTTGTATCTAAAGCAAGGTCTTGTGATTCCCTCTTTCAGAATATCTATATGGTTTGTCACCTGTAGATATCTGAGTCATGATATATCTATCAATTGATGTCTCACAATTAGGACTCTCTCACACACCCAATAAGTGAAGGAGTTAACACCATCTAATGAATAAATACTATACCCTTCTGCTTCACTACGGCCAACTACTAGGAAGCTAACTAATCTAAAACTTCCCACACTTGGAGAGGCTGGGACTTCCTGATAGGGAATATTCTATAATTTTTACCTTCCTTGGAGTATATACTATCTCTAATTCATAGTACTACAGGAATTTCAATCAGCATTACTGTCTCAGGTTCAAGTCTCTCTGGGTGGAGACATACCTGAGACTTCGGTGGTCTGAACAAACCAAAAAGTGCTCTCCTAGAAGGTAGTGTCTCCACATACTCAAAGAGAATACTAACACTACTAGAACTAGGTAGTGATTCATGTAGTTCTATTCATGGGGTCTCCATCACCTCTACCTATACTTTATTACTACCGTATCAAGGTTGACATTGAGCATGTAAAGGTACCAACGAACAAGGCAGACGAGTAAACTCATCCAACTATAATAGGATAGACATGGAAAACATGTGGCATAACCCATGCATATTTTCCACTCTTTGAATGAGAGTAACCCCAAACCAGAAACTCTATCATACCCACTAGTGGAATTCCAAGTAAAAGGAGGTCAAGCAGAAAAAATACATCAGAAATACTAGGGCCTGCTTCGACACTCCACTGTACAACCCCTTCATGAATGCACAAGTCAGACGGACACATCAACCTCACCTCGATACTATCCGCTTTAGGTATAATTGAATCACCCCAACATTTTTTTCTCATGTCACAAAAATGTGTCTAGGTGGGGGAAGGAACCCTCTTCCTCATGCATTCAAAGCTACATCAAACAACACCGATACTAGGTTACACCGATGCCCTGCGTCACCCCAGTAAAACCTTAAGTAAGAAACATGGAGAAAAGAGTAACTCACCCATATTCTTACAATTTATACTGAAAAAAGGTAGAAAATACATAGGGAAAATCTCTTATCATCTCATGTGCTACAAGATCATAAAAATACATAACATGCAGCTGCCAGTGGCCCTGACTGCTAACTCCCTGAGCTAGAAATGGGCCACCTGGTGGCGGTGGAAGGGCTTCATAGCATCGTCCACCAACCATAGTTCAACCTGCTCCTCTTCCAGTACCACCTCCCTGGGGACAAAACTATCCTCACATGGGAGATCCCTGATCATAGAACTATCTCTACTGTTATGGTTCGTTTACTCTCCACCTAGGAAGATCAACACGTCTAGTCAGGTGTTCTCATTCCATGTGACCTTGCCCATCACATTCATAATTCCTTCCCTCCCTAGGCTGCCATGGTGATCTATGCAATCCCAAAATAAGTGCTTGAGTATGATAATGGGAAGGCCTCTTACGTTGAGGCCCTTCCAACTGACATCTGCTAGCTGTGGTAGAAATATCAGCTCTGACGTTCCCACTGCCAAAAATAGCTAACTGACTTTCCAAGGATAGAAATCTCTCTATCACCATTGCCTGATCCAGCACTCAGAATTTGGTGGGGATGCACAAGGGAACTACATCAAAATAGATATCTCTGTGAAGTACCTTCTCAAACTTCTGTGCTCGGAAGTAGTCATTGTAGATCATGTCTAAAGAGTACCAAGTAAGGTCTGCAAAACTAGTCGCGTACTCATCCACGATCATCCCTCCCTACTGAAGCTCAAAAATCCCCCTAAATCCAAAAAAATCATAAGAAGTAGGGGTATTAATCCTCACATAACAACTACTATAATTCATCCCACATGACTACTAACTCACACACATATGTGTAACCAAACTCCACTAATATCTAGCCGCTCCATGGAAAAGACTGGCTATCAAAGCCACCATTTGATCCATCGGTGTACGAAAAATCCTGAAGTGGTAGAACACAGAATTTATCCAAACCTATAATACCTGAGGATATGGCTCACTGTGAAACCTTAGCAGTCTCTAATGCTAGAAATCACAGAGTGTTCTTAGACTGCGCATGTCCTCAACCTACTCTACTGGAACTAACTGCTGCTCAATAGGTGGAGGTGCTCCTACCTATCCACCTAGAGGAAGGGGGATCGTATGATGGATCCCGAACTGAGGACTTGTCACTCATATGGTCATCATCAAAAACCATAGCTAGTATCCTAGCTGGATGTTGTCATGGAGGCATCTTGAAACTTATCAAGTAGTACCACAGTCAAATGAGAATAAATATATATATCAAATAGAAAGGGGAGCTGACTCAAGAAGGACAGTCAATGTCTCAATCCTATATGATGCATGTACCAAAGTTCCCTAAAACAAATGTATCTGCATTCTGAGTCGATAAGAGAGTAATTAGGGTTATTTAGAATGGCTACATAGGCCACCACACCATCACTAGACTCCTTGGTCTGAGTGCTGCTCTCGAGACACATTGACACTTTTTCCCTAAACCCAACCAAGACTTTTTTAGGGAAATGTCCAAACAATGTCCCAATGGTCAAACCACCTCTGATAAGACTTTTTTAGGACCCAACCGGTACTAGGGATCAATCTATAACTACCACAAGCTAGCCTCCATATTCCAGGGGTGACGGTAAGCACTGGTGAAACAAAAAACTCAGGGAGGCCTTTTCCAAAGTACCTGTACACACACACACAACCAACTCGATGCAAAAGTATTGATGGAAAGAATTAAAATATGTAACCTGGTGTAAAATAAACCAAAACATGCATGGACCACTAAACCAATACTAGTACAGAAAAGTAAATAAAAAGGTAAATGGAAAAAATACATGCCCAACTAGAAAAGTGAAACAACATGACAGATGAGAGATCCCCTCTCCTGGGCTCCAAGCTACGACCATCGTACGTGGTCTAAGAACCTATATCCCTAATCTCCTTTGAAGTCAGTATCAACCTATCCATCATCTGTATATGGGACGACATGTGCAGGAAAATACCATGCATGGGTGAGTATAAAAAATACTCAGTAGAATGCCCCAAAAAGGAGAAGGGGGATCAGTAAGAGATACACTAAATAGGAAAGCAGTAGATAGAACAAGGTATAATAAGGAGAGTACAGCTCAATCCAACAAGAGAGTGAAGTAAACTCATCCAAAACACAAGGATCTAGAAAAAGTTAGAATATAAACTTCTCCTCGAGTCTTTTCTACCTATAGTAGGAGAGTAGACTCGTCCAACCAAGAGAATCTTGACATGGAAAGCAAGTGGTATAACCCGTACGTCTTCACCTCTCCTGGAAGGATAGTAACCAAAACCCAAGGAGTTGGTACTGAAATAGGATACATATATATTCTCAGTAAAAGAATCCCAAATGGTAGAGTTAGGGGATCTCCATCTCACAACTCAGCCCAGAAAGAAGAGTTGCCAACAGTTTCAGAAGTAACCATCAATGATGCCCAACATCTCTCTCATATGCCCTAAACTCGCAAGTCAAAGAGACTCAATCAACACACCTTGATACTATCCACTTTGGGTGGGTCTGTCTCACCCACAAAGTTTTAGGTTGCATTACAAGGACTCATATTGGTGGGGAAAGCACCCCTCTTACTTGTGAGTCCAAAGTAACATTAAAGTACATCTTGTCACTGGTCCATAGCCGGAAATAGTAAACCCAAAGTAGAGGACCCACACCTTAGTGTGTTAGGGGGATTCCACTCTAATAGTCATCGTAGAGGACCCACACCCTAGTGCGTTAGAGGGATTACACTCTAATTTTCATCGTATAGGATCCAAAACCTAGTGTGTTAGGGGGATTCCACTCTAATTGTCATCGTAGAGGACCCAAATCCTGATGCATCTGGGGGATTCCACTCTTGTTCCTAGAGGAACCTTGCTCTATAGTGCACTAGGGGGATTCCAATTGGAAGTAGCTAATAGAGGAACCATTCCCATGATGATGGGGGATTCCACTCTTATTGTCATAGAGGACCCACACCCTAGTGCATTAGGGGGATTCCACTCCAATTTATTGAGGACCCACACCCTGATGCGTTAGGGGGATTCCACTCGGAAGTCTTTGATATCATCACCTGACCACTACCATCATTGAACATCATTTGAAAAAGTTTCATGCCTAGAAAAACTCACATCATAACCTAAAATCCACTACGGAGGGAATTTTCATGTTCTACATGGAAAATCACTCAGGATAGGCTACTCTCGAGCCAAAATCTAAGTTCAGAAGAAGTAGATACGAGAGGTAGAAGATTAGTAGTGGTAAATAGTGCGTATGGGTCCCACACATCATGTGACCCCGCCTCACTACCTATATATGTACCAAGACCTAGTTGGATACTAAAATTTGATCAAGTACCCATAGGTGTTCCAGTGTAATCTCAGAGTATATGAAACCTCTAGCCCAAAAGGCTGATGAGCATACGATTCTCATTGTTGATCAGAATGGGAAAAAGAAATTCTACCAACATGCCTCTTTAAATGGATCTAGATAACCAAATGGATCACAACATCAAGATCCTTGCGAAAAAACACAGAAGATCAAAAATTCATTCACCCGAATTAGACTCTTGGTGAAGAAACATCATTTTGCAGAATCGTACATGAACAATTCTTCATGGGGACCATTCCTCGATCCAAAAACATATCATATGGATTTCCCTATTGTGATCTTCATAAAAAAACACACAAGATTAGCTATTAATTTTTCAAAAATAGAAACCTGGTGAAAAAGCTACATTTCACCGCAAACACCGAAACTGGACCTCATGGGGCCCATGCCTTGATTTCAGTTTAAGCGCTCAAAATCTATCTTGAAATTTTTTACTCAATTCCAGGGTTCCAACTCTACTGTTGGTGCATCAATCAGACATTATATGCAGGAGATACATTTGATACCAAAATCTCCAAATAATAATAAATATATTATTATTTTAATTATAATTAGAAATTTTGTGCCACCGAGCTTCAAGCCCAAAAAATAAAGTTCTCATACTAGTCTCAAAAGGTATGGCTCGAAGAAAGGGTCACGTTTCTATAGAAAAAACATTAATTGGATACTCCATGTAGGCGTTACATTCATATCAGTGTAAGAAAATGATAATAATAATATTATTATTTTTAAGGCGTCTTATTGACCTGCTCTACAAGTCAGTGAAATGTACTCAACATTGGTCTTAAAAAGACTGCATCAAAGTTAGGGTCACATTTCCACTGACAAAACATTAATTGGATGCCACATGGGGAAGTTACAGGTGTTTAAAAGTTATAATAATAATATTAACAACAACAAAATTATTATTATTATTATTATTATTATTATTATTATTATTATTATTATTATTTTTAGGTTTTCCGAAAACCCATGGGGGGGATACGTGGCTGATAACCTGCCATTATCATTGTACCATTATTCTCCACCACCGTCCTGCTATGCTCTGCCACCATCCTGCAACGCTCCATCACCGCCTCATCCAGCCTGCTACCACGCCGCCCCAGTCGCCTCCACCTGCAGCTTGCCGCACTGCTGCCTACCCGGGCCATGCCTCATCGGACCCATGCCACCACATCCTTCCTCAGACCATCGGTAAAATTATGGTGGTTAGAAAATTGAAATGAGGACAGATCCAGGATACTCAAATCCCGATCTACATTGCTGCATGCCCTGCTAGAAGTTTCATCAATGTTTCGATGTGACGAAAAGTATCTGTCGCTTCTGCTCACTGCTGCGCCTCCTACAACACCAAAAACTCGAAACCATCGTAGAACCAGAATATTTGGATCACAAAATTCATAGATATATTCTTCTCTTGAAGATCAGATGTCATTTTGATGTGTCAAAAAGTTTATCGATAAAAAATATTAAGAACACGAAGAACAAGAGATCAAAAAATTAAACAGTTGATGACCATTGTTAGTTTGGACATCAACAAAGGATTCCAAAGTAGAGAAATTGATAAATAATCAAAATCAAAATCGAAAAATTCAATCATGTAAAGCATAATCCTAAAGAATAATTCTACCTGGATTCTAGATCCGTCATTGCGTTCCTTGTGCTCTGATCTACTTAGATTTAAAGTTTCATCGTGATCCATCAAAGATTCCGCGCCGAATCGCCATCAGAAGAAGATTATGGAGATTCTTCTATGTACATGGGATAAATAAGCCAACACTTTCTCATTTCACATAAAAACATATTTATAGAAAACCAAAAAAATGACTGCCAATGGTTATGAGATCTGAACCTCCTACGCCCTCCCATTTTATATCGCGATTAGGTAAAAAACCAAGCTACGAACTCAACGGTAGTCTCAGATTTCCAATTCAAGTCCCCATTCAGAAATTATTTTATTTTAATACTGATATAAAATAATTTAATTCAATTATTTTATTATGGTTACATCCACAGTGGCGTTTTCTATAGTAGGCCTCTACCGAAAAAAGTTATATCCCACCTAGGATAAACACCATGCTTCAGATTCAACTATACCCTTAGATTTTTGATCCAAGCTACTATTTAAGAGATATACTATTTTCACCATGTGACTAGTGTAAATATACTTAATATTTTTATAAAATTTATTCTTGGCACATCAGTTCTCAGAATCTCACACCGTCTCAGTGCCTAACTCTGGAAATATATGTATAAATATTCCAAAGTCTTACAAGGAAATAACGGGGTCTCTACATCATTCCCTCCTTCAAGATTTTCATCCCTAAAAAAAACTAGGGAAACAACTCAGGGTAATAAGCCCTCACCTGGCTCTCTGGATCCCAAAGAAACTCCTACATATTTTTGTGCTTCCAGAACACACAAACCAAGGGGATGGTCTATCCTTGTAAGGTATGATCTTACTGATGACGTGCATATGATCATGCATGTATCTCCTCAGTTGCGACACATGGAAAATGTCGTGAACCCTCTCTAGCTGTGGGGGTAGGGAAAGGTGGTAGGAAACCTCGCCAATCCTCTATACGATATTGAATGACCTAATGAAACTTTGGGATATCGTGACTTTCTATCCAAAAACCAACACGTAAGCCCTCAGTATATCCTCCAATACTTGGATAGTGCGCTCGGTTTTCCCATCAGTCTAGGGTGAAAGGATGTACCCATCCACAACTAGGTCCCGAGTTCCTCCTATAGGATTCTCTACAATCGTGAAGTAAACCATGTGATACAATTGGTGACAATGTCGAGGGTACCCCATGAAGACAGATGATCTCCCACACGTACAACTGCCCCAAACAATCCATCGAACAATGATCCCTTATATCAAGGAAGTTTTCCAACTTCATGATTCAGTATATTATCACCCAGATAGCATCATGGAACTTCATTGTGCATGGAATACCTATGATGAAGTTCATGGGTATTTTTTCCCATTTCACGCAGGGATTTCAAGAGGTTACAACAACCCACCAAAACTCAGTGTTCTACCTTCACCCGCATCGCAATTAGTACCACTATTTTTCTCTAAAATAAAGTCTCACGATTCCCTTGTTCATAATATCCATATGACGCATTGCTTGTGGATATACAAGTCACGCAAGATCTATCATTCTATGTCTCATAGTGGGGACTCTCTCACATGCTCAAGAAGTGAAGGAGTCAACACCATCAACTGAAGAAAAACTATACCCTTTTTCTCCACTAGGGTCAGCTACCGGGAAGCTAACTACTCTGAAAATTCTTACACTTGGAGAGCCTGAGATTTCCTGCTAAGACATATGCTATGATGTTTCCTTTCCATGGATTATAAAATATCTTAAAATCATAGTCCTATAGGAATTTCAACAAGCATCACTATATCAGGTTCAATACTCTCTGAGTGGAGACGTACTTGAGTCTTCGGTGGTCTGAACAAACCACAAAGTGCTCTCCTAGAAGGTAGTGTATCCACATTCTCAAAGAGAACACTACCACTTCTAGAACCAGGTATCAAGTCACATAGTTCTATTCATGGAGTCTCTATCACCTCGACTTGTACTTGATAACTTCCTTATCAAGGTTGAAATTGAGCACGCAAAGGTAAAAATGAAAAGGGTAGGTGAGTAAACCCATCCAACCACAAGAGGCAAGAAACGAAAATCACATGGAATAACCCACACATATTTTCATCTCTTGCAAGGAGAGTAACCCCAAACCAGGAACTCTATCATACCCACTAGTGGAATTCCAAGAAAAAAGAGGTAAAGTAGAAAAACTCCACTGGAAATACCAAGGACTTCTTCAACACTCCACTGCACAACCCTACCATGAACACACAAGTTAGAGGAACTCATCCACATCACCTTGATACTATCTGCTTTGGGTGGAACTGAATCACCCTCATGGTTTTCTCGCATCTCAAAAATGAATCTTAGTAGGGGAAGGACCCCTCTTCCTCATGCCTTCAAATCTATATTGAACAACACCAACACAGGGTTGCTGCGATGCCCCATGTCCCCCAGTAAAACATCAAGCAAGAATGAAGGAGAAAAGAGTACCTCACCTAGTGTTTAACAAGTTATGCTGAAAAAAGGTAGAAAAGACACAAGGTGCATCTCTTCCTAATCCTGATATGAGACTAGTTACCCTAAAAAAATGACCTGGGGTTGAATCATTCCATGTGTAAAGGGGGTTATATTAATGGGTCCATATATATGTATCTGAGGTTCTTCATCCATTCCCTATTAATGGGTTTCTACTTATATTTTTAAGCCATATAACTAGGCACTCTGTAATTTAATTCTATCTAGGGAAGTAGTTAATATCTCTAGGATGGGTTTGAACCTTTATGAGGTGTCCTACATATCTTATTTTATGATAGGAATAAAAACCCACATAGTTCAGTGAAACTATTTAGTTTAACATCATATAAAAAATACATAGGGGAACTTGGGAACTATATATTGAGCTTGAGAATTAGGAAGGTGTCCTACGTATCCTACTTATTAAATGAATTCGAGTAATCATAGTTTTTTCACACCCTCAAGAATTAACTGGAGGTGGATGACCTTATATTTGGGTAATCATATTATGCCACTGATCGAGGCTTATACACTGAGGTTTCCCTAGACGATGTAGATTCATGATACGAATGATATGATCATTATATGTTCCTAATCCCACGCGATTCATGATCAGTGTGAGAAACAAGGTATGACAAGTGATTTATCTCATTGCACATGTATGTAGGACTTAAACACTGGGGTAGCCCTTATGAGGTGATTAATATGGATATAGAGATTTAGGAAGCTGTCCTACTTATCCTAGCTATGGAAGGAATCAGAGTCATCATAGTTTAGTTGACTTCTCAATCTGTTGATGGATGAGGAAGTGATATGAACCCATAATAGATTTTACATCCCATGGGTGTGAATGTATGATAAATGGAGGGAGTTACAATAAAGTGGATTCCCATTTGAGATCGGGCCTTAAGAAGTTGTCCTACATATCCTAGTTATAGTGGGAATTAGTTTCATTGTAGGTCATTTGACTCCTCAATCTACTGATGGATGAGGAATATAAATGATCCCATAAGAGAGTTTGGATCCCATGGGTGTGAATGTTGGAGACATGGAGGGATTTACACAAAATCTAATTCCTATTTTAGCATAGACCTTAGGAAGGAATTCTATGTATCTTAATTATGGTGAGAATCATAACCATTGTAGTGCAATTGGATTATCAATCTATTGATGGATGTGGAAGAGAAATGAATCTATAGGAGAGTTTGGATACCATGGGTGTGAATGTTAGAGACATGGAGGGACTTACACTGAAGTCAATGTGCATTTGAGCTTGGTCCTTAGGAAGGATTCTTACATATCTTGGTTATGGAGGGAATCAGATTCATCATAGTTCAGTTGGGGGTATTCCCAAATATGTTCACTATATAAGGTTATCATGTCCCAAGATGTATTCCTGAAATGTTCGAATTGCTTGCTTGGCATATCCTGATTGTATGCCTGACATGTCTAGGTTGTCTATATGACATGTTTGAGGATATCTGAATGTGTATTGGTTTTCTAGAAGACATATCTAAATACAAACACATAATATAGTTTACTTTTATAGAGGAAATCACATGATCTTAATGGCATGTTTATAGGACATCACATGATCAAGGATGGCTTGTTTGGAGGGTGTCACATGGCCTAGATGACATGCCTAGAGGGTGTCACATGACCTGGATGATATTTTTAGAGGGAATCGCATGATCTATCTAACTTTTATGGAGGACATCGCATGATCTTTCTTACTTTTTTGGGGCACATCACAAGACCTAGATGACATGTATTGGTATCATCACATAACATGGGCGACTGTCTGGAGGACACCACAAGATTTGGATAGCAGACCCATAGGACTTCACAAGACTTGATTGTCTTTCCTAGAAGGGAATCATATGGCTTGTTTAACATGTCCAAGGGACATCACATGATCCAAACATAATTTCAATAGAGTGTCTCATGACTTGGGTAACATGTCATGACATTGTCACATGATCTAGGTAGGACATGCAATGAACATGAATATCATCATATCATTCTTTTCATGAGACTCCTTATAGCCTTTATTACATATGCACATCATGGTTTCTCTAGTGTTAGATTATTTTAGGTTTCATGTGACCCAATACACATGCTGGACCTACTTCACATTATCACACTTATATTATATAAGTCCTTCACATGATCTATAGAGTGATCACGTGAAGCACATACCCCTTTCGTGTGATACCTTAGGCCATTACCCAAATTTTAACTAGTTGAAGACCTTTCAGATCACATGATTGGACACTCCAAGAAGTATGCTAAATCCCTCTTCTATAGAAATTTCTCATTATGTTTGTTTTTTTATATTGATGTGGTGGGATTTATAAGACTCGCCACCCTATTTATACGCTACTTTACACAACATGTATCTTGAAAATATAAGATGGAGTCAGTGGATGGGTTTTGGTATCACACTCATTGCATTATTTTTCTTTGGATCAACCAGGGAATTGTGTGATGATATGTTCCCATGAGACTATTTCTCTATCACTATGTTTGTTATACCCCAAACGATCAAAGGTATTTTTACTAACCATGTGTATATGTCAAATAGATTTCACAGGGTGATGATAATAAGTCTAGGAGTCTTCACGAGACAAGGATACCCATGGAAATGATTTCATGTGATTGAATATGACTTTTATGGGGTCCTTCATGAAAAAAATGCATCTTGTTAAGTGGAGACTCTATGAGAACAATACGACATGTCAATGGTCCTTTTGCGATACAAATATGTCTTGTAAATGGGACCTCTCTGGGATCATGATGACATGTTTAGGGGTATCCATGTGATCAATAGTGATTTCTCAGGACATATAACCCCCTTAATTTGAAGATCAATGTATCTTACCTTTGAAAGAAGCTTCATCCTTTACCATTTTTTATTTCCTTCCTTATTATTCAAGGACATGATATATCGCAAAGTCATGTGATTTTTTTTGGGGAAAATCACTCTCCTTGTCTTCGATATGTCATGTGATCAATAATGGATCTTATAGTGATGCATGAGCATTTCCATGGACAACTGTTCTTCTTGTTTTTGGAGCTATAGGGTTATAATATTCTTTAACAAATGCATCCAAGGTCCTTCAAATGATGAAGGTAGAATGGAAACATGATTTTTCATGATAAGGTTGACATATCTCAAGGGGATTTTCGAGGTCTTGCAGATCATATGAGAAAATCACATGAAGATAAACATAACTTTCCTTCACATGAAGCTTATTTCTTTCTCTTCCTTTATTCTATAAGGGTGTTATAGATGATTTTTAGGAATCCATTGGTTTACAAGTTTCATGATTCTAAGGAACTCATTTGGATTCCTCTGCATTGATCAGTGCTTATCAGGGAACCATCACAAGAACATGAAGGCTTTGTGAAAAGGGTTCCTTGCGATCATAATTAGATCATGCACTGTGTAAGATATTCTCACATGACCATCCATGAAAAAATGTGTCCTTATGGGGTTTATAAGATTTGTGTATTTAGCCTCCTTCCATTCCATTGTTTTGTGGATAAATAATACCCATACTTCGGGTATTTATTCCCTTTTAGATTTTTTGATGCTCATTTGGAAGGTGTCAACAGATGCCTCCACTCAAGAGTGATGTCTAAAGGGACAATGAATTAGTTTTGAGTAAATTAAATGCCTACCTGAGTCCTTAAGTCTACCACCAATCAGTGTCTTAGGTGATGTTTGTTCTCCCAGGTGACCTTTGGTATTCCGTAGAGAACCATATAAATAGGGGGAGAAGGTTAAGTTCATTATACTAGAAAATATGAATATCCAAATCTCTTGAAATTACTCTCATCATGTGACTACTTCATAATAGCTCATTATAGGATCCATTATCAAGACCTTCCCATAATAACTGATCACAATACCTTTTTCACAAGAATATTTTTCAAGAACGATTTCATGAGTTCTTAGTTCGTGATCATGCTAATCTACTGCTTTGTCACAGAACTAGTTTGAACCAAGAAAAAATGCATTCTTGGTAATTTCTTAAACAACAAAGTCCTTATATGTATTTATTCCATGTAAGATTAATATGATCTACTTGTTTCTTTTCTTGATCACTTTACCATCATGCGGTTCACGTGACCATCTTAAAGTCATGCGATCAAGAGCCTTATGAATGGTTGGGTGGTGGAGAGATTCCCCATGGGTTATGTGATTCATTATTTTCCATGGGTCATGTAGTTTTCAAGACTTGTAATAGGTTATGAATTCATGAATCCCGTCATGGTTCATGCGATTCACATGATACTGCTGAAATCATGCATAACTTTTGACATGATTTTTCAATTGTTTGATATATAATTCTTATATTTATATAAATGGCTTCCAGTTCTTATACATCTTCTACAACATCTAGCTAGAGGGATATGACTATTGGGAATCATAATGATGACCCTTGGTACCTTATGCACTCCGACATTGAGGCACTAAAGAGGCTTCTTCCAATTGAACTTTAGAGCATCCCCTTTTAATATCAGATTCCTTTATATGGATTTTTCATATTGGGTGATGTTTTCATTCCCTTACCTAATGTAAGAACCCAGATCTTCTTTTCAGGTATTTTTTTCCCTTTCTAGTTGTTTTTGGGAATAAGGGAAAAATTTGGAAATTTTCTAAGTACATGTCGTGTACTTTATAAGTACACACCGTGTACTTCGATGCTTCTGGAGGCTATGTGATGGACGTGTCATGGGCACACACATGACCATGTATGGGTGATGTGGAGGCCGCCTAATGCGGGGTATGGAAATAGAAAGTACACACCGTGTAATTAAAAAGTACACACCATGTACTTTTTTTTTTCCTTAAACGCACTGGGGTTGCGTCTGACAGACAAAACCGTCTTCTTCTAGGTGTTCTTTGTTTGAGAGAGTCCATACGACCGCTAATCTTCGATGAGACACCGAGCCTCCATTCGTCATCCGATTCTAACATCATTGGGTGCGTTGGAATCGTAGCTATCTATGGTATTCCAAGGAGAATAAAGATTTGAGATTCATGCATATCGATCTCATAAAGTCAAGGTTGGTGGCTTGTTCCTTTCCATTGAATGTCCTTGAATATTATGTGAAATTCCACCAATACCCTTGAACGGGGTATTGTGTGTTTACTTTTTTACCCTCGTTATACAACTTTCATGCTAGTATTTATATATAGAGGATTTTTGAATATGAATATGGTTGAACTGCTATGCTTTAGAGGTTCTACCCATGCACGTTCTGTTTATGAACGTTGGTCCTGTTTTTCCTTGGCTACTTTGTCTGTTTCCATGCCTATTGTAGTAGGATGGAGAAATGTTTTCTGACATGATTTTATGCTGTAGAATTGTCTAGAAAAGTAGTTCTGTAATTATAATTTGGTCATATTGTACTGCTATGCCGTTATCCTACACAGGGCTGTGAGAACCGGGTGTAGTAGACTATAAGGGGATAGACCGAGTGAGCTTCCTCCGAGAGTCCTTGAGCTTTAGGCTATACGGGGATTTACCAAGTTAGCATTCTCAGAGAGCCTAGGATTACTTTGGGATAAAAGGTGATAGACTGTGAGAGCTTCCTCATAGAGTCCTTGACTTCTTTAGAAGATATGGGGATAGAGCGTGTGAGCTTCCTCAGAGAGTCCCTATTTTGTTTGTTTGAATCACCTAATTACCATAGGCTATAGGAGGGATTGGCTGTGTGAGCTTCCTCAGAGAGTCTATGAACAAACTAGGCTATAAGGGGAATTGACTGAGTGTGCTTCCTCAGAGAGTCTTTGACTATGGGGATATAAGGGGAATTGACTGTTCGAGCTTCCTTAGAGAGTTCCTGACTACCCTAGACTATAAGGGGAGTTGACTGTGTGTGCCTCCTCAAAGAGTCTTTGTAATTCCGTATGACCAAACCAGAGGGGTTAGGCTGAGTGCACTACCCAGAGGGTTGTTGGTACTTGTTAGGTAGGACCGGAGGGAATGGCTGCGAGTACTTCCAGAAGGTTACGTGTTGTGATTTTCTGTTTGTTAGCTGTTGCTTGACTTTGGAACTGTGGTTTGTTTATTATTCAGCATGTTCCTATTTATTGTTTTATATACTTTTACCTGCCATATATTCATTGACTGTTAGGCACATATCTTTGGGTGGTTTCCTACTAGGATTTAGTCTTACACCCTATTTGGGTCATGCTTTTGGGCCCAAAGACTTCATTGTTGCAGGTATAGACAAGGGCAAGCGCCCTTTGACTTCAGGTACTTGACTTACTGTGGAGTTGGAGAGCATGGGACCAAGCTTAGGCTCGTGATGCTGAGGAGATGTTTATATTTCTTTTGTACTTGTTTTTAGTACTGCATGTATTTCAAGCATTGTGACTTGGTTGGATGCTTTCCTAGACATATGTATCATGAATCATACATATATATGTGCTCATGTTGTTTATCATATTTAGTCTTTAACTATTCACTTGTGTATGGATTTTTTACTACTTCTGCTATTGTTTATTGTTTTCGATTCCTCTGTGTACTCTGCCAATGAGGGCATAGTTTCCCCACTATCACACCCAAGACCCTCACTTCTAGTCGGAAGCCTCTGGAATTTGGGGAAATGTGCTAGAGTCCATGTGACTAACTGTGTATGGGGCGCCTCTGGGTGGCTTCTAGAACTAGGATGTTACAAAGTGGTATCAGAGGGATTATTTTCTCTTGACTTACTGTTTGGAGCCTTAGCCGGGGATAGGATGGAATAAGTACTTGGTAATAAGCTATGCCCAGGTGTAGCTAACCCGTATACCGGGAAAATCCATACTGCCTCGTTTATTACAATTTTAATGGTTTGCAAATTTTACATTTGATTTGATTTCACCTTTGGGTGATTCACATGCTTTGTGCCGTTACCATTGTTGTTATTGTAGTTCTATTTCTATCGCAACCCGATGAGATGAGGGTATTCCATCTCATGCATCATATATGCACTTGTTAGAAATCACATGCCATTCATTCTTGCCATTTCATCTAGGATTCATTAGCAATTTCATGTTGTTGTGATAGACATTGTGTAGATTATGCATGCTTTTGTGATAGATGCTTTGATAAAATCCTCTCTATTTGATAGGGAATCTGTTTGTATGGTTCTTTGCTTAGATGGATGCCAAACTTTGGTTCTTGAGGTGTTATGGGCCCTCATGGACCGTAATTTGGTGGATCATTTCTTGTTTACCTTGTTTATAATTGGTTTGAGATGCCAAACTTTGATTCTTGGGGAGTATGGGCCCTCACGGGTCATAATTTGGCACATTAACGCTTGTTTTTCTGTGTTTTCTAGGCTCCAGTGCAGTTCTGAGGCTACTGTCTGGAAAAACCTAGAATACACAATGTGAACCTTATGAATACACACCGTGTAGTTTATAGCCGTGTCACTGACTGTGTGGGAATGGACACAGGGTTGTGAAAATTCTTATAGGAACACACTGTGTACTAGTTTAGCATGCCGTGTAGTATGAAATAGGTACCCCGACCGTGTCACGAAAAACACGGGTCATGTTATATTTTCACATACACATTGTGTTTGAATTTTACACACCGTATAGTATGACACGGGTATCCGGCCGTGTCACGAACTACATGGGCCGGGGATTTCCTTCAAGTGCACGCCATGTCCCCATGGAACACGCCGTGTATAGTTAACCATGGAGCCAACCGTGTAACTAACAACATGGGTCAGTGTTACCTTTCTCGTACACACCATGTCCATTTGGAACACGCCGTGTAGTGTCAGCCATGTGTTAGGCCATGTCACTAACAACACGGGCCCGGTAAGGCATGTCTAGTACATGTCGTGTCTGCCTTGAACACGCAATGTAGTTTTGTATTTAGAGGAGCCGTGTGGCTTAACCGTGTAGAAGGACTCCAGAATGGAAGAGGATTCAAGTACATGCCATGTGTTCGGACAAAACACCGTGTATTTAGGGTGTTACACGACCAGTTTAGGCTGGAGTACATGCCCATGTGAATGACTTAAGGGAACACGCCGTGTAGGAAAAGTACACGCCATGTAGGCATGTTTTGAAAAACATGAATGCTTTCTTTCCTCTGTTCCCTTCTTGTCCTTCCAATTTTCAGTTTTGATAATCTTGAATCTAAGGTGTGCATTTGACCTTGCAGAGTCATGCCACCGAGACATCCTCCGATTGACCGCCAGTTGTAGGGAAGTGATCAGACGCCCGATATGGCTGATCATGCACTTCTTGTGGATCCTCCTGTTATGCCAGCCTTGACACCAGTGGTTATACCAGTTGGAGGCACCGATGAACAGTTTAGGGAGGGTTTTATGAGGATGATGTATACCTTCCAGGGAGTGCAACCTCCTGCCCCGTCGATGGCTGATTTGACGCGGGTTTTCCAACAGCAACATCCTCCCACCTTCTCAGGGGAAGGAGGACCTCAGGCTGTAGAGTCATGGCTCGAAGCCATGCTGGAGATCTTCGAGCATCTCGAGGTACCACCATATAGGAGGGTTAAGATCATGACCTACATGCTCTGAGACTCTGCCAAGAGGTGGTGGGATGTCATCTCTCAGGCGGGACGCCACCAAAATATGGCTCGGGAGGAGTTTCAGCGTATCTTCTACGATTACTTCTACCCAGAGACCTTGAGGGCCAACCGAGCCTGGGAGTTCATGAGCTTAGAGTAGGGTACTCTTTCTATGATGGAGTATTCCTCTCATTTCACAGAGCTTTAGCATTTCACACCTATCCCAGCAGGTGATGAGTTGTTCCTAACTTGGAAGTTTGAGGACGGTCTCAGGCAGGAGATCCATTCCCAGGTGAACATCTTCAGGTTGACTTTGATATCCTCTATCATCAACTAGGGTCTGATTACAGAGCACAATTTGAGGGATTTTAGAGTAGTGAGCTAGGGCGGTTCGACATACAGAGTTAGTATTCCTCCTGCTGATAGCAGGAAGCGCCACAAAGAGTTTTCTCGAGGAGATCAGAGTAGGCGGGATGCACCTTCTGGTAGCCACATGGTGTGCTACCAGTGCAGGAGGAATGGGCATATGAGGCCACATTTCCCGAGAGACCCAATGGAGTGCTGATATTACGGCATGATGGACCATCTTCAGCGTTTCTATCAAAATTTCCCTCCAGCAGCTGAAGACATGGGTTCTTCTATGACTCTGCGTTTGAGAGCATCACCACCAGTTTCTCACCAGTCTGGGAACTGGAGTTCTTCTGGACGTTCAGGCTGAGGTGGAGGTCGTGGCCGAGGTGGTCATTCGCCGGTCTATTAGAGACAGCAGGGCATATCAGCTTAGAGAGGTCAATCAGGGTCACAGGGCCATGTAGCAGGACATACTTTTGCGATAGAGCAGACCAAGTAGAAGTAGGATTCAAGACCTTCCACCGTTTGAGGTACGATCTTAGTAGCCTCAGTTTTATCTTCTACTCTTTTCAACACAGGGTATTCCCATAGATTTATCTCTGTTTCTGTTGTGGAGAGCCTTGGGCTCTGTATCTTTTCTTCTGCCGACATGTTGACACTAGACACACCATTGTGAATGAGGACATCTAGCATACGTCAGTGCAGAGAGTTCCCTCTTAAGGTTGTAGGGTGTCAAATATTATGGGACCTCTATGTCCTAGAGATGAAGAGATATGATTTCATTCTTGTAATGGACTGGTTATTCCCCTTCATGGCAGTCATCGACTGCTACCACCGAAGGGTGAGTTTTATTTCACTAGAGGGCGGATCTTTTCTTCATCGGGGAGAGTGGGATGTCCAGGAAATTTGAACAGGACCCAAGAATCATGGGCTATGAGGAGTTACAACCCTAATTTCTAGTATATATCTGGATGAATAGGGGACTTCATAGTTAGACTTTCCTCCAGTGGCGGATCGTTTCAGGGACATCTTTCCAGAGGACTTTTCAGGTTTGCCTTCGGAGCATGAGGTAGGATTTTCTATTGAGCTCGTGCCAGGAATGACACTGGTGTCCATTCCTCCTTATAGGATGGCTACACCTGAGTTACAAGAGCTCAAGAAGAAGTTGGAGGAGTTGCAAGAAAAGGGTTTCATTCGACCCAGTACTTATCCTTGGGGTTCACTTGTCCTGTTTGCGAAGAAGGCAGACGACACTCTTAGGCTTTGTGTGGATTATCGAAAGCTAAACCAGTTGATGGTCAAGAACCGATATCCCTTGCCTAGGATTGATGATCTCTTTGATCAGCTTTGAGGAGCCCGGGTGTTCTCAAAGATCGAATTGAGGTCCGTTTATCATCAATTTCACGTTAGACTATCTGATATACCTCTCACAGCCTTTCAGAGCAGGTATGGTCTATACGAGTATACGGTTATGACGTTCGGTCTCATGAACGCACCCGCAGTTTTCATGGCACTGATGAACTGAGTGTTCCATCCATACTTGGATTCCTTCGTGGTGGTTTTCGTGGATGACATCTTGTTGTACTCTCACACTCGACATGACCATATAACCAATCTTGATATCATTCTGAGTACACTGAGAGAGCATCAGTTATATGCTAAGCTCTCAAAATTCCACTTTTGGATGGATCAGATTCACTTCTCAGGTCATGTTATCTCAGAGATAGGAGTATCAGTAGACCCAGATAAAGTGAGGGAAGTAGTTTTCTGGGAGCATCCGAAGAACATCTTCGAGGTACAGAGTTTCCTAGGGCTGGCTGGATACTACAGATGCTTCATACAAAACGTTTTGCGCTTGGAAGCACCGCTGACGGGTCTGACTAAGAAGGGTGTGAAGTTCTTATGGTCAGATTCCTGTGATTCAGCCTTTCAGGAGATGAAATAGAGGTTGACTTCAGAACCGATACTAGTCTTTCCAGATCCAGGCAAGAGATAAATTTTCTACTATGATGCTTCAGGTATCGGGCTGGGAGTTGTGCAGATGCAGGGAGAGGGAGTCATTGCATACGAGTCTCAGCAGTTGAGGCCACATGAGAGGAATTACCCAATGCATGATCTAGAGTTGGAAATTGTTGTTCATGACTTACGTTGTTGGAGACATTATCTTTTGGGTGAGCATTTTGTGGTTTTCACTAACCAAAAAAGTCTCAAGTACATCTTCACTCAGCATGATCTGAATCTGAGATAACACAGGTGGGTTGAGTATCTTCAGTCTTTTGACTTTGAGCTTGCCTATACACCTGGGAAAGGAAACACAGTGGCTGACATGTTGAGCAGGAGAACTCAGATATAGGAAGTTCAGGAGGCCAGTAGTGAGTGGAAGATTATGGCTCTATTCTCTAAGATGCATTTGGAGGTGCACGACAGACAAAGGCAGACTTTTCTATCTTCTGTATCTATTACCTCTACTCTTCTCTATCGGTTATGGATAAGGCAGCTATCAGACTCAGAAGGGCTAGATCTATGGGAGACTGTATTAGGAGGATACCCTCTTCCTGGATGGACAATAGGCAAGGATGAGATCTTTCATTTCTAGGGATGCGTATGGGTGCCAGCATAAATACGTGAGGAGCTGATGTGGGATTTTCATTCCTCAGTTTGGGCAGTTCATCCTGGCATCACCAAGATGTATCGTGATCTACACCACCAGTATTGGTGGCCAGGTATGAAGAGAGACATTTCTGGTTTGTCATGAGGTGTTCTACTTTTCAATAGGTGAAAGCAGAGTATCCGCGACCAACAGGTCTTTTACAGCAGTTACCCATTCCGAAGTGGAAGTGGAACGATGTCGCGATGGACTTCATGACCAGTTTTCTGAGGTCACCTCGAAGGGAATGATGCTGTTTGGGTTGTCATCGAAAGGCTTAAGAAGGTTGCTCACTTCTTTCCGATCAAGGATACCTTTAGTGTTGATGATCTGGGATGGTTGTACATCCAAGAGATTGTACATCTACATGGAGTTCCAAACTCCATTGTTTCAGACAGGGATGCACCTTTTACTTATCGGGTCTGGTAGGTGCTTCAGAAGGCCTTGGGTATATAGGTACTTTTGAGTACAACATACCATCCCCAGACAGATGGCCAGTCTGAGCGAAAAATTCAGGTGCTTGAGGATATGCTCCGATCTTGCTTTTTGGACTTTGGAGGTTCTTGGTAGAAGCATATACCTCTTGTGGAGTTTGCCTACAATAATAGTTTTCAAGAAACTATTCAGATGGAAACTTATGAGGCTTTGTACGGTAGGCCATGACGATCACCCTTATGTTGGCTAGAGGCATGAGAGGAAACTTTACTGGGACCTCGTCTTGTCTAAGAGACCACAGAGTAGATAGAGTTGATTCAGGAGAGGATGGATATTCCACAGTCTTGGCATAAGTCTTATGCTGATCAGCGAAGGTGACCTTTGGAGTTTGAGGTCAGGGATCAAGTTTTTCTACGTGTCACACCGAGGTTGGGGCACCAGAGGATTAGGAGATAGGGTAAGCTTTCACCTAGGTACGTTGGGCCGTTTGAGCCATGTTTCTCAGCTCCGACGTTACTTTTCAGACCCGTCTCATGCTTTCCAACCTGAGGAAGTTGAGTTGGAGGTGGATGCATCTTTCGAGGAGCATCCTATCCGGATTGTCGATCGCAGTACAAAGGTTCTCCGTGGCCGGTCTGTTCCTCTGGTACGGGTGCTATGGCAGCACGGGCAAGTGCAGGACGTGACTTGGGAGAGGGAGGCTGTTGTATGAGCACAGTGGCCAGAGCTGTTCGGGGATTATTATTCTACGCCGTATTAGGGAAATTCGAGGATGAATTTATTTAAGGGGAAAAGTTTGTAAGAACCCAGATCTTCTTTTCAGGTATGTTTTTCCTTTTCTGGTCGTTTTTGGGAATAAGGGGAAAATCTGGAAATTTTCTAAGTACACGCTGTGTACTTTATAAGTACACACCGTGTACTTCGATGCCGCTAGAGGCCATGTGATGGTCGTATCATGGGCACACACACGACCATGTACGGGTGATGTGAAGGCCACCTAATTCAGGGTACATAAAAAACAAGTACATGCTATGTAATTCAAAAGTGCATGCCTTGTACTTTGTTTTTTTATTAAACGCACCGGGGTCGCGTATGATGGACAAAACCATCTTCTTCTAGGTGTTATTCATCCGAGAGAGTCCGTACGGCTGCAGATCTTCAACGAGCCACAAAAACTCTATTCGTCCTCTGATTCTAACACCATTGGGTGCATTGGAATCACAACGATCTACGAAGTTCCAAGGACAATCAAGCTTCGAGGTTCAATTATATCGATCTCCTAAAATCAAGGTAGGTGTTTTGTGCCTTTCAGATGAAAGTCCTTGAATATTATGTGAAATTCCACCAATACCCTTGAATGAGGTATTTTGTGTTTACCGTTTCACCCTCATTATATGACTACAATGCTAGTATGCCTATATAGAGGATGTTTGAATATGAATATGGTTGAACTGCTATGATTTGGAGGGTTTTCCCATGCATGTTCTGTTTATGACCGTTGGTCCTATTTTTCCTTGGCTTCTTTTTCTGTTTCCATGATTGTTGTAGTAGGATGGAGAAATGTTTTCTGACATGCTTGTATGCTATAGAACTATCTATAAAAGTAGTTCTGTAAGTCTACTTTGGTCATATTGTACTGTTATGCCGTTATCCTAAACATGGCCGCGAGAACCGGTTGTAGTAGACTATAAGGGGATAGACCAAGTGAGAATCCTCAGAGGGTCCTTGAGCTTTATGCTATATGGGGATTTACTGAGTGAGAATCCTCAGAGATCCTAGGATTACTTTGGGATAAAAGGGGATAGACTGTGAGAGCTTCCTCAGAGAGTCCTTGACTACTTTAGACTATACGAGGATAGACCGTGTGAGCTTCCATAGAGAGTCCCTATTTTTTTGTTTGAATCACCTAATAACCATAGGTTATAGGAGGGATTGACTGTGTGAGCTTCCTCAGAGAGTCAATGAACGACCTAGGCTATAAGGGGAATTGAACGAGTGTGCTTCCTCATAGAGTCCTTGACTGTGGGGCTATAAGGGTAATTGACTGTGCAAGTTTCCTCAAAGAGTTCCTGACTACCCTAGACTATAAGGGGAGTTGAATGCGTGTGACTCCTCAGAGAGTCTTTATAATTATGTATGACCAAACCAGATGGGTTAGGCTGAGTGCACTTCCCAGAGGGTTATTGTTACTTGTTAGGTAGGACCAGAGGGAATGGCTATGAGTACTTCTAGAAGGTTACCTGTTGTTCTTTGCTGTTTGTTAGCTGTTGATTGACTTTGGAACTATGGTTTTTTTATTATTCAGCATGTTCCTGTTTACTATTTTCTATACTTTTACCGACCATATATTCACTGACTATTAGGCACATATCTTCGGGTGGTTGCCTATTGGTATTTAGTCTCAATCCCTGTTTGGGTCATGCTTTTGGGCCCAAATAGACTATATTGTTGCAGGTATAGACAAGGTCAAGCACCCTTAGACTTTAGGTACTTGACTTGCTGTGGAGCTGGAGAGCATGGGACTAAGCTTAGGCTTGTGATGATGAAGAGTTGTTTATCTTTCTTTTGTAATAGTTTTTAGTACTGCTTGTATTTACAACATTGTGAATTGTTTGGATGCTTTCCTAGACATATGTATCATGCATCATACATATATATGTGCTCCTGTTGTTTATCATATTTAGTCTTTCGTATTTCACTTGTGTATGGATTTTTTACTGCTTCTGCTATTGTTTATTTTTTTCTCTTCCACTGTGTACTATGCCAATGAGGGCATAATTTCCCCACTATCACACCTAAGGCCCTCGCTGCTAGTCGGTAGCCTCTGGCATTTGGGGAAATGCGCTTGAGGCCATGTGACCAACCCGGTATGGGGCGCCTCTGGGTGGCTTCCAGAAGAGGTATGTTACACCTAACTACAACCTTCCATATTGATGTTAGTCATCCTCCATGGATTACATTCAAATTATGTTTTTTAAGGTGGCCAATTGGTCATGGTATAGACCCATGGGTCATCCTAAACATTGTAAAAATCTCTTCGGGGTCCATATGTTTGAAAATTTTCCCCACAACCCATTGATCAGAGTTTTTAGAGAATATTTGTATCCTTCTTGAATAATACAAGAAGTGGTTGGAGCTTTAAAAGGGACTTGTGACCATGTGAAATTTTGTTTGATGAATGTGCATGACTGTTTTGGGTTAGAAAGATCTGATCATACTTTTCTTATCAACTACATGCTATTCACCTTTATGAGTCCTTATGGATTTACCAATTCATTACATATCATCAATCAGAAATTATTAGAGAACTGATTAGCCATTGGTTTCCAATCAATAATTTATTCTATCTATCCCATGGAGAAGCATGAATCAACCTTTAAGATATCTACCAATCGAGCTAGATATCCCCCTTTATGGATATGTACGGTGAGTTCCTTCCTGCTATATATGTCAGGGATAACCCCTACTGAACTCTAGTATTGTCAAGAGACATGATTATCATTGTGAAAGGGATGTTATGGATAGAACTAATTATTCTATCACTCATCTCATTTAAGGACTAGATCAACATATTTATCTACCATAGATGAGCTTGATCAACCACTATATACCCTCACTGGTGCCCTTACTAACTAGTCCATGATAGCATAGGATCGTATTGGGAAATCCTTGAGGCCAAATAATACACCACATGGGGATATAAAATGAGACCAGCGACATCACTGAGCTTTAGAATTCTGGATTTCTTATCCATGTTTCTAAACGGGTGGCTTTTCCCGATTGAGGACACTCGTATGGGAATTCATGTGAGAACATTGGCGATGGTAGCTCAATTAGTAGAGAGGAAACCCCTTAATTTAGCTATACCAACCCTCAATCACCTCTACCAACTCATGGTTCATATTCAATGAGGTCATTGTCATACTAAACTAGTCTGATCATTTGAACTTTATGCCTTATCCTGCGCCCGCTGTGCCAATTATGGATAATGATAATGTCCCTCTTCATGAATGATCATACAAAATACCAATTTCAAATGGGATTATCATATAACATGTGTATGATCTTATTATTTGTGATCCATATAACCCTTACTGATTCTCCCACCAATTTGGTTGCATTCAAAGGGTTTCTACCCTCACCTTAGCTAGCGTGCAGGGAGAACAAAACCCCAGGATTCTCCACCAATTTTCGCTTATATTGGTGCGTAAGGACATAAACACCGACATTATCCTTCCGCCTATTTTATTCCCTATCTTAATATCTTATAATTATGCCCATTCTTGGATGGAAACCTACCCAGGTGGTGTGATTGATAGACTGGTATGTCAGGTGGACAAACCATGTGATTCACCGCTTCCCTTGTCTATAACAATGATAGATTTGATTAAAGACTCAAGTGATCCCTTGAGGAAGAATACTCATCCTAGTGATGAACATCCCACTAGTGGGGTAGATTTTATTGAGGAAACTGACGCTTTAGTTAAATCAATAGATGATGGATCATTTGAGAGAAGATCACACGGGATTTACTCTCTTACTTCATCATTAGCTCAGCCAATCACTCCCCATTATGATGTATCTATCCCAACAGTTGAAGAGGAAAAAAATAAAGCAATATAATCTAGTATTGGATTCACACCCTAATCAATGAGACTCCCATAGAAACATTTCATGACCAATATGAGCACCTTCATCGACTCTTTTATGATTTGGGGATGGGCGACTTTGATCGCTAACTACTGTATGACATCATAAAACAAATTATTCTAACCCAAAAAATGGGATAATAGTAAGAGTAAATTTCATTATTTTGATGATGAAAATCCCCCAGTTGAACTAATAAGGGAAGATTTAGTGGCAATAAAACAAATTCATCATATAATATCTCAACTGCAAGCCTAGATGGATGCCCTGACCATGTAGATAGAGACACATGAGGAGATCATAGCTCACTCAAAGTATGATCTTTTGGCATCATTATCCTCATTAACAACTACTCATAAAAGAGTTGAGGAATTTTATTATCTTATCAAGGGTCTTCAACCTCAGGTTGTAGTATAAGAAGTGGGACCAACAAAGCATTTATGCTCAATAAATGATTCTCATCAAACTCTAGCCGACTTGACGAATTCAGCTGATCGAATTTTACTATAGTCTGATCACCAATTTTTTTGATGGAATCCTTAAAGAGGATTCACAATGTGTAGATTCCTATTTTTTCACATTATTAATGAAAAAATTCTCTAAACTTTATATATGTTTTTGTTTATTTTTATTTTATTCATTATGCGCATTACATTTTGTTTATCTGATGTTGCATAGATCACCAATGATACCCATCCCTTGTATAATATCAAGTAAACTTGAATTCCTAGATATGAATTTTTAAATAAAAATAGGTTTTTCTTGAGAAAACCTCATGAATGACCACCAACATGATATTACTTATTGATGTATCTACACTAGTTCTCTTGAGATTAACTGATTCACAAAAGGATAATTTGGGTAACATATATGTCCTAGAAGGAGAATTCACTCTCTTTTTCCAAAGTCAGTGGAATTAGTGAGTATAACTTGATTTTTATGGGTAAAAATGATTACCCCTACAATATTTATATCTTTTTATTTTATATTGCTCAAATTTTTTTCCTAATATTTATATAGGGGAAGTCTTAGTGGGCATGGACTGGATTTTTCTTAGGCCACCCTCTTATGGTTTTTTGGACTATTATTTTTTGTTCCTTTTCTATTTATGAGTTATAAATACCTACTAGATCATGCAAAGTGAATTCCTAGTGATCATAGACTCAACTTTTTCCCAAGAATTTCTTTTCTGGTTTTCAAGTTAGGGAGAATTGCATCTCTTTTAGTTGGCTTCTTTAAGGTCTTGTAAGCTGGACCATTATTGTCATTCTGTTTAAGGTCTTCCATCTCAAAAATTTTACTTTTGGTAATATTCCATTTGCGAAGTAACATTATCTATGTATTACAATGTCATGTGGTAAAGACATATTGCATGTAGTTTAACATCATGTGGTGATGATATCTTCCATGCAATTTAATGTCACTCAGTAAGGACATATTCCATGAAGTTTAACATCATGAACTAAGAACATATTTTGTGAAGTTTAACATCATATGGTAGTGATGTCTGTTGTGTAGTTTAACATCATGTGGTAAGGATTAAAATATGGTATGAAATTCAAAGTCTTATTGTTAGGGTATAAAATACTATGCAGTTTAAATTCTTACTTATATGAATTGATTTATGAATATTAAATATGAGGCAAAGATTCTAGGGATGAACCATAACATCCTAAGGTGATGAGTTCTACCATGTGTTGTTAGGGATCATGAGGATTGGAGTTCCTTTACTGCAAGGAGGAGATTCCTCTGGTTGGTAGGTTAAATCCCTTATACATCAATAGCATGGTCCAACTGAGGTGTACCCACTGCTTTCCAAGGGCCATGAAATATTTTGGGGATGGTATTAGTGGATGATAAAATATTAGGGAAGCCAAGTCCACCTGGATAGTTGGAATATGAGTTTAGTAATTCATAACACAAAATTTTGAGTCAATAAATATGGAATGGGATATACTTACTAGAGATGACCTCAAAACCCTGATTTTTCGAGTTTTTCCACGGTGTTACTGAGGATCACGATGATCAGAGTTCCTTTATTATAAGAAGGTGATGCCTATAGTTGGTAGGTTTAACCCATTACACATGAGCCCATAGGGATTATATGAATAATTAATTAAAGGGAATCCCAACTCTTTTACAAGGACCATGAAATATTTAAGAAGACTCAAATGTGTAGATGATGAAGTTGTGTATAGAGGAAAGAACCATTCAAGAAGGGATCTGGAACCCAAGGGCAGTTTATCTCTTAGGTTGGGAAGCTCATGACCTATGCCCTATGATTTGAATACATGGGGTGTGGACCACAAAAATGTTTGATAATGGAGTGTATCATTACTGCTTTGAGAAAGTGTATAAAACATAGTGACATAATGTTGAGGATGTTAAATATGCTTTAATAGTTTGGTTATGAGGATTGTAAATCATGGTCCAAAGTTCTCGGTTCATGAGGATGATATGGGAAAATCATGATGGGGATGACCCAAAACACCCTTAGGTGATGTGTCCCACCATGATGATGTCAGGGCTCACAATTATCATAAATCCATTTTTGCAAGATCATGACACATTTGGTTGACGATCATGATCTCATATGTTATAGCCATATGCACACATGCATAGTCAAACAAAGGGTCTCTTGATTTCAAGTATCTTTTTATAAGGCCTATGAAATATTTGTGGTGATTGGTGGCACTAAAATCATGAAGTGTGGTTTATAGATTACATAATATTCAAGAAGGTCTGGATCACCCTAAATGTTGTGTTTCTTCCTAGAGAACATGTTATTATGGCGAGGAGATGTGAAAAATCATCACTCTAACTTTTTTTGACCAGAGGGTATAGTGAGCATGGATCATATTTTATTAAGGACACAAATTTGGCTCTATGATCTTTATGCCTTATTCATTTATGCTCTAATTTTTTCTTAAAATACAGATATGAATATTTTAGTGAGAGGAGAGTTGAATTTCACTCAAGCCACACTTTGCAGGTTTTCAACATGAAGAGTTCTATGTCTCTGTTACTAGCAGTTTAAGTTATTGTGATTTGTAAAATCAAAGGATAATGTTTAAAGTCATAAAAATTTGAACAAGGTGCAAACAGTTTAAGGTCTTAATGAACATGGACCTAGTATGAGGGGTATGTTACACAATAGGCTAACTTGGATACCTAGGGTCAAGAGTACTCCAATATTCTTCAAAGAAGGATATGAAAATGTTGTAAATAATGTCTCAAGGTTCTTAATCCACATGTAATGATACAAGACAATCATACCAAGGATGACCTAGAACTCCTTAAGGTGTTGAATTCTACTATAGAGATGTTATGCTCACAAGGACTAGAAAGCCCTTCATATAGGGCCAAGATGTCTCTTATTGGTAGGTCAAAGCCCTTTATGAAATGATACCATGCTCAAAATAGAGATCTATTTTTTTACTTTATAAGGGCTGTGAAAGAATTTCTGCAACCTAAGGTGATCTATACATGAAGTTTGATTCATGGGTTATGGTGATTAGAAAGATGATGGATGAACCCCATTATCTAGTGGACCAGGGTCAGGCTATTGTGATCATTTTATGAGGAAAGATGATGGGTGATGACCTAAAAATTTTAACATTATGTAGTGGGGATGTATCTGTCATGTAGTTCAATGTCATGCTACAAGGACA
Organism: Viscum album; assembly: GCA_963277665.1. Classification (NCBI taxonomy): domain Eukaryota; kingdom Viridiplantae; phylum Streptophyta; class Magnoliopsida; order Santalales; family Viscaceae; genus Viscum; species Viscum album. Next base: position 1,929,603,814 of record OY728164.1, on the reverse strand, counting down.
TCTTCCTTGCAGTTTAATTTCATGCAGTAAGGATGTTCCTTTGTGTGTAGTTTAACGTCATGCGGTAAGGATATGGGAACCAATGTGAATATTGTGCAAGATACCCTTAGGTTCACTTTGCATTAGTTAAAGAATTTAGTTGTAGGGAGTATATTTTATCCATGCACATGCTTATTGGTGGGTAGCCATATACCAAATCCCCTTTATTACACATATTTATCATGTACACAATAGATCCATATGTAGATATAACTTGTATGTAGGAAGAATGAGCTTGTAAGAATCAAAATTCTTTAAAATGAGGTATATACTTCTTTTATGGTCTATTAAATGTAAATACCTTTTGTTGTGCAGTTTACTATCATGTGAGTACGAAATCTACAACATATGTCCAACCCATATGTAGCTAAGGGTGAATATTGTTATCTTATATATTTTAAGTAAACCCAAGACTGAAGATCTGGGCGTCACTGCATATCTTATAATGGAAGGAATCAAGCCACACATAGTTCTTGAATGAAATATCCCTATATAGGTCGGACCCATACATAGGGATGGGGGTATATTTTTTTATCATGGATAGACCAATGAATCAGAGATATGGGCATCACTATGTATCATGTGATGATAGTAATCAATCCACATAGAGTTCTTTAATGGGAAAATCTCTACTCAGGTCAAACCTATCGAAGAGGGGGGCATTGTTCCCATTAGTTGTTGTAGCTAGACCCAAGATTAGAGATCCAAACATCACTACATATTCTATGATGATAGGAATCAAGCCACATGTTGTTTTTGAATGGGAAAATATCCACATAGGATTGAACCACATGTAGAGGGGGAATTTTTTTATCATTAATGGAACCAAGAATCAGAGATCCAGGCATCACTATGTATCTTGTGATGATAGACGCACATAGTTATTGAATGGGAAACTCTCCATGAAGGTCTGACCCATACATAGAGGGGGGAATTGTTCAAGTTTATTGTTGTAGTTGGACCCAATATTGGAGATTCAGGAATCACTAGGTATCCTATAATGATAAGAATAAATCCACACATAGTTCTTAAGAAACCATGTAGATTTATGTCACATGGGAAGGATGTAGATTCATCACCATGAAAATGAAATATTACAGCTGGGCCGAAGACTATAGATCTATGTGTCCCTACGTATCATGTATTGTTAGCAATCAAGCCACACATAGTTCTTGAATGGATGTATGGTGGTAGAACAACACCTAGGATAACATTTCGCTTGAGTGAGTTCCATGGTAATGAATAGTTTTATGTCATGTAAGAGACATAAACCATGTAGCTTAATATCACGAAACAAGTAATCTTGGTGTGTCTTATAATTCCTTTCTTCTAGGACCATGATAAAATTTTCACAAACTAATATGTATCGATCATGCAGGGAATCCCTTATTAAAATTCCTAATTCCACATGATCCATTCTCTGTGTGATAAAAAAGGAATGGAAAATTTTCCTTTCACAACATAGAGGCAACTAGGGAAAGGAAAAGGGAATTTTGAATCATGTGGTGGTTAGGATAAGATATAGGGTCTAGGAATCCCTATTTATCTCATTTTAATGAGAATAAATCCATACATAGTTCTAGAAAATCATTCATTTTAGTGTCATGTGGTGAGGAAATCATCCATGCAGTTTAACGTCATATGGTAAGGATGAAGGTGACTCAATGCGAAGAAATATAATGACTGGACCCAATAATGGAGATCTAGGTATCACTATATAACCTATAATGATAGGAATCAATCCAAACATAGTTATTAAAAAACCATGTATTTTAACATCATGTGGAACATACGTCATCCATGTAGTTTAACATCATACGGTAAGAACGGAGGTTATCCGTTGTGAAAAAATGTCTTGAACATTGTCACATATTCTGATGTCTTGTGACTGAGATGAATATATTGTGGTTGAACCTAAGAACTAGTATATAGGCATAAATATATATCTTGTGATGGAAGGTATCAAGCCACACATAGTTCTTTGATAGGGAATTTAGTATGTGGATCTATCTCAAACACTGGGATGGGGGAACTTCATTTCTCTTTTGTACAGATCTAGATCATGTGTGATGAATCGTCAGTGAGATGATGTTTATTGTGAAGTTTAATGTTATGTGGTGAGATTTTTTTCCTTTTAGTTTAACATAATGAGGTAAGAACATTATCTGTACAGTTTAACATCATTTGGTCAAGACGTTTTTCATATAGTTTAACATCACATGGTATGTATGTGAGATGCTTTGCAATTTAAAGTATTGCTGCCATGAACTCTTCCATATAGTTTAATTTCATGTGTCCAAGAAGTATTGTGCAGTTTAATTCCATGTGACTAAGATGTATTCCATATAGTTTAACATCATTTGATCAAAACTTCTTCTATATAGTTTAACATTATGTGGTCTAGATGTCAGAGGCTTAGATGGTGGCTATGCAAAGTATTTTTTAAGAAACATTGCATTGGTGGGGGGCATGACATGTTCCCCATCCATTGTGGCCAAATAGAAAGCTATATTATGATAGGAATTATGTACAATATAATCCCCTTCCCATTTTTGTTCTATCTTTAGAAATTACTTGAATACCTATAAAACCTTTAGAAAAACATAAATTCTTCCGAAAATCAACACTAGAATTATTACTCAAATAAAATCACAAATAGTAAAATATATTCTGTAAATCCGAAAATATAGAAAAATTCATAAAATATAACATAAAAAACTTTTCCATCAATTCACTAATCAATTTCAAGGTTATAGAAACCAAAAATTTTATTTCATAAAAATAAAATATTTTTAAATTAATATTCAATACATAACATTATGATCCATTCTATAACCATAAAGGTTTAATATATTCAAAAACATGGATAGATAAACAACTGGTATATAAAATATCTACACAATCTCCCACTTAGTTCTTTATTACTAGAACCTTTCTTAGACATATCATACTTAATTTTTTTTCGTATCCTTGGGAAATGAAAACATAATAAAGGGTGAGATTAGATGCTCAGTAAGGGTAAAAAAGGGAGATATTAATGATCACATAAGCATAACATGAGAAAAAGGGTATAATAATATGATATTAACATCTATAAACCATACCTTACATACCATAGATTATAATATTTTATCATGGATTAAGGATTGATAGTTCATATGACATGAAACATAAAAGAATCAATTACCAGGAGCCATGAGAGCATAAAATTGACATAATACATAAGTTTGTGGCATGCACAAAAGTATAGAAAAACATTTATATAGTAGTCATGGATAAATTACAAGACTATCATAGTTGAGTGATTTCACTCCCAAAACCATCATAGTAGTCAAGGTTCACTCCCAAGACCATCATAGTGGATAGAGTCCCTTACTGAACTGGGTTCACACCTCATTCCAGTCCTATTTATCTCATGAGATATTAATATTTAACAAATTCATTGTAGGGATATATAATTTTGGTCCCACCAATCACATAATGAAAATAATACATATGTGTTCCATAATATCATAAAAAATTCATCATATAATAAACTATGCAAATAAATTGGTTTCATAAATATTTAATCATATCATAACCTATGAAAAATAAATGTGTTTCAAAAACATTTCACCATTTCATCATAGAATAACTTGTGGAAAAGGAATGAGTTTCATAAACATCATGTCATTATAAAAATAAATTATCTAGATAAAGAATAAGGATGGTACCCTTAGATCATATCCCAATTAAAACATAAGTAACCTCAAAGGATGTCATCTTAGATGAAAAATTTATTTAAAACATAAGTTGGAACATTTCATGAGGAAAATAACCTTTTCTTCTTTTGAAATAAATTATTTAAAATCTAAAATTTTCCCAAATATTAGGGAAAATTTTTCCTTAAAAATAACCATTAAATTTTTTAAAGGAGTCCTTAAATAATTGAGTGGTCATGATGATAGTAAATTCCATTCATTCCACATAAGTTAAAAGAAAACATTCCTTTCATACTTTTGTAAAAAAGATAAAAAGTACATATTTTGGAAAACAAAAAGAATATTCCTTTTAAATTTTATTTGTAAAAAGTAAAAAAAGGGTAAAAATGACTTCAAAAAATCATTAGAGAAGAGTAAAAACATTCTTGAAAACATTTTTGGAAAATATGGATATTGAAGAGAAATGATTGTCGACTGAAGAGAGAAATGAAATCATTTTTCCTTAAAAATATAATTTTGGTCTCTCAAATATATAAAGAGATAAAATTGAGAGGAAAACATATGTACTTAAAATATAAGAATAGGAATAAAAAATTAATGATATTATTGAGATATATATCATGAAATTTCATTCTAAAAACACAATTAAAAGCAATCCTGATAAATAATGAGATTGTAACATAAAACCCTTTCCGTTTTGGTAACATTTGAATTATAAAACCCATGAAATAATAACTTAAAATTAAACATTAAATATCATTAAAATAAGAATAATCTTGATTTAAAATTTCAAAGGGAAGTATATACACCACATAAAATGAGATAATTGCATGACATAACATATGTCCCAAAGAAGATAAATTGAGATGATAAACCCTCACCTCGAGTTCCAATTTCTTTGAATGAACTAAAACCTCCCTAATGATAAAAATAAATTTATTATAATTCTATAAAATAATCATTTAATTAATTATAATATCATATATTATCCATTTATAACATTACAACACCAATTTTCTAATAATCCCTTGTGAAAAAAGTCATTTTCGGGTGTTAATTGTTTTATTTTTTCATAAGAATATAGCTTTGGTTGCCCTAGTCTTTACGATTTTATCATGGTTAAAGAATATATAGAATTTTAATCATGATATAAATATCTTATAAATTAATTATATATATAAATATATTTAGAGTGATCTATAAAAGTTACATATAGAAAAATTAATTAAATCATTCATGGAGATGGTAGACCGTACACACGTACGGACACTATTTTCACTTTTTAATAGAAGAAATAAAATAATGGTAAATAATAATTCACATTTAAAAAATAATAATTATATCATATATATTACATCTATTCATTAATTATTTCCTTATTACCATCCAAGTAAAATAGAAATGAAAAATTAATCACATTACTTCATGGAGGTGGTAGTCCACACATATGCACATGAGAAATTATAATTTTCAAAAAAAGGATGGTAAGAATGATGAAAAGATATTATAATTAAAATTTATAATTATTTCATAAATATAATATTTAAATATTAAACCCATCATAATAACTATCCATAAATTATTGTGATGAGAAATTAATTATATCGCTATGTGGAGATGGTAAGCCGTATATATACAGGAACGATAGGGAAAGAGGGGGGAAAATGATGGATTCATAATTATAATAAAAATTCAGTATATTTAGGATATTTAATTTATTAATTTATTATAAATATAATATATTTATAGGAGGTAAATTAATAAGTCAAAAATTAAATTGATTTTAAGGAGATTACCTCTTCTTTGAAAGAACTGCATTAGATCTCCTATTAAGGATCCTATGGTTGGTATTTTGGGAATAATAAAACATCTATAATGTAGGAAAAGATATTTTAAATTTATCATGTAAGGTTTTTTTTATATTTATGGCTCAAAATATGTGAATATCTGTGGGGAAGAAGTACCCTTTTATAATTGAGGTGAGAGGAATATTGGATATTTCATAAATGATTAAATTATAATAAATTAATTTTCAAGAAAAAAACTTCTAAAAGGACATATATTTCAATATAAGGTAGTATGTTGTTGTATTAACATCAAAAAATATAATTTTTATAATTTGAAGTGGATTTTATACATTATCTTTTGGTTTAACCCCTTAATTAACACATTTTAACCTTGACCACACTGATGAATTTTTTACTCTTAAAGGGTCCTAATTTTACTTATAAGGTAACTATTGAATTATAAATGGAAAAAGGATGAAATTTTAGTCCATATATTATCACTATTTTACTTTTTATTATTTTATAAATTTTAAATAATTTAATAAAATATTATTTTCATAAAATATCATTAATGTCAATTTTGGAACTATTCATTTAATTTGACTTTAGAGACACCAAGAAAAAGATTAAATATGAATATAATCAATTAAAATATCACTAATATATTATATTTATCTAAAATACTAATGTGATACTACAAATCATTCAAATTAATGTATATTTAATATTTTTAAAATCATTTATTTTATTTTTTAATTAATTGAATATATACTATATTATCATTGCATAAGAATTTAAGGTAATTATTTAATCACTAAAAATTATAAATAAATTCCCATAATTAATATAATTTCATTATTACCAAAATTAAAATTAAAATTTATTCACCACTTTATTTTCTTCCTATGTGAATTCATAAGAGATATTTAAAACTAAGAGAGTGACATTTTGTAACTTTATTTGATTTAAATATTATATATGTAATTTTCATAGAAAATTGTCCCATAAATAATTAAATTTAGTGCATAAGGTGATATGTATTGAATTAAATTCATCCAATAGGAGTTAATATGAATACTGGTGAAATTAACACTTATTTTTAACCAAGATTGACCCGATTTTCCCTTTCCTGAGGTGATAAATTTTACCAGGCTTACTATTCATATTGACCAAAAAATAAAATGGGTGTATTTACCACATTTAAACCTATTGAGTCCAAATACGTAATAAATTTTTCAAGATTCAGTTTATATAAGTGATAGAAAATAAATTTAAAATAAATGCACAAAATGTGATGAAAACCATTTTTTAATAAAGTGCAATTTTAAGCATAAAATTATATTTATTCTTATACCACAACTAAAAAATTGTTAGAATAATGTTAAAATTTTTGATTGAATATATAATAAATTAATTTAATTAAAATAATTCACCAATAGTGATCAGTTTAATTATTAAGATAAAAACACATTGTGCATATAATTTTTTTTTTCAGAAAGTGAATGATAATGAGAAATTTAAAAATTAAAATACCATAAATCAATAAGGTGTGAAAAAGGACATCAATTCATTATAATTGAAGGTAAAAGGACAAATTTTTGTATTTTAAGATCCTTTTACTAGATTTGATGAAGTATTTTACCATATAGACTAATAAAATAATGAAATATACTTACTTGAAAAGTTGAGTTTCATTATTTAATTAATTCCCACAAATAATCTAATCCATTTCTCCCAAATGATGAGTATTTGAGAAGAATTTTAATTTCCTAAAGCAATAAAAAAACCTTCTAATGGATTGAAAAAGTATAAAACTATATTCCTCTTATATTTATAAATTATCAAAAACCAAAAAATTATTATTATAAGGTTAGATAATTCCCAAAATTAATTAACCATGAAATAATACATTTTAACTCCAAAATTTCCAGAATAACAACAAAGGTTCCACTTAGATCATTTTATATATAATCCTACATCCCAAATAACCTCAATAAACTCAACATTAAATAATGTTTAACCTAAAATGTGATCTCATTTCATTCATCTTACATGTCTAATAATTTAATTACATTCCTCACAAATAATAACTTGTTAAATATAAGGATTATACATTCCTCAACCTAATAGAGAATCCCCCAAAATATCATGAATAACTCTGATAAATGACTATAAAATATTGTAATGTATTGAAATTCATAAAATTATCATGAATAAAATATAGATACTAAGATGAAAGGTAATCCTTAACTTGAACATAAATATCTCTAAATATATCACCTTATTAGTGAATAACTTTTCAACCATAAAGATTATCTATATCCCATTATCCAATAGACCATAATTAACTTATTATTAAATAAAATAATAACACAAAGGGTTATTTAATCCTCAATAGAGTATTCTTCCTAAAATCCTATAAAATATTTAAATCACTTCAAAATTCCATCACTTAAAACCTCAAAAAGGAGTGTATAAGCATTTGAACTCATGATCAACCTTAAAACTATAAACCAATAATTATATCCATACCTCTTAAGATAACATCCCATGAAAACATACAAGCTTAAAAAAATTAACAAAATCCTTATTCCTCAAATAAAATTAGAGTCCTTTGAATATATTCCACAAGTCCAAAAATGAAATAAATATCACTAAAGAATACCTATATAACATTATCATCAAATCACTAACCAATTTCATAGTAACCAACATTATCCAGTCAATGATAATCATATATTTATCCCAAACAAACATTATCACTTTTCTTGGTTATTGGTACTGTAAATACCCTAGACTCAGTAGCCTAGGGTCAATGGTTACTTTTTTATATTAGTGTTATATACAAGTGATCACATCCCAAAGGACCAAATAGTTTAGTATTCTTGGTAAACTAGACACATACTATAATCTTACATTATATTAAAAAAAATGAAACACAACATAATGAAAGTAAAAAAATTCTACATTCTTAAACTCATTAAAATATTTTTTCTTCATATCATAGGGAAATGAAACAAAATAATTGAGTTCTAAAATGATTATCAAGAGTTACATATAGTGGAAGATATCATGAATAAATAAATCACAACCAATAAAGAATAATAAATATATAAAGGTAAATATATGGACACACATTACACTTAATCAATAAATTGACTATCATGATTACATAAGTAATAATCAATATGGAAAGATAAATAATTGAAAACACATTTAATTTAATCAAAAACCTAAGAATAAAATGAATCCATGGATAATAATAAATTAATTATCAATAAAGTAAATTATTAATATTGGATTTCATGATCTCAGATATCATGATATCTATACCATCAATACCTTTCACTATAAGGTTTAAAACTATGGGTAAAACCTAATTAAGGTTAGATTACTGATTCTCCTCACAATACTATCGATTTTATTGAGGTAATATATAATTCCAAGCCCCACCCACCACTACATGTCCAACAAATTACTCATATATTGAATGGTCAATTTTATTCAGCAAAAATATGCCTTATCAATAAATAACCATATTTAATAAAGAATAAAGAATAAAGAATATCAATAGTTCCCTAGTCAATCAAATAACTTTAAAAGTAAAAAAAAACATATGTAGAGTTTATATTTGGTTTAATAAATAAGCATATACATGGTAAATAATATGTATATTTAGAGGAAATGTAATTTCCAATGATTAGAATAATGTGAATATTTCAAGGAAAAGTTAATGAGTATAAAATTAATCAAGAAAGTAAATTTCAATACTTATACCTGGTCAAATTAATCAAAAACCACCCAAATAAAGGATAAAAATGGTATAATTACAATATACCCCTAGTAGAGTTTAAGTATAATAACGTTTTGTTGTTATTATTGATTATAAATACCATTAAAATGTCATTAAAACATTTTGGATGAAAATACCATTTTCAATTTGAAAATCAATTTTAAAAACTTGATATTTCAAAAATATTATGAAAAAAATTTCTTTGAAAACAATCATATAAACATGTAAAGTAATATTCAAACAAATGAGTGGTTGTGATGGAGATAAAGTCTCATTCATACCGAGTATGTTAATACAAATATTCCATTCACATTTTTTTTAAGAAAATTCCAAAGTAAATTGTTTGGAAAAAAATTGTAATATTAATCAAATTTTTTTTATAAGAAGCTAATTTTGGGTAAAAATGAATTTAAACAATCATGTTAAAACATCTTTGAATTTTCTTATAAAACATGGATTTAGAAGAAAAATGATTTTTGAATGAAGATAAAAATGAATTAAGATTTTATTAAAACCATTTTATCAATAATTTTAAGAATTAAAGAGATTAAAATGCTACTATTAATTTAAGGAATCATGAATAACTAGAGAATAAGAAAATTATTGGGGTTTATTAGATATTGATCAAATAATATCTTTAAATATAAATTCAAGCATAAAAAATCCTAATTAAAATAATATTTTAACATAAATCTATTACCACTTTGGTAAAATTTTAATCGTAAGCCCCATAAAAGGAATAACATCAAATGAAACATTAAATTACCTGAATATAAAGTTATTCATGATATAACATATCAAAGGGTAATTTGATACACCTTATGTGACAACCCATATTTTTAATAAAATTTATTTTAGGTTTTAATACAGAGTGGTAAACATGATATAATCTCAAAATATCATGAATTATAGTGTATTTGGGAGATTAGGTTCATAACATAACATCATAAAATAGGGATACAATGAATTTATTGAAAACTTCTTTAGCATGCTCTTAAAATCCATCAAGACTCTAAAATTTCATGGGAAAACCTAGGGGGAGTACATGAGGAAGGGGTGATATATAAAACCCATTAAGAGAATAAACAAATAATTCCATAGGGTAAAGAAATAAATTCGATCCAAGAGGTATAAAAATGAAACATAAGAGGTGATAATCATAATCATGAATAATGAGACATGGTATAACAAGATAACATAAAGGCAACATGGAAATGTGGAAACAACTTAAAACATGTAATCATAAGAAAAATTCATGTTTAATCACCAATAAATCATAACATAGTGTTCTTAGGATAACCTCCTATGAACCTTTCATGTAATATCATGATATTAAAACATTACCCAATGAATTAGAGCACTATTTGGGTTCCCCCATCATAATAATATCATGTACATGCATAAGTGTTATATATAGATCATATAACATAATAATATATTCAATCTATATTAACCCCATTATTAAGGAGTGGGTTAAATATATATAATTACACAATTAATTAAGTATAGGTATATACATGTGAATACCCTTGAGTGGAAATGGGTATGGTAATTCACTTCACAATCTTTTTCCATGAAAAACCCTAGTGAAATTTCAGCAGCATAACGATAATACTTAATGATTCATAAAATTGTTTAATGAGAAAAAAAGAGGTATATCATAAATTATAAATCAAAATGAAAGTATGTGGTATATGGAAAAACATATCCCAACAATAGGAATTTTGAATCAAATGGAATAAAATAAATAAGGAACCTGAATAAATAGAAGAAGGAGAGGATCCCTTACATTGTGAGAGTGTTTCCAAAATTTTGGAATGAGATTCTTGATAGATTGGGGGGAAACTTGGGAGGTATCTAGAAAAGAATGGTCAAATTAGGGTCATATTAAAAGGTTTTTTAGTTAAGATAACTTGGATATTGGGTGGGTTTATATTAGAAAAGTGAGGGGAGTTCTTTATTTTTTCTTTATAAACTTTGGTTTTAAAAACTACACAATAAAGTAATCAAAACTAAAAAAATACCATGGTTTATAACTAAGAGGAGTGGTTTTAATTATATTATAATTTCAAGAACCTAACTAATTATAATATTACCCATGATGATGTGGAAGTGAGTCATATTCATAAATTATAGATTTTAAAACCTTAATATATATAGTATAGGTTTTGGAGGATTCATAAAGGATTTATAAAATTAATTAAATAAACAAAAAAAATATTTTAAATTTTAAATATATATTTTTTAGTTTTTACCTTATATGGAATATATTTCATCACTTTTGGGTCATTATGATGTTATGATACATACCATATATTTATACCCTATTTAATTTTTACCTGAAAATTCAACTTTCTCAAAAAATTAGAAAAATTTCACTATTGGATAATTTAAATGTTATAATTAAACCAATAATTTCTATTTTATCCAAAAAATATATAAATATTAGAATTTATATTTTTAAATTTAAATCTCTATCTATTGGAACATACTAAATTTCTTGATAATAACAGTTTTATGACTCATAAAAATTATTTTTGACTTTGTAAAATTATATTAAAAAATATAATTAAAAAATAATATTTAATAATAATAGTTTATTAAAATATAATTTAATTTTAAAATTCATGTATTCTTCAAATGGAATGTCTTTATTAAAATTTATTATCACCAAAAAATACAATTCGAGTTTAGTTGTATTGAAATATAATTTCAAAAAAACTCATTATTTAATCATTTATAAAGTAAAATATATACGGAATAAATTTAATATTTTTTATAGAAAATAAAATATACATATTCATGTTTTTTAGATTGAGATACATAACCCTTTATTACACTAGAGGAAACCTTAAGGGTAAGGTGTGGGACACTGATATTTTCTTAGGGTGGTTCAGAAAACATGGGTTGGGACATGATCTCAATGAGCTTGAACTTCTCCCATAAATGGTTTCACTCATGATTTAGTTGTTGAATCTAAGTTTGGGGTTGATCTAGGAAAAATATCAGAGATTCTATCTCCCTTAGAATCTTATTTGGGATATATATGTTTTAAAAGGTTCCCTTCTCAATTCTCCCCATTAAGAAAGACCGATTAAAGGGAAATTCATAACTTCCTACCTCTTTACCCATTTCAATTCATTAAACCAGTTCTTATATTTGATTAGTGTGGCACAAATATTATCCAAAGGCTTCATAGGGTACAATCCTATTAGTCCAGGCCATCAATTCTTTCATATGTATCAATAGAAATTATCACAAACCTATATATATATACCAATCAAATGATCACTTTACAATGGATATTTTATCAATGGTTATAATTATTAATGGTATTTTAAATATGATAGGATATAATATTCCAAAATAACCAAAGTAATGTATGTGTTTTTTATAACTTCATTACTTAATGCTTAATTTATTCACTTGAAGAGAAGGAATTTCATATATAAAAGTTCTAGTTGTTACATTATTCCCCAATTTCGAAATTTCACCCTCGAAATTTTATTTTCATGAACTAAAACATATGATGGTATTTCTGTTTTATAATATCTTATGGTCTCTAATTTTCTTCCCTAAAAGTTTGGTTCCACCATAAAACTTTGACCAGATGACTTGTCTTGTTTTGCAGAACATTATCTCAATGATCTAAGATCTTCACCAGCTTCTCCTCACATGAAATATCATATTATAATGGTACCAACTCTATATTCATTACATGTGAGGGTTTTGGTAAGAAATTTATCAAAAGGGACACATATAACACATCATGCCTATGAGATATGTTAAGTGGGAGTGTCAGCCAATAAGCCACTGGTTTGATGCGATCTAGGATATTAAAGGGGATGATTTATCTTGGACTAAGATGAAAATTCTTCTCAAACTTCATGAATTTATCCCATGGTGATATTATCGCTGAATTCAAACTCTAGGTCTCTTCAATGATTGTCCTCATACGTTTTCTATCAACTTTGTGAATATTTCATATGACACTGAATAGTTTGTACCTTCTCTATCTTCTCTTGGATAAGATTAGGCCCCATTAGTTTCCATTATCTAAATTTACACCAGCAAAACCTCTTCCCATACATAGTCTTATAAGGTGCCTTTTGAATGCTTGAATGAAAACTGTTGTCATATGAGACCACCACTTGGGGAAGGTTATGATACGAAATCCTTGTAAATCTATTAAATATTATCTAAACATATATTCTAGAGTCTGAATGTTCATTTTAGAATTAACATCAATCTAAGGGTGATTGGTAGTGATAAAGATCAATTCTGTATTTCAACTCTTGTTAAAGGCTTCTCCAAAAAATCAATGAAAAATTTGGATCATTAGTAGATTTAATAGAGAATGGAACTCTATGCAGTCTTACCACTCTCATATGTATATCTTGGTTAGTTGGTCAAGAGGGAAATATTACTTGATGAAAATGAAATGTGATGATTTCATAAGGTGATAAACTACCACCCATATAGTATTATTGCATTTAGGTTTCCAGGGGAAACCTCTGAACAAAATTCATTTTTATGTTTTTCTATTTCTATACTAGCATGAAAAATGGATAAATCATACCTTTAGACTTTTTTTGTTTCACCTATACTTATTGGAATACCAAGAATCAAGATATAAACTATGAAATCTCTCTCTTATTGTTATCCCACCAAAAAGTTTGCTTCAAATATTTATACATCTTAGTGAATCTTGGATGAATAGAGAAGGATGATCAATTTGAATCTTCAAGAAGTTCCATATTTAGATCTGGATTTTATGGGACACATATCCAGGTTCTAAAATTTATAACTCTATCTTTAATAAAATTAAACTCTGAAATATTTTCTACTTTAATCTATAAAAAATTATCATATTTATAAGATTCATTGATCCTATAGAGAATGGATGGTTGATTAGTTAATTGAGGAAGGTTGGATGAAAATACTTATATTATTTCAATATCCATCCTTTTCATGCCTAAGAAGACTGGATTTCTTATAATCCTTATCTTAGATAAAGTTTTAGTATCCTTTCTACATAGAGCATCTGCCACTTTTTTCTTTCCCATAATGGAAATGGATTGAAAAATTATAATCATTAATCATCTCTAAACACCTCTATTAGTGAATATTAAGTTCCTTTAGTGTGAATAGATACTTGAGTATTTTATGGTCCATATATATCACACTTATTACCATAGAGATAATACAACCAAATTTTTAACACAAATATCACTACAACCAATTCTGGATCATGAGTTCGGCAGTTCTACTCATGGATCATTATTTAGAAGGAGGCATAGGCTATCACTTTGTCAATTTTCATGAGAAAACAACCCATTAAATTTTTATATGCATCGATATAGATCACAAACCCTTCCTCCCTAGTGGGTAATGTGAGAAAAGGTGTAGTGATTAGCCTTTTTTTAGCTATTTAAAACCTTCCTCACATTCATCATTCAAGACAAACATGAATCATTTTAGAGTTATCTTGGTTTGGGGGATTGAAAATCATGATAATTTTCTCACAAATCAATGATATTAACCTAGAAAATCTAATGGATTCTTATCATAGTGGTTAGTCTTAGACACCCTTAAATTATATCCTTTTATGAAGGATCTATATATATCTATTTTCTAGTGGTGAAATTCCCTAGGAAAGTTACTTTACCCAACCATAAATCACATTTAATATACTTTTCATACATTTTCCCCCATAGTGTCCTCAATATAGTATTATAATTCTCCACATGTTCCTTCTTTATTTTGGAGTAGATATAAATATCATCTATAAATAATACAAAAAATTAATTGACATAATCCATAATAACTATATTCACCAAGTCTATAAAGATTTTTATAGAAATACTAAGTCTGAATGAAATCACTATGAACTCATAGTTCCCATACATTATATGAAAAGAAGTCTTGGGGATAACCTCCTTCGTCTACTTTTTTTAATAATATCCAAACCAAAGATCTATCTTAGAGATATACTAGGATCCATGTAGTTGATGGAAAAATAATAAATCTATAGAAGAGGATAATTGTTCTTTATCATGTTCTTATTGAGATCATGATAATCAATTTAGAGGTTCATTGACCAATCCTTATTATTGATGAAGAGGATTGGTGCACCCCATGGTGAAGTAATCAGGTGTATAAACCCTTTATCTAGATTTCCTATAGTTTTTTCTTTAGTTCCTTTAGTTTTACAAAGACCTTTCTATAATAAGTCTTGGATATTGGAAAATCTCCAGGTACAAGACAAATTTAAAATTCAACCTCTCTTATAGGATGAAGACTAAGAAATTATTTAGGAAACACATCAGTGTATTCCCTCACAATGGGAATGTCTTCAAGGATGATATTTTCTTTAACATCAATCATTTGGGAAAGATACACTTTCTTGTAGGGAAGTAATATCCATTCTTTCTAAAATGGTACTAAAGAATATTCATCCTCCTCTTTGCAGTTGTGTTGAATTAGAGGGAAATTTATGATATATAGGGATATTTCATTCTATGAACAATTTATGTTGTACATATATAAGGAAATCAAATCCATTCCTATAATATGATTTAATTTCTATAAAGTGAGTATTAAAAGTTTTGCTAGGAATTTCATCCCTCATATATGGACTGTTTAGCATTTATTTACTTGGGATACAATAATCCCCCTATTTTTTTTGTTTTGACAAAAAACTTTACTTCCATGATTTGTGGTGGTGATTGAATAGTTCTACTAAAATTCTGAGATATGAAAGAATGCATATAAATAGAATAAAAAATTATGTTTAATATTATTAAATAATTAACTAGCATACTTGTCACAACTTCATTATTAGGAATCAGCTCTACAGTTGTGATGATATATTCTCTCTCTTGATACCTTGGAGGTTGTAGGCATTGATTGTCTCTGATAACCCTTATATTAGGGTTGTGGTTCTCATAGTTTCCTTGATCATTTCAGTTGAAACACTAGAAAATAAGATAAGGGTTGACTGGAGAATTCCTATCTTCTATCACATTGATTGGTTTCTCTTGTTAGTAATCTCTATCTAGGTGCCCTTACTTTTTAGACTTAAATTATTTCCTTACCCCCTTCAGAAAATTTCTAGGTTGCTTCTTCCCACACATTTGACATGTGGTATGTTGAAATTTATTTCCACCATTAGATTTTTCTATCACACTAATAGAATCAAAATCCAACTTTTTATTCTTATCCCCATGAGACCCTTGAGATTCTCTTGTAACACCCCAAGATTTCATAGTACGTTATTTTTTCAAAGTAATTCAATAACTTGCACCACATGCAACACCGAGTTCAAGCGCACCACAACTTACCAAACTAGCCGTTCAAAAGCAGTTATGAATAGTATTAACTGAATTTTGAACTATATATAATCTTTATAATTTTAGAATCCATATTATGAGTTTCTTAGACATAATTTAAGAACTAATTCATTTTTTTCAGATAAAAGAAGTATTTTTCAAAAATGCACATTTACCACCTTTTAATGGAGAACCCTTTTTTAAATTCAATATTTGAAACTTTTATATATTCGATTAGACAAAATAAACTTCTTATTTAGAATAGGGACATAAGAATTTAGTTTCAATAAATTTTTTGTGTTTTTCTGATAACTTTCATATTTCAGTGAATAGTGAAAAATACTATATTTTAACTGAAAACAACTTTTTTAATCAAAATAATTTATAGTGTTAAATTATACATATTAATGGTTTGGAAGTATAAATATATTATATTTTTACCATTTAATCTAATTCTGGTCATTTTAAGTAATTTCACTTTGATATTGGACATAAACAAGTGTCAATCTTTTGATAGATATTGTTTCTTAAAAATACGCCTTTTGGTTTTGACAACGAGAATTAATTTTAAATTAATAAATACAAATTCTATGTTTTTAATTTGGTAAAATGGACTTTATTTTTGGATTAAGAATATCTAAATTAGCTTAGGGTGAATATTTGGTATTTTTCTGAAAACATTCAATTTTTGATGAATAGTGAAAAACACCGAGTTATAATTTAATACTGAAATTTTATTTAAATAATTATTTATTTAATTTAAATTTATTTTAGGTCAAAATGGATACATAATACATATATAAGTTCAATGTAATTCATTGGAGTTAGTTTATAATAATTTTAGATATATAAAAATTTTATTGAACTTTTCACCGTCTTTTACCCACCTCCTAGGAGAATTTGCGAATTTACATAAAACTTAATTTTACCACTTTTGTGAGTGGAATTTCAAAAATCCGAGACACACGATTAATATCATAGAGTAAAATGTGGTTCAATAAGATAAAAATAATTTTTGGTGAATAATAACTTTTTACTTTTATTTACCACAGTTAAAAGTAAATAGGGTAATTAAGGGTAAAAATGATATTATTATTACCCTAACACGTGTGCTAATTCTATTGTCTAAGTATAATTCGACCAAAAAAAACCTTAGGAATAAAATATGAACCTATTTAGTCCACTTGTATTCGATTAGGACATTTATTATTATTTAATTCAAAGAAGAGTTAAAAGAATTAAAATCGAAGTTTAATAACTAAACCATTTTTAATATAGGGTTATACATAAGATAAATTCAACTATAAATATTAATTATAAAGATAAAAATATTTCCTACATAATGGTATTTTATTAATAATTTTTAGAGATTAAATAATTAAATTTATTAATGACACAATGATGATGCAGTGATTACCTTATTAATGAAAGAATCAAATAAATGGTATTATAAAGATTAAAATAAATATAATTTAAAATATTTTATGACATCCACGAATTTTATAGATTAATATGACATGTTAGGATTTATTAAATGTATTTTTTTTGAATTAATCATGCTGTTATTATTTTATCAAAAAACAAATACCAAAGAGTGTCAAAATTGACATAAAATAGTTTTTAAAATAAATATTATTTTATTAATTGATATTATGGTCCTAAAAATATAAGGTTCTTCCAAAAGACTTATATAAAAATATATATGACATTAATGAACCAATTTAGGTTCTATTGGAAGTTTATAGTAAGTTTATTAACCATATAGTGTAAGAATACAAGTAGACACGGTAAAAGTTAAATTATTTAACTTAAAGTTAAATCTAAATGATAAGGGTAAAATGGTAAACTAAACTTGTCTAAAACCTATTGGTTGAAAGGATTTCGACCCATACCCACCCTATCCTATAAATAAGACACTTTTGAGGTATTATAAAATGAATATGATTTTATTATAAAATAATATATTATGTTTTTCCTAAGGTGCCCCTCACCCCTCTTATAAAAGGGCACTCCCCCTTATCTCTAATTCACACCTACAAAGCCTTTTTTCTCGAACAAAATATGACCAAATACTCTCTCAAATATACTCCCTTAATCCTAGAGGCCCTCATTTATTTATAAATCCATATTAGTGAGCCCTTTTGATCAAATAAAAAGGAAGAACCCGAAGAAGAGGTAATAATTTCACCACCCTATTTCAAGTGCTTTTCTTCTTCCACTTCTTCTTTCTTTGTTATTTCCATTATAAAATAATAACTCCAGTATATTCTATATAATGTTATGTTATTATAAATATGGAACAACTTTATTCATTATTCTATCTATCTTATGAATGATAATGTCACCATGCGTGCGTACGTACGACTTACCGTCTCCATGCCGTGGTGTAATTTTTTATTCAACACCATGTTATTTGGATGGATATAATGATGAGTAATATGTAAATAAATAATAAAAATAACATGATAATTTTAATATACCATCAAATTCTACAAATTTAAGGAAATTATATTGTCGCTCGTGCGTACGTACGAATTACCGTCTCCACGACGCGATGAGATTCATTTCCAAGTTCACCATTCATCGACAATTATAAAAGTATATATATCAATAATAAGTATGTAATATATGACATAATAATTCTACTGGAGATATATATATATATATATATATATATATATTTACTTACATATATCTTATTCACTTAGTTCCGTTCAACACGATATGAAAACGGAAACAACGTTTATGCGTACGTACGGACTACCATCTCCATAAACGGTGTTTTTCATTTCATATATATGTCTATTATACATATTTATATTCTAAATATATATGATATATAAATCATGTTCTATATTCTGGAAGTATTTAAATCTTTGTCTATGTAATACAATCAAGAGTAACAAGTTAAAACACGTACGATAAAGAAAGCGATTATTACCCAAAATGTTAATTTAACATGGAAATTATTATTAAATGGGTAGTATAAAGTAATAGATGAATAAATTATGATATCATAAATATTAATATGGTTCTGGTATAATTTAATAACATACTACGATCTTCATACATGAGGTTAAACGTACCCTCAACCAAAGGAAATTGCAAGGTAAGGGTTAATTTTACAATCTCTTTATTATCCGAGTTTGTTTTTACGTAAGTATCTACTGGGACATATTTTTTATCCATGTCCATGTTTCATAAAATATTTTTCAAAGGGATTATTTTAAGGTAATTTTTACTAAAACATCATTTTAAATGTTATAAATATTTATTCTTCTAAACCATTCTCATTAATGTCCATGTTTTCAAAATGGTTTTAAGGATTTATTTAAATGGAAATGAATGTTTTAAAATGTTAATTACTTTAAAAAGTTTAAAAGTGGCATGGGACACTTTGATTTAAAAAATTTATTTAAATTTATTCCTTTCTAAATTGTGTGACTTTTAAATGTTTTCATGAAAAATGGATATTTCTCTCAAAGTGTTTTACAAATCATTTTCATCTATGTCAAAATCCTTTAATGGATTTTAAACTTGTTTGAAGTTGATTTATTATGATACAAATATTCCATATAGTATTGAAGGTTTTGTTATATGTTTGACTGTCGATGTGTTATTTTTATACCATTCATGGTTTATGGGTAAATTATTGACATTTCGTATGCCAGTTTTAATATGAATGTTTATGTTATGTTTAAACCTTTTCATATGAGGAATGCATTAGACTTAGTAAGTGATGGGTGGAGCCTGCTATAGCTTCTCGATGCATCGGTAGGTCTCATGAGAAAAAATAGTGTCTTGGAACAAGGCCTTGAAAAAAACTTATTTGTAGTCTTGGCACAAGGCCTTGACTATGTGGTTATGATAATCTGGCATTCTGTATTCCACCACTATGAAAGTGGATATTGATATTACATGTGATTATTTGACTAGTATAATATACATGTGAATAATTAAATGGAATTATTTTATTGTATATTTTCCATATTATGCTGAAGTTTAAGATTAAAAAGGCTTTTGTTTTATTCTTATACATTTCCTTAAATGTTTATGCATATTTATGAAAGTTTCTACTATATTGTTATCCTTACTGAGAATCTGAGCTCACCCCTTTCTATGTTTTAATTTTCTCAGGATTCCAAGAAGTGTATTATGATTGATAATAAGGGTTAAGCTAGGGGATTAATGGAATTATAAAAGTATCATTTATGTTATGTTTTATTTTCTAAAGTTTAATGTAACATTCATGTATGTAATCTATTTTCCAAGACTGCTAAACTAATCGGTCTTTCAGGACTTGATTCCTTATAATCATGCCAATGTATTAAAATAATGCACCGAATCTGGGTAACTAGGCTTGGGGAGTTACATCTCTAATGTCCATTTTGAATTTGAGGGCATGTAATAAAATTTACAAACACCTATCAAGGTCCCAAATTTCCAAGGCTTTTTGTGGACTCATCTTTAATTCACTAAAGATGTGCCCAACTTTACATTTTGGGGTAATGAAAAAACTGGAGGCATATCATGAAAGTCTTGTAAATTTTTCCCTGTATGACCCAATAGATTAATAATCCTTTTTCTTAAGGATAAGGAATCCCCTTTTCATTTTCAGTCAGAGAGTGTAATGAAAATATTTATCAAAAAACATATTTTAGAATTCCTTTCACTCCATTTCTATGATCTCCTCCTCAGTCTTCACATTCTTGACCAACGTCCACCATTTATCACCTTCTCCTTCCATATGATAAACAAATAGTATGAAATTTTCTTGATTAGGTCATTCAAGGATGGAGAATATCTTTTTCAATGAAGATGATCCATTGGTCCACTGTTAAGGGATCAGAATACCCTCAAAAAGTCGGAGGCCTTTATTGCCTGAAGGTCTCAATTGAAAATTTCTTTTTATTAGGGGGATTTGTGAGTTCCACAAAATTTAGGTTTCAGTTCAAAACTTGAGTTAGTTGAGAAAGTATATTCATGAATTTTGTGATTCCTGATCCCATCTGGTTGGGAATCTTCTTTGGGAAGTCATCACATTGAAAAACAAATTGGTTATTAAATCGATTCCTCCTATTTTTGTCCATTGACTAGAATAAAGGAAAAATTAGGGATGATAAATTATTAATTTATTAAAAATATAAAATTAAAACTATGAATATTAAATGAATAAATCATAAATGACATATCTTCCTAAACCGATGAATTTTTATGGTTTAAAATAAGTTATCCATGATCTATTTCCAAACATAAAATCATATAGATATATTTTATTCCCTTAATAATGATATGTAATAATATTTTGAATTTACCAAATAACATCCCCTAGGAGTGTCAAAAAAGGTGTATAAAAAGTCTCAATTTAATTCTCTAGTTCTTGATTGAGTCAAGCTCAATACAATGATTTTTGGTTTGTTACCCTTAGGTATATATCTTCCAGAACCACATCCATTTATAGTATCTAGATAGGGATATATTATTTTGGAACCCACTTAATTTACACTTTAACAAAATTAAGGGATGTTTTTAAATGTTTATCCTTATCCTTATTTGTTTCACTAGATATTTCTTGTCCAAATCCTTAAAATAACTAGACCTTACTTTGGTACCAACTACGACAACCCATATTTTTAATGCACTTTATTTCATGTTTTATTACATAAGGGAACACATGATAGAATTTTAAAAGTTTTTGAAGTCGATTTTATTTGTGATATTATCTACATAACATAACATCATAAAATAGGGACACACCGAATTTATTGATAACTTCCTAAAAATGATCTTAAAATCTATAGTTCCTCAAAAACTGCATGGGATAGCCTAGGGAAATACATAAGAAAGGGGTGATATATAAATCCCAATAAGGGAATAAACAAATAAATAAATAGGGTAAAGTAATAAAAGTTATCCAAGAGGCATAAGAATGTAACATAATAGGTGATAATCATAATCATGAACAATAAGACATGATATACCATGATATCATAAAGGCAACATGGAAATGTGGGAAAAAATTAAAATATGAAATCATAATAATAAGTTAAGGTTAACCACAAATACATCATAACATAGTGTTATTAGGATAACCACCCATGCATGTTTAATGTAATATCACGAGATTAACACATTAACCAATGCATTGGAGCACTATTTAGGCACACCAATCATAATCATATCATGTACATACATAAGTGTGCCACAAATCATATAACAAGAGAATATATTTCATATCTATTAACCCTATGATTGAGCAGTGTGGTTTTAAAAAATTGAATTAACCAATAAATTAAGTATAGGACTATATAGGTGAATACCCTTGAGTGAAAACGGGTAGAGGAATTCACTTCATAATCATTTGGTATGAAAAATTGCAGTGAAATTTCAACAACATAACAGAAGTAGTTAAAAATTCATAAAATGTTTTAATGAGAAAAAATGGGACTCAATTAATTTTTAAATAAAAATTATAGTATTAGGGATGTGAAAAAACTTATCCCAAAATTATTAATTATAAACCAAAAAGTATAAAATAAATAATGTTATTGAATAAATTTAGGAAGGAGAGGATCCCTTACCTTGACAGGGTGTTTTCAAAATATTGGGAGGAGATTATTTAGAGTTCGAGGGATACTTTTGATGGATATAAAGAGGAATGTATAAAGTAATTTCATTATAAAAGGTTTTTGAGTGATAATAAATGATATATTGGGTGGTTTTATATAGGAAAAGATAGGGGAGTTTTTTATTATTTCCTAAACAGAGGTTTTGGACTCTATAAAATAAAGTAACCAAAACCACAAAACATAACATGAGTTTTCCCATGGTTTCTAACAAAGAGGAGTGGTTTTAATTATTTTATTACTCCAATAACTAAAATAATTAAAATAGTACACTTAGTGATGTGGAAGTGAGTCATTTTCATGATGAATTAATTTTAAAACCTTAATATATATCATAGATTTTGGAGGATCAATAAAGTCTTTATAAAATTAATAAAATGAAATAAAAAATAAATTATTTTAAAATTTAAATATATATAAGGTTATGGATACCATTTATGAAAATTATTACATCACTTTTGTGTCATTATGTTTTCATAATACATATTTTATATTTATACTATATTTAATTTTTACCAAAAAATTCGATTTTCTTAGAAAATTATGAAAAAATTACCATTGGATAATTTCAACATGATGAATCCAAAAATAATACTTATTTATCCAATAAAAATATATTAATATGATAATTTATATTTTTAAATTATATTATATTTTTGTCGATAAGTACTTTTTTTTTTGACAATAATAGCTTTCTGACCCTTATAATGATTATTTTTGAATTCCTAAAATTATATTTTAAACTATAATTAATAAATATTATTTAATAATAATAGTTTATTAAAATATATTTTATTTTTCAAATTCATGAATTTTTCAAAAGGAATGTCTTAATTGAAATTGCTAATTACCCAAAAATACAATTAGATTTTTTTTGTATTGAAATATAATTTTTTTCAAAGTCATTATTAAATAATTTATAAATTAAAATAAATAAGGAATAAATATATTAATTATTTTATATGAAACAAAATATAAATTTTCATGCTTTTTGGGTTGAGATACATATCCCATTATTACATTAGCGAACACCCTAAGGGTAATGTGTTCAATGGTGATATTTTATTTGGGTGGTTTAGAAAACATGGTTTGGGCCATGATCTTTATAAGATCCAACCTCTCCCATAAGTAGATTTTCTAATTATATAGTTGTTTAATCTTAACTTAGGCTTAATCAAGGTAAAATCCCAGAGATTCCATCTCTCTCTGAAGCTTCGATAAATGGGATTGATATGGTATGGTCCTACTGGTCGTGGCCATAACTTATTTCATCTATGTTAATGGAATTTATCATAAACTTATATATATAATAATATTATTATCACCTTCTAACAACTATATTATCAATGGTTATGATTCCTAACTGTATTTTAAATCAAATAGGATATAATATTCCAAAAAAACCAAAGCAGTTCATGTGTTTTCTATAACTTCATTACTTAATGATGCATTTATTTTCTCAAAGAGAAGAAATTTCATTTATAAAAGTTTATCTCATTACTCATCATAAAATAATATATGTTTATATCGTGACATATGTCTCAAATAAGAAAATTTAAGATGATAAACCATTATAATGATTATATTATTGAAGTGAGAATTAATCAATGAATCAATAATGTGTATCAAATGAAAATCCAAAAAAATAAAGTGTAAATACAAATAATTTAATCAAAAATTAATTAAACTAATAATCATAAAATATAAAATAAAATAAAGAAGTAATATAACCCAATGAACAGAAACTGAGTTATGAAATTATTTACCACTTGGTAACTTTAAAGTCAAATCCACTTACATGAAATAATTTGAATTAAAAATCAGAATACTAAGAAATATTAAGTATTTATGAAATTACATTAAAAATGTCCATATATACACCATATAAAAAAATTAGGTGCATAACATTACAATATTTCCCAATGAAAGGAAATTGAGACAGAATCCCCTACCTCATGCTTAATTTTATTTGAATGCACATTAAACTCAAGTATAATGGTTTTAATCATGTTATTAATTTATAATGGAACCATATTAATGTTTTTAATATCATTTAAGATTCTATTATAAAATATTACCTCCCGTTCATTAAAAATATTATTATTATTATTATTATTGTTATTATTATTATTTTTGGTGTTAATTTCCTTGTTTTCTCAAGCATGTTTTGTCATGAAAGTTATGGTTCTTATGTATAGTATATAGTTCAATAATATCTAGAATTATATTAATGTTATATATATAATATTTAATAATTTTATATAATTTTAAAGCTATTCTCGAAATTTGGACATGTAAAATGAGCCACATCGCTTTGTGGAGACGGTAGACCGTATGTAATTACAGGTGATGATATCATTCCCTTAATGGGTGAAAGGGTAAATACATGTATAGAATATTGATTTTATATAATTAATTTCATGTCATATGTTATATATATATTTATTATTTCTATAAGTGTGACTACCCGTGTAAGTCGGTGATAGAAAAAATTACACTGGTTTGTGAGGCGGTATTTCACCGTATACATGAGTGATGACTTTGTTTCCCATTTTATAGAGGAGGATATGGATAAATATTATTACATAAACACAATAAAATATAATAATATGTTAGATATTTGTGTTATTATATTATAAGTTTTAATACATAATTAAAGGTGGAAAAATAATATTCATTAAATAAGATCTTAGTGAATACAATTAACTTTTCTTAGAAGAAATCCTTTCTATATCTTATTAAGGACCTTAGGGTTGGTCTCTTAGGAACACCATAACCTCTATAATGTGTATAAGGATTTTTGGGACTGATCTTTTCAGAGACTATTCGATCTAAATAGCTTTAGAGGTGTAAGGAAATGAGTTGAGGGAGTTCCCTTTTATAATTATGGAGGAATACACACATGGAATTTTAAAAAAATAATAAATCCTACCCATGTTTTTCACATGAAAAAAGGATAAAAATGGATCATTATTGAAAAATATATGTGATAAGGTCAAAATATGTCAATAAAATAGTATTTAGACAATTTTTTGGTCATTTTAACCCTTATCTTTTTAGTTTAACCCCAGATAAACCCATTTTCACATTAACCATTGTAAAATATTTTTATTATTTTCCCTATTAAATACGACCAAAAATTAATTTTAAATTATGATATAATATAAATTATTTTTATTCCAAATATTAATTTTTTTCCAAATTCAATTAATATAGTTTTCACAATTTAATTAAAAATAAAACCCACAGATGTGTCGAAAAGAAGGTTTTCATGAAATGCATTCTTCAAGCATTAAACAATCTCATACTAACTATATCACTAGTAATAATCATAATATGTATTTAAATTAATATAATTAGATATATAATATATACATTTCATTTAAATCATTCATCATTAAATATTATTTTAATTTATTAAAATGGAGGATCATTATGCATTCAAAAATAGTTTTCATAAAATTACAATTTTAATCCTAAAAATAAACTTATATCAAAATAAAGTATAAAGATGATTCAAATGTAATTAATTATTTTAAATATAATTAAATTATACCTATTTTACATTTAAATCAAATTAAAATCATAATTAAACTTTAAACTTACTCAATTTAATGAACAAACATAATAGTATTTGAAAAATTTGTATTTTTCACTATTCATTGAAAATATTCATTTTCAGAAAAATAACAAAATTTTACCCTAATATAATTTGGATATGATTATTTAAAAAATTAAATATGTTTCAAAAATATTTTATCTAGAATATGTATAAATTGATTATAATTCCAAACATAAAATGAAAAACTAAACCATTTTTTGAAGAATATGTATTTTGAAGCAGAAAATGACTACTAAAAATTTGAGTGATTATTTACTAAGAATTTATCAATAAATTTTTATTGATTATTACCTATCAATATATATTTTATAATTCAGTTAATCCTATTCATGGTCTCTAATTTAACGACTAGGTTATAACAGTCATATTTAAATAGTATCTCATGGTCTGTTTATGTCACACCCTAAACTTGGATAATCCATTATTTTATTGTTTTCCTGATCTTGGGTCTCTTTGGTTGAAGTTTGGGTTGATCCTCGATTAAAATTTTCTAATTTTGGAAGTCCATGAGAGTTTTGGCCTATGTACGGGCATCACACGGTTAGTGAAAACCAAGCGGCCAAACCTAGGTAACCATGCATCAGGTCCTAGAGTTAGACTGAAAGTACCGCCTGGTTTGAGAATGATTGGAAAAACCATGTGTGTTGGACATGTAGTCGGTTCCCTCTTGGGAAATGGAAACCACATAGTTGGCGCATAGTTTGGTAAACCATGCAACCAAAAAATGTGATCTTACTAGATCTTTAAAACTTTTAAAACCCTATTCTACCCTCTCCCTAATTTTAACCTCAATCGAACGCCCTCCTATTGTGTCATTTTTGGTGCATGAAGAAATACCCTAGTATCCTCCCCTTTGATTATCCTCCCTCCTTGGTACTTCTTCTTCAATTACAAGGTAATTTTTTAGGGTTTTTATCCATTTTTCTCTCCTTTACCTATTTCCATCTTTATTTATTGGTTCTTCCTTTGTGGGTTATCTTTTGGATGAAATCTAATGTTTAGGGTTTGTGTGTGACTCAATTTTCTTTTGATCTAGTGTGCGAAGATTGTCCTTGTGGCCCTAATCTACCTTCTCCTAGAGTTTCATTATGATATCTCACCGTTGAGGTAGGTGTCACAATGCTTTTCCTTTATGATTCATTAGGTTTATTATTGGGTTCTTTCAATTAATTTTTAAACACGATTCACACCTTTATAATGCACACGGTCATTTTATTATTGTGTTTTCTTATTGGTATACATTGTTAAAAATGGGTTTTTAAAGGGATTCTTTATTTATGACTTTATGTATATACACAAAATGTGTTTGATAAAATGTTAATTGAACTATTAAAGGTAAAATAGGATAACTTGAGTGGTGTTTCCCCTAGAAATGTTTTATTAAATTTATTTTATTGTGTTTGGGCTTAATATGTGGACCGTGGTGATTTTTATAATATGGTGTGTTGTACTAGTTGGAAATCATGTGATGCTTCATTGAAAATAGTTTGGGAAAAAACTACTTTTGGGATTACATTAGATTTGGGCACACCCATGTATGCTCAGAGTGCACACATGGATGGGAACACAAATGATAATGACATCACTCAACTTAAAAACCCAGTTTTTAAAACACTTACCCTTCCTCTTTCTCTCCCTCTTTCAAACTCTTGGTCCTTCACTAAATGCCTCTTTGTCTCAAGTGACTCTCATGTGGTTTTAAAGGTTATGTTTAAAATTATGGCCCATTTGGTATTTTTTAAAATATTATTGGTTTTTAAATGATAAGGAAACCCATTTGGAATCCTTAAGTGTGTCTTGTGCTTTCATCTTGGTCTTGAAATAAAATTGGATTTGGAATAAAGGTCTGTTTGGTATTGCGCTCTTAAAAGTGGTTGTTTATATTAATTTTGAAAATGGTTTGAGTGTATTTGTGATATATTGGAGTTTATAGCATTTAAGGCCTGGTTGGAACCTTATTTTATCTCAGAAATGAAATGTGATTTTTAATGTTTAAATGATCGGTTGGAATCTTTGAATGTTTTGAACAATGTTTTATAAGACCATGTAATTTGATGGCCTAGTTGGAATTTTGAATGACTTATTGTATGATGGGAACCCCTATATATGGATTTCATTATATGGGTTATCATATAGGTGGTTTCCATGTTTGGGGAAGACAAGTGCGGTGATAGTAGGTATGGTGAGTCACGCGTGCAAGGGCCTCATACTTACACAATATATTATTACCATGAGTTTCATGGGTGTGTTTTAGAGGGTCGAGTGATGGTTTCTGATCAACCCCGATTAGACAGTTTGATACCCCCTCGATTAGATGAGAGGCCAGGTAGGATGTGCCACTGTATTGGTTAGTTGTGGGCGGCTAGTTAGTTATTGACTAGGGATCTTCACCATATGCTAACAAGTGGTTCCGAATTGAGTACGTCCATAGACAACTATAGGGATTTTTAGAAAATGACATTGGTTTTCTATCTATGTTTTCTTTATTAATTTATGATTCACTTTGTTTCCTTTTTTGTATTTACCTTTTATTTTCATCATAGCTCAGTATTGCTTTTCTTGGTTTTCTGGTTTGGGGTTTTGACATTAAATGGTTCTATGTTTTGAAAATGTAAAGTGGTGTGTGTTGGCCATTAAAAAGAAAAAGCTATGTTTGTTTAATAAAATGAGGAATTTTTTTTATATATGTATTTAAAACTTGTATTTATGAATTGTTTTAGGAAAGGAAATGTATGGGTTTTTTGGTGGTTTCCTAATAAAATGTAAATATCACACCCCTCTTGTTCCACTCAATGTCAATAGATCTAATCTATTTTGAAGGTTCAGGTTTTTGGATTGAGTTTCTTTTGTTTCAGGTTGGTTGGTGGATGGTGGTGACCATGTGGTCACAAAGAGATCACATTTGTAGTGGTTTTGTTTTGTTTTGTTTGAGTTTGAGTTTTCTATTTAGTTTTTTGTTTGTTCATCTATTGTAACTGAATCAGTTTATACACATTTATTTGAGATTTAGTTTTTTTTAGTTCTTATCTTTCTCAGATGTTTTGTTTTGATCCTAGTTTATTGGTATGAAATCAGTCCCACTTGGATTTCATTTTATGCTCAACACCAGTTTCCAGCCCATGGGGATCAAGAATGCCCTTCGGGTCGTGTCATTGACCAGGTCAGGTATCAAGTCAGATGAAATTATGGCCTAGTTCATGAAAAAATGGTTTAGACTAGGCCCGTCATTATTTTGGGTGTTAGCTAGATTGGAGACTAGGACTATTGGGGATCAGAATTTAGGTTATGGGTTGGTGCCTGATCACCACCACTCATGACGAGACCTATGTTGCCATGGGTAGTCTGAGAATTGAGTCCTTGTCTTGTATTGGTTTATTTTGGATTGAGGAATGACAATGGAGGTGATCCAGTGTCATGCTGTGACCTCACATGGAGTAGTGAACCATGTGAAGTCTAGGTGCACGGTTCTAGTCCCTCTTACTTGTTATTTTCTACTGAGGGCATGGCTCACAACCATGTTGCTGGGTTAGGCATGACTATTAGTTCCTCCTTCTGATAGTTTGGTGTAAGTAGATTTTTGTTTTGGTTCTAGTTAGTGTGAGTAGGTTTTTGAAATGTAAATGATTTCTTTCAAATGGTTTTGGGTTGAAAAAATGGGTCTTAATAAAAAGGATTTTTGGATTGAAAATTTGGTGTATTCTTGGGTTTTGAAGATGAAATGGTAAGCATGTCCCATGATACTCATTATAAAAGTTAGAATTTGTGTGGTTATGTGTGGAAAGTGCATGTTGGAACATATAGATGAAACTGTATGAACACATATGCGACAATTTATAGGATTCCATGTGTGTGCATTTGAGATCAAAGGCTTGTACTTGTTTTTCCAAAGTAATTTTAAAATTGGAAAATGATTCTAGAAATTTTTGTTTTGTTTTATAATATAGGTTTTGTTTTGTGAAAAGTGATTTTTTATTTTGGAAACGAACTTAGAAGAAGATGGTTTTAGAAATTGAAATGGAAATAGGGTTTTTGAAAAGAGGATTTTTGGCTGTGTTGGAATGAATTCAATTTGTGAGCCCATTGTTTTGGCTTGAGATGTTTCTTTAAATTGTGTTTTGGTTTGATGCGAGTTATTGGTTTTTATTTTCCATGTTGATCAGAATATTATGCCCAGAAAAGTCCCAAAAATTTCTAGTGATTCATGCCCAGTTCTTGTTTTTTCTAGGTTGTTGTATATTCTTCATGGTGATCGAGGTCCATTAGAGGCAGTGGAGTGGCTTGAGGAGGTAGATAATGTTTTCAAATCAATGGGAACTTCTGAATCAATTAGAGTTTGTATTATTATGGGTCTATATAAGGGTCTATCTTTGGATGAATAGAAGATGTTTTCTCCACCATCGATGCAAGTTGGGATGATGTGGGGAGTGTTCAAGTCAATATTTGTCTTGTGTTTTTACCTGAGGATGTGTAGATGAAGAAGAGGGAAGAGTTCATGAGTATTCAACAATATTAGTGGACAGTGAGGTCCTATATTGAACACTTTAAGGAACTAGTTTCCTATTCTTTGGAGGTAGCATTATATGATATGTTGAAGGCTTATATTTTAATTGGGGTATTCATCTAGAGATCAAGTAGTGAGTACTCTCATCCAAGGATATTCATTTTGAGAAGTTGGTGGATAAATAATTTCTAGATGATTTGGTTCCCAGAGTGTGGGTAGTTGGAAATCTGGAGTATCTTGTTGTCCGTGAAGGTTCCACATATAGTGAAGAGTGCATATCATAGCAACCTATCTCTAAGGAATATCCTTGATTGGTTATGGATTCTAGTTTTTCAGACCATTCTCTTGTGTCTCACCAGTATGGTCGGTTTGGGCATTTGAATCTATCTTTTTACATCCCTCTAAAGACCTTCCAATGTTGCGACTTATTGGGTAATATGGAGAAGTTATATAGGAAGAGTTTTTCAGAGAATGAGTTTTGATCAGAGGATGCTAGTTCCTGACTACGAGGTAGGAGATGCTTCAGTCACCAGGGCTCTGGCCATAGGTCTTAGAGTAAATCTTGCACATGGTCAGATGTCGCCAGGGGATGTGTAAGACCTCAGTTTAATTTTGTCTCCCATTTTGGGATTGATATGTTTAAAGTTTCATTGTAGAAGTTTTTTATGTTGTTGTAAGTTCATCTTTTCACTGTAAAATTATGATGATTTTTTTTTTTGTGATTTAAGTGGTTGTGTTCATCTGGTTAGGTATTACAGAATCATTATTTTTTATTTGAGTGTATTTAACCCTTGTATGGGTTGGTCTCAGTTTTATTGGTTCTCATTTGGAGGTTCTTGAGTTTTTTGAAATTGATGGGTTGTAGTTTCAGTTCTTTTTTTGGTTTAGGTTTCTTCTCTAGGTTTTCCCCATGTGTTGGGGGTTTAGTGTGCCTGGGAAATTTTTAGTTCTGGTGGTGGTGGTTTTTCACTCATTCTAAGGAAGTTGGATTAGTTCATTTTTGGAGTTCCCTAGTTCTTGTTTGAAGTGAGGGTGTTTTTTTGGGTAGTATATAGAATTTTAGTTAGTTCCCAGGGTTCTACTTTTTTGGATCGCCCTGTAGTGGGTTTCCCGTTTAAATCTTGGTGTTGCTGTTTCAGTTTTAATGTTCCTATATTAGTTGAGTTCTTATGGTGGGGAGAACCATCTCGTGTTATCCGATTGTTTTGGTGTCGTGGTTTATTCTAGATCAATAAGTGTGACTTGTGAAGTAAAAGGTCACCCTGAGGTTCATGGGTTCCCTTAGTTTTGATCAGGCATGGACTCAAGTTTTGTATGTCTTTTGACTGGGTGACTTTCTAGGGGCATAAAGTGTTTGTGGTGGGGAGAATTTTCACACCCTGACCTTGGATACTCTCTTATTTTATTATTTTCTTGATCTTGGGTATTTTTTTGAAGTTCAGGTTGATCCCCAATTAAACTTTTAGAATTTTGGAAGTCCATGTGAGTTTTGGCCTATGCACAGGCATTACACAGTTATTAGAAACCTTGAGGCCCAACCCAAGTAACCGTACGACATGTCATGGAGTTGGATAGATGCTACCACATGGTTTGAGCATGGTTGGTCAAACCGTGTGGGTTGGTCGGGCGATCGATTCCATCTTGAGTAGTGGCTACTGCATGGTTGGTGCACGGTTTAGTAAACCATGCGGCCAAACCGTACGATCGGCCCAAATCTTTAAAACTTTAAAAACCCTATTATACCCTCTCCCACATTTTACACTCAATCAGACCCCCTCCTCTTGGTTCATTTTTGTCACATGAATAGATCCCCTAGCCTCCTCCCCTTTGATTCTCCTCCCTCCTTGGCGATTATCCTTAAATTCCAAGGTAAGTTTTTAGGTGTTTTGTCCATTTTTCTCTTCTTTATCTCTTCAACTCTTGATTTCTTGGTTCTTCCTTGGTGGGTTCTCCTTTGGCTGAACCCTATGGGTTAGGGTTTGTGTGTTAATTGATTTTATTTTGATCTAGGGTGTGCAGATCATCCTTGGGGATCTAATCTGCCTTCTCCTAGAGTTTCTTCACGATCTCTCACCATTGAGGTAGGTGTCTCGATGATTTTTCTTTATAATGCATTCCGTTAATGATTGGGTTCTTTCAATTAATTTTTAAACATTATTTTCATATTTATAATGAACATGTTTAGTTTATTTTCGTGTTTTCTTATTTCTATAAAATGTTTAAAATGGGCTTCAAAGTGATTATTTATTTATTCCTATATGTATATACACCAAATGCGTTTGATAAAATGTTAATTTAATTATTATATGTAAAATTGGATAACTTTAGTGGTGTTTTCTCTTATAAAGGTTTTATTAAATTGATTATATTGTGTTTGGTCTTGATATGTGGAACATGATGATTTTTATAATGTGGTTTGATATTATAGTTGGAAAGAATGTGTTGTTACGTTGAAAATGGATTGGTGAAAAGCTACATGCGGGTTTCCATTGGATGAGGGAACACCCATGTGTGATCGAAGTGAACACATGGATGGGAAAACAAATTATAATGTCCTCACTCAACTTAAAAACCTTATTTTCAAAACATCCACCCCTCCTCTTTCTCTCCCTCTTTAAAACTCTTAGTCCTTCACTAAATGCCTCTTTATCTCAAGTGACTCTAATGTGATTTTAAAGGTTATGTTTAAAATTATGTCCCTTTGGGTATTTTGTAAAGGATTATTGGTCTCTAAATGATATATAATCCCATTTTGAATCTTTAAATGTTTTGTGTTATTTCATCTTTGTCTTGAAATAAAGTTGGATTTGGAATGAAGGTCTGTTTGGAATTGCACTCTTGAAAGTGGGTGTTTTTATTAATTATGAAAATGGTTTGAGTATATTTGTTAAATATTGTATTTGATAACATTTAAGGGCCAATTGTAACCTTATTTCATCTTAGGAATGAAATGTTATTTTTAAAGTTTAAATGCCTGGTTAGCATCTTTGAAAGTTTTGAAAAATGTTTTGTAAGACCATGTGATGTGATAGACCGGTCGGAAGATTGAATGACTTATTGTATGATGGGAACCCCAATAGAGGGATTTACATATATGGGTTATCATATAGGTGGTATCAATGTTTGGGGAAGGAAAGTTTGGTGACAGTAGGTAAGGTGAGCCATGAATGCGAAGGCCTCATACTTACATAGTATATTATAAACATGGGTTTCATAGGCATTTTTAGAGAGTCGAGTGAAGTTTCTGATCAACCCCGATTAGATGGGTTGGTACCCCCTAGATTAGTTGAGAGGTTAGGTGGGATTTTCCACCGGATTGGTTAGTTGAGGGTGTCCAGTTGGTTATTGACTAGGGAGATTCACCATAAGCCGACAGGTGGTTCTGAACCAAGTATGTCCAGAGATCTCTCTAGGTATGGTTAGGAAATTCCCATGGTTTTGTAGCTATGTTTTGTTGTTTAATTTATGATTCACTTTGTTTTCAATTTGTATTTCCCCTTTATTTTTATCATAGATTGGTATTGGTTTTCATGGGTTTCTGATTTGGGGTTTTTTACATTAAACGGTACTTTGTTTTGAAAATGGAAAGTGGCGTGTGTTGGTATTTCGAAAGATAAATATATATTTGTTTAATAAAATGATAAAACCTTATTTTAATATTTTTATTTCAAACTAGTGTTTATGGATTGTCTTAGTAAAGTAAATATATTGGTTCTGTGGTGGTTTCCCACTAAGTTTTGAAGCTCACACCATACTTGTGCCACTTAGTGTCGGTAGACCCGATCTATTTTTCAGTTTCAGGTTTTTGGTTTGAGTTTCCTTTATAGTAGGTTTGTTTGTGGATGGTGGCGACCATGTGTTCACATGGATATCACATTGGTAGAAGTTTTTTTTGGTTTTGTTTGAGTTTCAGTTTTGTATTTAGTTTATTGTTAGTTCTACTATTATAACCGAATCTATTTATACACATTTATTTGAGATTAAGTTTTTTTGGTTCTTATCTTTCTTGGATGTTTTATTTTGATATTTTTTATTGGGTTAAAAACATTACCACTTGGATTTCATTTCTGACACTAGTTGTCAGCCCATGGGGATCGAGAATTCCCTTCAGGCCATGCCAAAAATTTGGTTGGGTGTCGGTTTGGATGACATTACAGCCCGGTTCGTGATAGTTTAGGCTTTATATTATGTGTGATATATACTATAAAACATAATTTTATTCTTTTAAAGTATTGGGATTGTGTTTAATAAAAGATATCAAATAGATTATATTTATTTAAATAAAATATAATTTAAAATCTCAGGGAGTTACATTCTCCCCTCCTTTTATAAATTATGTCCCCTCCATTTGAACTTTCACTTGGAAATAAATGGTATGAAATTAAAAAATTTCTATATTGAAAACCCAAATAATAAAAATGGTTAACAAAAATTTCTCGTGATAAGAGGGAAAATGAAGTGGTGATATCTTCTAAAATAACACATAATCAGGTTCCTAAGTATGAGAACATTGGTGGGAAGTGAAAATATGGACATGAAATAAAGGAGTAAGTAATTATAGAGAGTGATAAAGATCATTGATAATAAGAAAGTGAATGATCAAGAGAAAGTTAATTACCACAAAACCATAAATCTGTGATCTGTTTAAAGACAATTTGATTCATTGGAAATGAAGGTAGTATGATAGTTTTTTCAAGATCCTTTTCCTAAAGGTGAGGATTTATTTTTTTGTTTAATAATATTAATAAATATAATTAATTTATATCTATATATTTCATAAGAAAAATTTCATGCTTTGGTTGTTCTTTGATCAATTTTCACGTTTTCTCTTACTCTATGAAATGAATATCTAAAATTCATTTTTATTCCTGAAGCACTAATTTTTTTTAATTCATCATATGATATATAAACAAGTGAAAAGTATTTATATATAAATATAAATATTTACCAAAACCAAAATGGTTATCAAAAGTTAATATAATACATTAATCTCTAAACCAAAAAAGTAACACCCAAAGTTCAAATTAATAATTATCCATAAAATTATTTAAGTAAAAATAGTGTAATATTAAATAGTTCATCACGTAGGCTAGTGGTAGTTACTTCACCCTTATATCCCTTCCTTTGTGGGTTCAAACTCCGTAGCTTTATCAGATGCGATGGGTTTTCACCTGACACACGAGTTGTACTTTTTCCAAAATTGTATTAATATAATTACTATAATTTTCCCAAATTGTGATAAACCATAATTATTATAACATTAAATATAAGATAAGATCTAAATATTATTAATACCTCTAATCTTATGTTCACAAAATGTAAAGTCATTATTCCTTAAATAATTTTTTCATATACTAAACCAATGGGTATTATTAGAGTAAATGTCTCAAAAAATTTCCTTATTCTTGATAAAATTCCATGAAATAAAACCTAAAAAAATTGGGTGTTTAAGACATCAAACTTATGATCATCCTTAAACTCATAAACCAATGATGATATCCATAATTTGGGACTTAATATTATATGATTACATATACACTTCCAAAAATTAACATAATCCTTAGATGTTTCATGATTATTATAACCAAAATACTATTGATAAAAATACTTCTACAATTTAATTATTTAATTCCAAAACATAAATTGTTCAACCTTCAACATTGGTTATTTCTTTTTCTAGTAGTTCCCCTTTAAAAGTGGCCATTAAATTAGATAATTAATAGGTTCCCCACATTCAAGAAAAATAACAATAATTGGATTCATGGGATGAAATTTATTTATACCCATTGAACTCCTCACATATCCTCAATAATTTTTCATTCTATGACCTTCTTTTCCACACAAAAAACATTTTCCTATTCCTTTGAAAAATTATCTTGGGTGTCACTTTCTACATTTAAACAATTTTGGAAATCAAGCCCCTTTTCCACCATGGTCTCCACCACTCAATCTCTTAGAGGAATCCATCCTTCTCTTCTTTGGTGAGACTAAGAGTTGGTTAAGTTATTAGTTGTTAGTCATATATCATGATAACTGATTAGGTATAATAAAAATATATTTCACTTCAGTCATAATCCCATTTGGTTGTTCATAATCACCACATTATCCATCATATTTAATGTTAAAATGATTCCTTGAGGTTCCATCCATTGACTAAAACAAAAAATTATAGTGTGAGAAATAATAATCTCAATGGGAAAATCATATAATCATTTATAGGATATATTAATCATGACACGTTATTTAAAATATAAGACAACAATGGTTTAATCTCAGGTATTCATTTTCAAAATCTACTCAAATTCATCATGATTATTCATAAATATTATCCTAATAATATCCCTTGGGAGTGACGAACTAGGTGCGCATTAAGGACCATTTTCATGCAACAGGTGACAATCGAGTCAAAGAACAATTAACCGATTTCAAACATATAATACCTAGGTACAACTATGATTTAACCCCATACACTTTTAGTATTTATAAATGGATTTATTTCTAATAAAACAAATTAATCTATTCCTCAACAAAACTTCAGAATATTCTTCTATAATTATCCTCAAAGTC
Source organism: Viscum album (assembly GCA_963277665.1). Taxonomy (NCBI): domain Eukaryota; kingdom Viridiplantae; phylum Streptophyta; class Magnoliopsida; order Santalales; family Viscaceae; genus Viscum; species Viscum album. Next base: position 1,929,565,847 of record OY728164.1, on the reverse strand, counting down.
TACTATAGGGTTATGTTCAGTAATTTATGTTTTCTTAAATCCATCCATCATGTCTTATTTGAATATTTCCCTAATACTAACTTTAAGGACCCTGAACACAATATCCTAGAGTTTTTTTTCACATTATTATACTGGTGAAAAACATAAGTGATCCCATCCCAAAGGAATGAATAGTTTAGTAGTCTTATTAAAATAGATACATACTTGAATCTCACATTGCTTTTGAAAACTTTAAATAAAACATAGTGAATATAAAAATTACACATCCTTGAAACCATTTAATGATTCCTTATTTATATCCTAGGTAAAGGAAACAAAATATGGGTGAGATTAAATGCTCAGTAAGCGTTTTGTAAAGTGGAATCTCTCATGATTAAATAAATCATAATCAATAAGGCATAATAAATATGGAAATGTAAATATTTGAACACACATTACATTTAATAAATAACTTGAATATCATTAACAGATAAGGAATAATCAACATGGAAAGGTAAATAACCAAAAACACATGCTATTTAACAAAAAACATGATCATAAAATGAATATATGAATAATATCAATATAATAATATCATAGACAATAAACAATGAATTATTAATGAATGAAATGCATACTGATTCACCTAATGAGACTATCGATGCATTGAGGGGCTATATAATTCCAAGACCCACCCATCACTGCATGTCCAACACATTCAAAATCATCGAATGATAAATTTAATTTATGAATAATATGCCTTAAAATAATCTTCATATTGAATAAATAATATGAAAGATCAATATTCATCAGTCAATCAAATAACCATAAAAGTAAAACACCATATGTATAAGTTATATGAAATTTAATAAAATTTAATATACATGATAAATAATATGTATATTTAAGATAAATTTAATTTTCCAAGATTATAATAAATTGAATATTTCATGGGAAAGTTAATGAATACAAAATTAATCAAGAAAGTAAATAATAATGCTTTCCTTGGTCAAACTGATCATAAAACTTCTAGAGAAAGGATAAGGACTATATTATTACAGCCTATCCCTAGTGGAGTATAAGTATAATATTGGGTTTTTTTCAATTATTAATAGAAATAACATGAATAGATCATTGATTTTTTTTGGAGGAAAATACACTTTTCATTTTGAAAATCACTTTTAAAAACTAGAAATTTACAAAATATTGAGGAAAAAATTTTATTTGAAAATAACCATATAAATTTTAAAGGAATCTTAAAATAAATTATTGTTCATGATGATATGAATGTTACAATCATATCGAGTATGTTAAAACAAATACTCCTCTCACATTTTTATAAGAAAAGTCAAAAGTAATTTTTTTGGAAGATGATAGAAAGATTCCTTTTAGAACAAATTATAAGAAGTTAGTTATGGGTTAAAACAACTTTAAACAATCATAGTAAAATATTTCTGATTTTTTTTATAAAAAATGGATTTGGAAGAAAAATTATTTTTAATAAAAGAGAGAAATTAATTCTAATTTTATTAAAAACATTTTCTCAGTCATTTTTAGTACTAAAGAGACGAAAATGGCACTATTATTTGAAAACTTCATGAATATAATTAGGATATAAAAATGAAAGGGGTTTATTAGACAATGATCAAATAATTATATTTAATATAAATTAAATTATAAAATATCCCTATTAAAATGAGATTAAAACATAAATATATTACAACTTTGATAACTTTTGAATTGTAATCCCCATGAATGGAATAACATCAAATGAAACATTAAATTCCATGAATATAAAAATATTCATGATATAACATATTAAATGGGTATTAGATACACATAATAAAAGAATATAGGTGCATATCATGACATATAAAATGAGTAGTTATACACCATATAAATAAATTTGGTTCATAACATTACAACATGCCTAAATGAAAGGAAATTGATACAAAATCCCTTATCTCAAAATTAATTTTGGTTAAAAATGATTTAAAATTATATATAATGGTTTTATAATGTTATTAATTTATAAAGGAACCATATTCATGTTTATAATATCATATATGTTCCACTTATAACATCTTTCCTCAAATTTTTTTACAATATTTTATTATTATTATTGTTTTGGGTGTTAATATTCTTGTTTTATCATGCATGTTTTGTTATGAAAGTTCCATTTCTTGTGTATAAGATATTGTTAAATAATATAAAAATTATATTAAGGTTATAAATATAATATTTACTTATTTTATTCATTTTTAAAACCATTTTTTAATATTGTACATGGAAAATAAGTTCTATCACTTCTTGGAGATAACAGATCGTACGTACACACAGACGAAAATATCATTCCATTAATGAGTGAAAGGGTAAGAAAGTGGATGGTATATTAATTTTAAAAAATCAATATCATGTCATATATATTATATATGTTTATTATTTCCATTATTTTGAATACCCATGTGATTCAGTGAAGGAAAACAAATTACATCGATTCACAAGGCGGTAGTTTTCCTTACACATGAGTGACAGATTTGATTCCCATTTGATGGAGGAGGAGGTGGGTAAATATTATGCTACCATAATATTGACATAGCATTATATTTGACATACTAGTGTTATTATAATTTAAGTTTTAATACATAATTAATGGTGAAAAAATAATAATTATAAATAAAGAGTTCAGGGAAGACAATTACCTTCACTTAGAAGAACCTCCCTTGGATCTCTTATTAAGGACCCTAGGGTTGGTATTATGGAAAGGAAAAAACTCTATAATTTGTTTAAGGATTTATGGTATATATTTTTAAGGATTTAGTTGATCCAAATGGCTCGAGAGGTGTGAATAAGTGAGGGGAGGGAGTTCCCTTCTATAATTGGGGAGGAGGACAAAAATTGAATTTTTGAAAAGAATAAACCATACCTATATTTATCACATTTAAAAAGGCACAATAATGGATCATTATAAAAATTTAGATGTTATATGGTCTAAATATGTCTATAAAATAGTATTTATATAAGTTTTTAGGTCATTTTAACCCTTATCATTTTAGTTTAATCCCTCGATAAATTCCTTTTCATCTTAACTCTCGTAAAATATATTTTATGTTTTCACTATTAATTATGAAAACATTATATTGAAATTATTATATATTATAAATTATTATTATTCCAAATATAGAATCAATTTTTTCAAACTCAATTCAAAAAATTGGAAGAATTTAATTTAAAATAAAATCTCTAGATGTATCAAAAAAGGGCTTTTAAGAAATACATTTTTCAAGTATAAAATGATCTTATATTAGCTATATGAATAGTAGACATTATGAGATGAATATAAATTAAAAAATTTATATATATATATATAATATATAAATTTTATTTAATTCATTCATAATTTAATATTATTTTTATTAATTAAAATGGAGAAACATTATGAATTTAAAAACAGTTTTCATAAAAATGTGATTTTAAGCCTAAAAATAGACATATATCAAAATCAGGTATAAATATGATTCAAATATAATTAATTATATTTAATATAATTAAATAATAATTTTTTAAATTTTAAATTAAATTCAAAGGATAAAAATATCTTAAAATTACTTAATTTAATGAAATGACAAAACGGTATTTGAAAAATCAATATTTTCACTATTCACTGAAAAATCAACCATTTCATAAAAATACAAAAATTTCAAATTAAGATAATTTATATACTTTTATTTATAAAATTATATTTTTTTTATAAAATACAATTTCTAAAATTGGTATAAATTGATTATAATTCCAAACATAAAATGAAAAATAAAACCATTTTTTGAATAATATGTATTTTAAAGCATAAAATGAATTTAATAAAAATTTGAGTGAATATTTAATAATAGTTTTTAATAAACTTTTATTTATTAGTACCTAATTTTACATATTTCATAACTAGGTTAATCTAATTTATATCAACTAATTCAATGGCTAGGTTATAACCGTTATATTTAAATAGTATCTAATGGTTCGTTCATGCTAGATGTTACGTATTGTATAAGCTATCATATATAATTATATTCTGTTAAATCCTTGGGGTTTCATATAAGTCAATATATAAAATATATTAAATTTATTTAAAATAAATACACTTTAAAATCTCGAGGTGTTATAGGTACCATTTATCATAATGTTTTCAAATCCTTGAAGAAAAATATTATAGAATAATCCTTAGATGTTTCATGATTCTTATATCCAAAATATAATTGATATAATTCTTGATTAGAAATACATAAACAATTAATTACTTTAACATAAAATATTGGCATAACATAATTCTTTCCTTGGTCCAAGAGTTAACCCTTGTATTAGGGAATTGGCTCGGATAATGCCCACATTCCCCACACACAAGACATTAAACTATAAGTGGTAAATTATGATGGAATTAATTTTACTCAATCAAACTCTTAATTTTTACTCTGAAAATAATTTTTCTATACCCTTAATTTTTTATTATAAAACACATTATTATTCATTTGAGAAATTCCATTGAGTGATTCATCCCACATTCTAAACATTTAGAAAGATGAATCTTCTTTCCTCTATGATCTTCATGAAAATCCATATTCTTCTTGTTATGCATGTTAGGAAACTAACTTATATTGAGGTTTTTAATTATATAATATGATATATGATTAGGAATAATCACAGTGTTTCAAATTCCAACTCTCGTTTCATTGGGTTTCTCATGATGAAAATCATTCCATTGTTTGTTAGAATTAACTTGAATCCTCCAATATCTATCTATTCACTAAAACAAAAAAAATAATTTGAGAAAAAAAAAATAATAGCGAGGAATCATGAAAAATCATTTATAGGATGTTTAAATTATGAAACCATATTTTCAATATATTAAGCCTTAGTTTTAACCTAAGTTATTCATATCCAACATATATTCAAATCCTTCATAATGGTTTATAAGGAAAATGTGAATTAATCTAAGAATATCCTATAGGAGTGTCAAACCAGTTAGAGAATAAGGGATTACTCACCAAGAACTAGAATGATGACTGAGATATACATGTCATACTATTTTTGGAATTATTACCCCTACATGTATCTATCCATGTCCACTTATAGTATCCATATAGATATGTATTTCTATGAAAAAAATATAATCTCTTCTTTACCAAAATTTTATGATTTTATCCCATACATAGACTTATTCCCAGGATTTTCACTAAATTAATCTAATCTAAATCCCTAAATATTAACAAAAACCTACTTTAATGATAACTATAGTGACCCAAATTTTTCATACAATGACATCACATCTTTTTAGATGAATATTCAATTAATAACATTATGATCCATACAAGAACCATAAAGGTTTAATGTCTATGGAAAATTCGATATATAAATAACTAGTTCATAAAATATTTACATCATCTATCAATTAGTTCTTCATAACTAGCACCCTTATTAGAAAAATCATACTTGAGAACTTTATTCATGTCAAGGGGAAAATAAAACATAATAAAGGGTGAGATCAAATTCCTATTAAGAGTAAAAAAGGGAGATATAAATGACCACATAAGCATGACATGAGAAAAATGTCATAATAATATGATATTAACTTCTAAAAACCAAACCCTATATATCATATATTATAATCTTGAGTCAAGGAATAAGACTTGATAGTTGATAAGAGATTAATCATAAAGGAATCAACGATCCTGATCCATTAGAGAATAAAATTTTCAAAACACATAAGTTTATGGCATACAAATAATCATAGAAAAACATTTCCATAATAATTAAGGATCACTTCTAAGAATATAATAGTGGATTGGGTTTACTTCACAAACTATCACAGTGGTTAAGGTTCACTCCCAAGACTATAATAGTGGACAAAGTCCCTTATTGAATAGAGTTCACTCTTCATTTTAGTCCTATTTATCTCATGAGATATCAATATTTCCCAATGCACAAGTGTGGTATATAATTCTTGGCCCACCCATCACATAATTAAAATCATACATATGTGTTCCATAAGATCATAAAAAATTCATCATATCAGAACCCATGAAATTAAATGGGTTTCATAAACATTTCATCATATCATAATCTATGGTAAATAAATAAGTTTCCTTAATATATCATCATTACCTCATAGAATAACCCATGGAAAAGGAACACATATCATTAACATCATTTTATCATAAAAATAAACCATCCAGATAAAGAATAAGGGTGGTAACCTTATATCATATGCCCATTAAAACATAATTAACATCAAAGGATGTCATCATAGATGAAAAATGTCTTCAAAAGATCATTTGGAACATTTCTTGAGAAAAATACCATTTTTTATTTTAAAATAAAATATTTAAAATCTAAAAATATCCCAAATATTAAGGAAAAAATTTTATTTGAAAATAAATATGAAAAATATTAAAGGAATATTCAAATAATTGAGTGGTTATAATGGTGGGAAATTCTATTTATACTACACAAGTTAAAATAAAACATTCATTACATATTTTTGTAAAAAAAGTTAAAAAGTATCTCATTTAGAAGATAACAAGAAGATTAATTTTAATTTTTTTTGAAAAATTCAAACATGGGTAAAAATTAATTTAAAAAATCGTTGTAGAATATTAAAAATATTCTTGATTTTATTAAAAAATATGGATGTGGAAGAGAAATTATTTTCATATGAAGAGAGAAATTAAGTAAGTTTTCCTTAAAAAATTTCCTTAGATCTCTTAAGTAATTAAAGTGAATAAATTGATAGATAAACATATATTATATATAAATAACCATTAGATAATAAATGTCATGACCCATCCCCCGTGGCTCGTGCTGTGACTACCCTAAGCCCACCTTCTATAGGCTAGGGGTTGGCGACTAGCACCAAAGGTGTAATTACCTATACTAGGAAGACATTTCCTTTATAACCTATAAACACTCACAGACAAGTACACAACAAGATACCAACACAAGTAAATTGTATAACAAAAAAAGTACAGAAAAGTAAAAGGGGCCAGAATAAAATCCCAATAGTAAAGGTACAAGAAACAGAAAGTACAAGTACAACTGAGGAAAATGGAAAACAACTATTGGGTCATCCACCGAGGATCCTACCAGAAGGGTAGGTACAGACCACCTCCTCAGCACTCCACGTCCATCTGTCTCCTCCGTGTACGGATACTCCAAATGGTCCACCTCGGAGTACTGTCCAGTCCTAGTACTCTCAGCCTCAGTCAGTGCTGTCCGTCGTCTGTATCCAACACAATAAGGGGCGGGCATAGCCCGTGCAGAGGTGAGTATAACGATACTCAGTAGGGACCCCGAGACCCTCAAGTTCTCACAAAAATCCACCAAGGATAAACCACAAAGTAAGAATTCAATAGATAACCCTACTTAGGTATATACCCATACATGTACCAAAGTTATTAAGTAATCCATCTCAATCATGGGGAAAACAAAGAAAAACCGACTCAGCTCAAACCAAGATTTTATTCTAGGGGTAGTATCAAATAACATTTCGAACCCTCGGCTGCTGGAGAACTCCTCCTCTATCGAGTACAGTGGGCCTTCCGTGTCACACAGTGGTGCTTCCCACTAACCATGGACTACTGAGGTACTCCTCTTGTCAAGTACTGTGGATCTGCTGCGTCACCAAGCGCGCTCCCCACCATGGGTCTGCCGCGTCACCAAGCACGCTCCCCCTCATAGCCTGTTGAGGTACTCCTCCTATCGAGTACCATGGGTCTGCTATGACACCAAGGTGCTCCCCACTTTAGGTCTTCCGGGACAACAAGGCGCTCCCCACTAGGCTAGTCGAGTCACTCCGAGTCGAATCGGTCAACAGTCGTCAGGTCTTATCCAGCTACTAGGTCTTCACACTATACTCGCTCGTCTTCGAAAGGATCCGATCCACGAGATACTGGTCGATAATACAACTATCACAAAGTCCCATGAAGAAGTACCTCAAAGGTCTTCCACTTCATAGGGGTCTCAACGTAATAGACAACGCGTCAATCAGAAGCCCGGTCTGTGAGTTATTAGCCTTTTAGTCCCGGGGGCTCGGTTGGATTCATGCTTGATCCAACCTAACCATTCCTTATCTTAATCCAAAACATAGTGGGGTATCACTCAAAGGAACCATCTTGCTCTAAGATTTCTAGCACCACTGACGGTTCTTCAAATGGTCGACCGGTGCCAAAGTTGTGGCCAAAAGAGCCTAAATGGGTTGTAGTGGGCCCGGGTCTGGACTGACTCGACCTGACCTGGCATGGGTCGACCCGGTTCAGATCGACCCATCTTGACCTGTTGGGTCAGGCCTGACCTGTGATGCGGCCCAGTCCGCTGGGAGGTCTAGTAGGCCGCGAGGGTCCGCGGAGCCTGCTGGTGCCGCGGGGCGGCTCGGCCGTGGGGGTTCCATAAGGGCACCAGTCCGGTTCGGCTGAGGCGTTGCAGGGACGTGGGCCCAGTTCGATCGGGGCGCTGTGGGGAGCACATGCTAGTTTGGCCGAGGCACCGCGTGGGGTGTGGGCCGGTTCGGCCGGGGCGCCGCGAGGGGCAGGGGCCGGTTCTGCCGGGGAGCCATGAGGGGTGTGGGCTGGTTCAACCGGGGGGCCGTGAGGGGCACAGTTCGATTCATCCAGAGCGCCGTGAGGGGCGCGGGCCAGTTCGGACGGGGCACCGTGGGGGCGTGGTTCCGGTTCGACTGAAGCGTCATGGGTGCCGCGGGGCCGGTTCGGCCGGGGCGCCGCAGGGGGGGGGGAAAGGCGACTCACCTTAGGGTGGCATCTCATCACGACGGCGGTTCGGTGGCGGCGCGGAGCGGTGGAGGCTGCCGGTGGTGGAGCGCCATTGCCTTTGTCGCCTTCCTCCATTTTGAATAACACACCAAAGAAGAACTACAGAGGGGTCGGACCATGTTAGTTTGGCCCTCATCCTCTGTGTTAGAGTGGTATCAAGTGATTCGCAAGAACGAAGCAATGAACATCAACCATGATCTTTTCTAATTTAATTATTCCCATTCCCGCACAAGAGAATAAGGAAGTACATGGAAAGTGATAAAAAATAGCATTAAACCCTTACCTCTTTCACTTGATGACGTTGGTGCAAGAAGGTAGTATGGTCATCGATTCGCCGTAGATAAGGACATCCCACGTTGGAAGATGTCCCAAGGAAGAAGCTCGAAGTCAAGGCCAGCGTTCTTCATTGGTGTTCTTCGTTAGAAGAATGTGTTCTTCGTTCAGAGAAGTAGATCTTCATTGGAGAGCTTTTCTCCCATGGCTCCACCAAAAAGAAAAATGGCCAACTGATGTGTTTCCTCTAACTTTAATCATTGGCACCAATTCAAATTATCCTAATTAAACACCTAGGTTGGCATATTTAATTAATATAGATTGGCATAATTAATGTGAAGGAAGTCAAGAGGCTCCTCCACATTAATGAGGGAGTTGAGAGGTTTTCCTCTCCCCCTATTAATAGGGGTCGGGTGGTCCCCACCCCCAATTTCAAATTGGGAGGTTTTGAGATCTTAGGTGGTCCCCAACAACAATAAAACTAGAAGAGGAGGTTTAGTTCCAGTGGACCCCACCCCTGAACATCAACATGGTGGGTGGTTACAACAAAATAAAATTAATATTGTGTTTATTTTATTTTATTATTTCCACAAAAAACCCAAAAAACAACTTTCACCCTCAACCATCAGCCGTCGAGGTGAAAGTCTCCTTAAGAAAATACCAGTCCGGTGAGTTTAACGGTGCCCTCAAATTTTAATTCTGGGCACCGGTTCAAAAGTTAGAAAAAACCACTCATACGTTTACTGAACGTACTTGAACAAAAATTCAGAAATTGATTCCAAGCACATCGGGCCTCAGAATCACGCACAGTTAATTTTCACGGACACATAAAATTCCAATTTAATTAAAAAAAATTACATGAAAATTTTAAGTCTTTACATTCTAGCCACCTTAGGGATCTATTTTCCTGTAAGCCACAACTCAAACTAGGTAAACAATTGGGGGTACTAAGAGCTCATCTGAGCCTCCCGCTCCCATGTGCTCTCCTAGAGGTTCTGCTGCTGCCAATGAACGCGCACTAGAGGTATTAAACATCCACAAAGGACCCGCTTATGTCAATTATCAATATCTACTGGAACCTCTGTAAAATATTCCCCATCGTTGATGTTCAACTCGCCATGGTCGATGATGTGAGAAGGGTTATGCACATATCTCCTTAGCTGGGATACGTGGAAGACATCATGCACCTGGTGAAACTGAGGTGGAAGAGCTAAGAGGTATGCCCCTTCACCAAATCTGCTGAGGACCTGAAAAGGTCCAATGAATCTCGGAGATAACTTTCCGCCTTGGCCAAATCTCTGTAAACCTCGTCAAGGTGAGACCCATAGAAAGATGTGGTCTCCATCCTCGAACTCTAGAGGTATCCATCTTCTATCAGCATACGACTTCTGTCTGCTCTGTGCAGTCTTCATCAGCTCCTGGATGATCTGAACCTTCTCTGTGGTATCCCGTACCATCTCTGGTCCCACTAGTGCTGAATCCCCTGGGTCAGTCCATCACAAAGGTTATCTTCAAGGTCTCCCATACAACTCCTCAAAAGGTGCCATCCTAATGGTGGAGTGATATATGTTGTTGTATGAAAACTACAACAAAGGCAAGTGATCCTCCCAGATGCGATCGAAGTCGAGGACACAAGCATGAAACATGTCCTCGAGGGTCTGAATGGTTCAATTAGTCTGACCCTTTGTCTGAGGATGGAAGGCGGTGCTCAAATGAAGCTGCGTCCCGAAAGCCTCTTACAACCCCTTCCATAGCCAAGAAGAAAACGTGCATCCCGATCGGAGACAATCATCAAAGTTACTCCATGTAGCCATACAATCTACTACACTTAGAGGCGTCCCAAGCTCTCTATTGAACCCTTCTCTCTGATCGGTAGGAAGTGGGCTGACTTGGTGAGTCGGTCAACGATCACCCAAATCGAGTCATGTCCCCTGGATGTATGTGGAATTCCTGTCACAAAGTCCATGGATATCCCATCCCACTTCCACTTTGGGACCTCTAAAGGCTGAACCAAGCCTGATGGTACCTGATGTTCCGTCTTCACTTTCTGACAAGTGAGGCACCGAGATCCAAACTCTACTATAACTTTATTCATTACTGGCTACCAGTGCTGTCATAGGAGATCCTGGTACATCTTCACCACTTATGGATGTACCACTAGAGGGGATGTGTGGAACTCCCTCAACACTTCCTCCTGAAGTGAAACTGGTACCATGGTATGTTCTCTGAAGAGGATGACGTGCTCCCCACCTTCAGAAAATCCATCAGGTGCTTTCCCTATGGATATCTGAGCACGTCGTGTCTCGCAGTCAGCGTCCCCACGCTGTGCCTCCCTGACTCGCTGAAGAAGTGGGGGAGTGACTGTAAGAGACTAAAGGAAAACTGCTCCATCTCTATCCACAAAGGATATCTGCAAAGCGACCAGCTGCTCTATCGCCTCACCTAGAATTTGTATACCAGATCTCCTACTGAGTATATATGCAACAACGTTCCCCTTCCCAACAGTATAGAGTATCTCGAAGTCATAGTCTTGGAGGAACTCAAGACAACGTCTCTGTCTCAGGTTCATGTCCTTCTGAGAGAAGATATACTTGAGACTCTTGTGATACGAGTAGATTGTAAAGCATTCACCCATCCGATAATGTCACCACATCTTCAATGCGAAGACCACTACTGCTAACTCCAGGTCATGGGTAGCATAGTTCTGCTCATGCTATCTCAACTGCCTAGAACCATATGCGATCACTGCTCTCCCCTGCATCAGGACACATTCAAGCCCGATCCCTGATGTGTCGCAGTAGACTATGTACCCTATGCCTTCCTCTGGAAGCCTCAATATGAGGGCACTAGTCAGCCTCTATTTCAGCTCCTGAAAACTCCACTGACATTTCTCCGACCAAACGAAGGGTTACCCCTTATTCGTCAAGGCTGATAGTGGTGCTGCAACTCTGGAGAATTCTGGCACAAATCTCCGGTAGTATCCAGCCAAACCCAGGAAACTTCGTACCTCCGTCACACTCCTGGGTGGCTCCCAAGAAAGTACTACATCAATCTTCACTGGATCCATTACAACCCCTGCCTCCAATACAACATGTCCCAGGTAGTGAACCCTTCAGATCCATAACTGGATGTTCAAGAGATTACCATAAAGCTGAAGCTCTCAGAGTGTGTCCAGTACTACCCGCAAGTGATAGGCATGCTCCTCCTCAGTAGCTGAGTAGATCAGAATTTCTTCAATGAAGACCACTACAAAGTGATAATGGTATGGCTGAAAGACCCTGTTCATGAGTCCCATGAACATTGATGGAGCATTGGTTACACCGAATGGCATAACTAAGAAATCACAGTGGTCGTACCGACATCTGAAAGCCATCTTCTATACATGATCGTCTCGAAATTTGAGCTGGTGATAGCCTAATCTATGGTTTATCTTCGAGAACTACCATGCTCCCTTAGGATGATCAAAGAGGCCGTAAATCCTTGGGAGTGTGTACTTGTTCTTCATGGTCACCTGGTTCAGGAACCGGTAGTCAACACAAAGCCTCAAGCTCCCATCCGCCTTCTTGGAAAACCAAATTGGGGCTACCCAAGGTGACACATTGGGCCGGATGAACCCCTTCCCCTGTAAGTCCTCTAGGTGTACCCACAGCTCGCGAAGCACTGTGGGAGCCATCTGATACGCTGGTGTAGATATCAGTGCCGTCCCGGGGTACAGGTCAATGTAAAATTCCACCTCTCTATGAGGAGGTAGACCTGGGACATCATCAGGGAAAATATCCGTGTACTGGTCCACCACTACAGGATATCTCGGACTCTCCACATCAATTAATCTGAGGGTAAGGCTAGCCAACTGATGAGTAATCGGCTGCAACCTCCTCCAGGTAAGTCCATCCTATGCTGCATAGGCTCCCTTTTCACCAGTGAATGTAAACCTAGTCCCGTTCATGCAGACACACCAAACTTTGCACCTAATACAGTCAATCTGAGCATGGACTGTAGATAACCAGTCCATACCCAAGATGACGTCATAAGGCCTCGATGCCGCTACTAGGAGATCCCAGCCGAAGCACTCGCCTCCTACAGTAAGCTTGCACTGCCGACACTAGTTCGTAATCGTCGAATCTTCTCCCATAGGAATATCTAGCCGTAAGGATCGAGCTAACGGCTCCATCAGAATCTTCGTGATCCTAATGAGGGTAGTGGAAATGAAAAAATGACTGGAACCAGTTTCTATAAGTACTGCAACAAAGGTGGAGTTGACATAGATCGTACCTCGTATCATCTTCAAAGCGCTGTTATCATAGGCCTCAGCTGTCTGGAGCTGAGCTCTCCCCTGTTCACCTGCTCCCTGCGGTTGGGGTGGACCTCCTAGTGGTGGTGGAGGTAACATCTCAAATCGTTGCCCACCGCCAGCTACACAACCAGCTCCTCTGACACGTCCGCCTGCTCCATACGGACTACCTCGATTGAATCTATGTCTCTTCCTGGGTGGTCCTTTGACCATCTACTGATCATCCATACGGCGGGTCGGACAGTCACAATCCATGTGACCTTGCATGCCGCATGTGAAGCACTGCACGCTCCTAACATGTCTGTGTCCACCTCGGGTTCCCCGTATAACCGACTCTGAATCATGCAGTCGTCCACCTGTAGGTCTGGTCCTCTTGGACCTCTATAACATCTGTCTGCTTCCAGCTGCAAAAGACTTTGCTACATGTCGACTGGTGGTGGATCTCGTTGCTATAGACTACTCAGCAAGGAAACTCTCCACTAAGAGGGCTCTCTCTAACACCCCCGACTACGTCGGGATGCTAAGTGGGATCACCAAAGCCCTGATCCCCCGCTTGAGTCCCTGCTCAAAGGTTCGAACCTTGAAGAATGGGTCCCACACCATATCGGTGGAGTAGTATGAGAGGTCTGTGAACCTTACTAAGTACTGAGCTACAGACATACTACCCTACTACAGATGAATTAGCTCCTAAATGCACATTGCGTGAAGAGTCACTGGAACAAACTCTACCCAAAACAGGCTCTCGAAGTCTGCCCAGAGAAGCATCACCTCGTCATGAACCTGGAGCATCAAGATCCACCATCTGCCTGTTGTTTCCTATATAAGTCTGGCGGAAAGGATCACCATGAGATCGGCTGGTTTCCCTACGATTCAAAAGACTCTCACTACAACCTCCAGCCAATCCTAAGCCGCCTGCGGGTCCATCTCTCCCCTGAACCTGGGTGGTCTCTGGCATTGGAACTCATGAAAAACGCTCAAGTAGTGTGCAACGTCTGCTGCTAGGGATGGTGGCATCAGTGTCCCAACGGGGAGTGGTACTACTGGTTCCTCCGCTGGTGCCTATACTGGAAGAGGGCCCTACATCGAGGCCTCATCGCTTTGTGTACTATCTGTGTGTACAAATCTCAAAACTCTAGCTAGATGTCTATGTGGAGGCATCCTAAAAGGAAACATGTGTACTATGGTTTAAAGGTTATACCTGGTGAGCTGACCCGGTGAGCTGACTTAAAGAAAACTGTTGAAAATACACACGCAATCAGTGTTTTCATGCACTGATTTGAAAATTAGAAGTCAGGGTCTTGGTGTATGGATACGTCAGTCACCGCACCAACACTGGACTCCCTGAACTGAAAACCACACTCACTACACTTAACACTATTGATTCATAGAAAAGATCAGAGTCCTAAGTTCTGTGGTAGAACCAACTCCTTTGATACCAATTTTTCATGACCCATCCCTTGGGGCCCATGATGTGACTACCCCAAGCCCACCTTCCATAGGCCAGGGGTTGGATACTAGCACCAAATGCGTAATTACCTATACTAGGAAGGAATTGCCTTTATAACATGTAAACACTCACAACCAAGTACACAACAAGATACCAACACAAGTAAACTTTATAACAAAAAAATGCTGAAAAGTAAAAGGGGCCAGAAAACAAGCCCAACAGTAAAGGTACAAGAAACTGAAAGTACAAGTACAACTGAGGAAAAATGAAAAACAGCTACTGGGTTATCCACCGAGGTTCCTACCTGAAGGGTAGGTACAGTTCGCTTCCTCAACACTCCATGTCCTTCCGTCTACTCCGTGTACCGATACGCCGTATGGTCCACCTCCAGGTACCTTGAAGTCCTGGTACTCTCAGCCTCAGTCAGTGATGTCCATCATCTTCATCCAACACAACAAGGTGCGGGCCTAACTCGTGCAGGGGTGAGTATAACGATACTCAGTAGGGACCCCGAGACCCTCAAGGTCTCACAAAATCCACCATGGATAAACCAAAAAGTATGAATTCAACAGATAACCCTACTTAGATATATGCCCATACATATACCTAAGTTATCAAGTAAATCATCTCAATCCTGAGGAAAACACAGAAAAACTAACTCAGCTCAAACCAGGATTTTATTCTAGGGGTATTATCAAGTAAAATTTTGAACCCTCGGCTTTTGGAGAACTCTTCCTCTATCGAGTATAGTGGGACTCCCGCATCACACAGAAGAACTTCCCACTAACCTTGGACTGCTGAGGTACTCCTCCTATCGAGTACCATGGATCTGTCGAGTCACCAAGCGTGCTCCCCACCATGGGTCTGCTGCGTCACCAAGTGAACTCCCCCTCATAGCCAGCTAAGGTACTCCTCCTGTTGAGCACCGTGGGTCTGCTACGATACTAAGGCACTCCACACTGTGGGTCTTCCACGACACCAAGGTGCTCCCCACTGGTCTAGTCGAGTCACTTCGAGTCGAATTGATCAGTAGTCGTCAGGTCTCATCCAGTTACTAGGTCTCCACACTATGCTCACTCGTCTCCTGAAGGATCTGCTCCATGAGCTACTGGTCGATACTCCAACTATCACGAAGTCCCAGAAAGAAGTATCTCAATGGTCTTCCATTTCATAGGGGTCTCAACATAACAGACATCGCGTCAATCAGACGACCGGTCTATGAGTTATTAGCCTTTTAGTCCCGGGAGCCCAGTTGGATTTTTGGTCGATCCAACCTAACCATTCCCCATATTAAATGGGTCATAGTGGGCCCAGGTCTAGCCTGACCCGGTTGGATTGACCCGACCTAACTTGGCATGGGTTGACCCGGTTTAGGTTGACCCGAACTGACCAGATGGGTCAGGCCTGACCCTTGTTGCGGCCCGGTCTGCGGGGAGGTCCAATAGGCTGTGAGGGCCACGAGGGGTCATGGGGCAGCTCAGCCACGGGGGTGCCACGAGGGCACGGGGCCGGTTCGGCCGAGGCGCTGCAGAGGCGCGGGGCCGGTTCGGCCGGGGGCACCGCATGGGGCACGAGCCAGTTAGGCTGGGGTGCCGTGGGGGTGCGAGCCAGTTCAACCGGGGCTCCGTGAGGGGCATGGTCCGGTTAAGCCGGGGTAACGCGGGGGGCACGAGCCAGTTAGGCCGGGGTGCTGTAGGGGTGTGGGGCCGGTTCGACCGGAACGCCGTGGGCACCGCGGGGGGGGGGGGGGGGGGGTGGGCGGCTCGGCTTGGGGTGGCGGCTTGGCTCGGTAACTCGGCACAATGGTAGTTTGGTGGTGGCACGGAGCGGCGGAGGCCACAGGTGGCGGAGCGCCGTTGCCTTTGTTTCCATCCTCCATTTTTAAGAACACACCAAAGAAGAACGACAGAGGGGTCGGGCCATTTTAGTTTGGCCCGTACCCTCTGTGTTAGAGTGGTAACAAGCAGTTCACAAGAACTAATCAATGAATGTCAACTATGATCTTCTACAATTTAATTATTACCAATCCCACACAAGAGAAGAAGGGAGTACATGGAAAGTGAAAAACAAATAGCATTAAAATCCTACATCATTCGCTTGATAATGTTGGTGCAAAAAGGTAGTACAATCGTCGATTTGCCATAGATGAGGATGTCCTATGTCGGAAGAAGTCCCAAGGAAGAAGATTGAAGTTGAGGTCAACATTATTCATTGGTATTCTTCATTAGAAGAACATGTTCTTTGTTCATAGAATTAGATCTTCGTTGAAGAGCTTTTCTCCCAAGTCTCCACCAAAAAAAAAATAGCCAACTGATGTGTTTCCCCCAACATTAATCGTTGGTAACAATTCAAATTAGCCAAATTAAACACCTAAGTTGACATATTTAATTAAGGTGGATTGACATAATTAATGTGGGGGAAGTCAAGAGTATCCTTTACATTAATGTGGGAGTTGAGAGGTTTTCCTCTCCCCTATTAATAGGGGTCAAGTGGTCCCTGCCCCCAATTTCAAATTGGGAGGTTTTGAGATCTCGGGTGGTCCCCACCATAATAAAAATAGAAGAGGAGGTTTAGTTCCGGTGGACCCCACCCCTAAACATCCACATGGTGGGTGGTTACAACAAAATAAAATAAACCGTGTGTTTATTTTATTTTATTATTTTGATGAAAAACTCAAAAACTAACTTTCACCCTCAACCATCTACCGTCGAGGTAAAAGTATCCTTAAGTGAATATCAGTGCTACGAGTTCAACGGTGCCCTAGGATTTTAATTCTGAGTACCGGTTCAATAGTTATAAAAACCCGCTCGTACATTTACTGAACGTACCCGAACAAAACTTCCGAAATTGATTCTGGGAACACCGGGCCTCGGAATCACGTGCCTTCAATTTTCACGGACTCGTAAAATTCCCATTTAATTAAAAAAAAAATTACACGGAAATTTCGGGTATTTAAAATAAAATTCCTGAGATTATTGATATTTAAATCATGAAATTCCATCATTCGAAACATAATCACAAGCAATGCTGATAAACAATGATATTGAAACATAAGACCATTTCCACTATGGTAAAATTTGAATATTAAGCACCATAAAAGAATAAAGTCAAATGAAACTTTAAATATCATGAAAATAATGATAATAATTATATTACATGTTAAAGGTAAGTATATAAACCTCATAAATGGAGATATGTTCATGATATAAAAAATGTACCAATGAAGATAAATTGAGATGATAATCCCTTGCATCAAGTTCCACTTTCTTGGAAAGAAATATAACCTCTTGTAAAATAAATATAAATATATTATAGTTCTATACGAGAATCATGTACATAATTATAATATCATACATGACCCCTTTATAACATGCCAACACCAACTTATCAATAATTACTTATTAAAATCGTTGTTTTTTGGTGTTAACTATTTCGTTTCTTCCTTTGAATTTAGGTATGGTAGTTATGGACCTTGTAATTTTATCTTGATTGAATCATCTATAGTTTTTTAATAATGATATAAATATCATATAAATTCATTATATATATGTTTATATCCATATATAAAATTTAGATATAGAGAAATGAATTACGCCATTAATGGAGATGGTAGGTCGTACGTAAGCATGAACGCTATTTTCACTTTTCAATAGATGGAACATAAGAAAGGTAAATATTAATTCAACTTTATAGAATAATAAAGGAAATAAAACTAGTTTGGGGACTCGACCCCATGACTGCCTCTCCAAACCCCAAACCCCTTACCACTATAGCCACCTGCGTTGGGCATAAAACAAATTACATCGCTTTGTGGTGGTGGTAGTCTAGATGTACGCCCGAGCAACATTATCATTTTACAAAGGATTGAAAGGTAAGAAGGTAAAAATGATATTATAATTATTAAATTATAATTAACTCATAAATATCATATACAAACTTAAAATCATAACAATACCCATTCATAAAATATGGTGATGAGAAATGAATTTTATTGCTATGTGGAGACAGTAATCCGTATGTACACACGAGCGATACTTTCACTTCTAATTTGATAGTAAAAAGGGTGGATAATAACAGTTAAATAATTAGAATAAAATTCAACTATATTTAACACATTTAATTTATTATTTTATTATAAATACCACATATTTATAGGAGGTAAAATAATAAATAAAAATAAATTGATCGGTTCAGGAGATTACCTCTTCTTTGAAAGAACACATTTATATATCCTATTATGGATCCTAGGGTTGTTCTTTTGGGAAGATAATAATCTATATAATGTGTATAAGTATGTTAAACAGTGATTATGGTAGGTTTTTTTTGACCAATATGGCTCAAATTGTGTGAATAACTGAGGGGAGGAGGTGATCTTTTATAATTGAGGCGAGCAACAATTTTGGAATTTCATAAAAGATTAAATTATTATAAATTTCATCTAAAAACAATACTTTGAAATGAAAATATATTTGAATATAACATTGGATTTTGTTTTAATACCATGAAAAAATATAATTTGGATTGGTTTAAGTGGTGTTTTAAACCTTATCCTTTGGTTTAACCCCTTAATTATCCCATTTTAAACTTAACTATGATAATGAATTTTTAAATCTTAAAGGGTTATAATATTAATTTATGTAAATATTGAATCATAAATGAAATGGTGATAAAACGTTTGACCATATATTATCATAACCGTCCTCTTAGAATATTTTTATAATTTTTAAATAATTTAACAATATATTATTTTCATAAAATATCATTAATTTTAATTTTGGATCTATTCATTTATTTTGACATTAAAGACACCAAGATAAAATATTAAATTATAATATGATACTTTTAAATATCACTAATATGTTATATTTATCTAAAAAATTCACGGAACACTAAAAATTACTTAAATTGTATGAATTTTAATATTTTTTAAAATCATTTATTTTATTTTCGATTAATTGAATAAATAATATATTTGTATTGCACAAGAATTTAAAGTAACTATTTAATCAATAAAAGTTATAAATAAATTGACACCATGAATATAATTTTATTATTTACAAAATTACCATTAATATTTATTCACCACTTTTTTTAGTGTAAACACATAATAGATAGTTAAATCGATGAGAGTGATGTTTTGTAACTTTATTTGATTTAAATATTATATGGGTAATTTTAATTTTAATTTTTCCATTAAACATTTGAATTTTGATAACATGGTGATAAGGGGAATATTACCTTTATCAAATAATAATTATTATGAATAATGGTGACATTAACACTTATTTTTAATATAGATTAAACCGATTTACCCTTTATCGAGGTAATAATTTTACCAGGGTTACTATGCATATTAACCAAAAATAAAATGGGTTTATTCACAAATTTTAACCTCCTAATTAAAAATATATAATCCATTTTTCAAGAATCAATTTCTAATTATGATAGAAACTAATTTTAAATTAAGTGTGAAAAATGTAATAAAAAATGTTTTTTGAAAAATAGAGGTTTAAGCATAACACAAGACTTAATCTTATACCATGCCAAAACAAATGTTAGATGAGTGTTAATTTTTTTGATTAAATATATAATATATAAATTTAATTAAAAATTTTAACCAGTAGTGACCAATTTTATTAATTATGATAAAAACACATTGCATGCTTAAAAATAGTTTTCAGATAATGATTTTTATGTATAAAAATGTTTTTATAATAAATTTTACTATAAAATTGATTATAATGAAATTATTTAGATTATTAATAATAAAATATAAAAAATGTTACTTTTAAAACATTTTTAAAAAATTTAATTTTTTAAATGATTGAAAAAATACAGTTTTTATTAAAAATCAGTATTTTTCACAATTTAGGAAAAAAATCAATCTTTTAAGGAAATTCAAAAAAATTCACCCTAATGTAATTTTTATATGATGATGTAAAAAATAAAGCTTATTTTTTCAAATAAAATTACCAATAGTGGGGAAAAATAAAATACAATAATATCTTAAAAGGAAATAAAAATCATTTTTGATGGGAACATATTTTTAAAACATAATATAACTTTACAAAAAATAGAAAGTTTATGTATTAAGCATTAATAAATATATTATTATTGAGTAGAAAATTTATATATATTTAATATTTTTTTTTCATATTCATACCCTCTATTTTAACTAATAGGTTTTTCTAGCCATAATAATATTTCATGGTTGTTTATGCTTAGTGTTTCATTTCATATACGATATCAAACATAATGTTATTATTTTAAAATATTAGGTTGTTACAAAGGGAATCAATACTTTCCAATTTACTTTATTAATATAAATCACCTCTTTATCCAAACTGAACATTATTATCTTAACATTATGAACATAGTAAGCATTATCTATCCATAAATCATATGTTTTCGACAAAATATAACTTTTATAGGATTATAGTACCATTCAACATATAATTGATAATCCTTATGAAAAAAATAATAAACAAAAATCCTTAGATGTTTCATGATTATTATAAATAGAATATCAGTTTAAAAAACTTTTATAATATAATTCTCAAATCCCTATATATAAACACTTCAATCATTCCACTTAAATGATTAAAATAGGAAAATACCTTCTATATTCTAGGAGTTAGACATTGGATTAGGGTATTGACTTAGATAATGTACAAGTTCCCCACACATAAGAAATTGAACTATAAATGGGACCTTACGATAAACTCCATTTTCCTCCATCGAACTCTTTATTTTTTCCTTTTAAATTATTTACTCTATGCACTTATTTTACACACATAAAACATCTTATCACCCATTTGATACATTTAACTATGTGGTTATTCCCACATTTTTAACATGTAGGAAGATGAAATCTTGTTTCTTCTATGGTATTTATAAGAATCCATTTTTCTCTTATTTGGTTCATTTAGAAACTCACCTATGTTCAGGTTATAAATCATATACCAAAATAGATGGTTAGGAATAATCATATGGTTTTTCATTATAGCTACGATTTAATTTGGTTTCTCATGAGGAAAAACATTTCATTTTCCATCAAATTAATCATTAACATGATTCTTTCTAGTTCCATACATTGACTAAAACCAAAAATAATAGTGTGGGAAACGATAATCATAGTTTGAAATTATGAAAATTATTCATAAAAATTATAAATCATGACACATTCCTTTAAATCTATAATAGTTTAAATTTTGACTTGTTCATTCATGGTTTGTAATCTATTTAAATTATTCATAATGGTTCATAATGGAAATATGAATTAACTAAAACATATTCCCTGGGAGTGTCTTGCCTGATGTCTAGTCTTAGGCCCACTCATTATGCATTAATGATGATCAAGTTAATACCCAATCCACCCCTTTAAGATTTACTACCCCTAGTTTCACCTATTCCATAATCAAATCCACATTCTAGTATCCAAACACATATTTATTTTCTAATAAAACCTCACAATATCTACTTTACCAAATCATAAAGATGTTATATTATATTTAGAATTATCCATATCTTTTTTACCAATGTTCTCCAATACTAAACTCAATAAATAACTATACCATCCTCTGATACCAACTATATTCACCCAAGACTAAGAAACATAAATAATACACTATTTTAGATGAATATTTAATAAATAAAAAAATTATACACACATTAGGATTGTAAAGGTTTAGTGTCTTTGGAGACTAGATACACAATCAACTAATTTCTTAAAAGATATTAAAAATATCCTATAAATACATTCATATTAGTACCCTTCTCAATATATCACACTTAAATTTTTTCATAAAAACCTAGTTAAGGAAAAGATAAGAAAGAGTTAGCTCAGATGTTTGGTAAGGGTTAATATGAGAGATATGAATCATAAGAGAGCATAAGATAAATATATGGGCACGATAACATAATAAAGTTCATGTTCTTAACACAAAAGATTCATACTAATAAAATCATAGTCCATAAACTCTAAAATCAAGTAATATCCAAAAGCATGATCGATAAGGGTGTCAAAAAAGTAATCATCATTCAAGAGTCATAACATAGGTATGTGGCATCATATGTGTAGGAATCTTAATAATGTGAACATAGAAATTTTTAATCATGTACACACACAATCTTGTGAGAATATTTGGAAATAAATAATAATCATGTATATCAATGTGAATAAAACTATTTGAAATCATGTACACACATTTTATTGTGAGCATAGATAAAGTAATAATACTCATCTATCAAAATGTTAATGAATCTATTCACAATTATTTCCATGATTATCATAATTATCTCATGAGATATCAATATCACATTACCCAATGCATTGTATGGATATATCAGACCCAATTTTCACATAATCATAATTTATTCATAAGTATTCCACAAGGTTATAAAAACATTTATCATTTCTTTATAACTTCACAATTAGTAAAGTAAATGAGTTTCAAAAAGATTTCATCATCATAATAAATAACCATCTTGATAAATAATAAGGAAGTCATCATTAGATCATATAATCAATGAAGTATAAGTAATATCAAAGTATATTTTCATAGATGAAAATAACTTTAAAAGTACATTATATAATTTCATGAGTAAAATACCAATTTCATTATGAAATCACTTATTTAAAATATATAAATTAGAAGAATATTAGAGAAAAAATTTACATTTAAAGGAACCATGGAATATTAAAAATTATTCTTCAAATAAAATATTAGTCATGATGACATGAAAATTTGTTCATGTGGTATATATTAAAATGGGTTTATTATATAAGTATAATATAATTTCCCTAAATGGAAATTCAAGCTAACCATTCTCGATTAACACGAGATTGACACATAAATCCCTTACCACTTTGGTAACTTTTGAATCAGAACCCCCTTGGAATAAATAGCTTTAAATTAAACTTTAAGTACCATTAATATAAATATATTCATGATATAAAAATAAAATCGGCAGTATATATACCTCATACACATAATTATGTTCCAAACATCAAACATTTCTCAATGAAACAATATTGAGACTAAGAACCATTACCTTGAGTATCATCTTAATCATATATTTTAGAACCTACTATATAATAAAATTAGTTTTATTATAAATATATTAAAGATAAATCCTCATATATATAATACCATATTTTATTTACTTATTACATCATATCACCCATTTATTAAAAATTCATTATGAAAAGCACTGTTCTGAGTGATAAGTCCTTCATTTTTCATGCATGTTTTGGTTTGACAGTCTTGGTCCTCATACATTGATCAAGGTTCCATAATAACCATAATGATGATAATTAAATAAGTATAATTTTTATACACTATATACAATTTTTTAATAATTCATATAAAGTAGTGATGACAAATTAATTACATCACTTTATGGAGATGGTAGTCCATACGTACACACTAGTTATGCTTCCACTTTTCGATGGTTAGAATGAAAGAAAGGTAAATAATAATTCACCTTTACAGAATCATTATTATATCATACATATAATATATAATAATTAAATATATCCTCATAACTATCAATGTAAATATGAAATGAAAAAATAACCACGTCGCTTTGTAGAGGTGGTAGTCCACACATATGCACAAGCGATGTTATAATTTTACAACGGGTGGGAAGATATGAAGGTAGATAAGATATTATAATTATAGAAGAATAATCATGTGATAAATATAATATATAAAAATTAAATCCATTATAACAAAAAAAATGAAATATGATGATGGAAAATGAATCACATCACTACGTGCAGACGATAATACACATATACGCACAAGTGATACTTTCATTTCCCATTTAATAGAAAGATGGTTGAGAAAGGTTATTCCATAAACATAATAATATCTAAGTATATGTGAGATACTTAGGTTATTATATTTTAATTTTTATGAAATAATTGATGTTGGTAAAAAAATAATTAAAATGAAAGATAC
Source organism: Viscum album (assembly GCA_963277665.1). Lineage (NCBI taxonomy): Eukaryota > Viridiplantae > Streptophyta > Magnoliopsida > Santalales > Viscaceae > Viscum > Viscum album. The sequence continues at coordinate 1,929,541,079 of OY728164.1, read as the reverse complement.
CAATTATGAATATTACTTCCCCTTTTAGAAACCGCATTTGGATCTCTTCTGATGGACCCCAGGGGATAATCTTTTGAGGATACCTGAACCTCAAAAAAATTTATAAGGATTTTTTGAATAAACTTTTTTTCATTTTTTGGTCGAGGTAAGTCACTCATGGTGGTGTAAATAATAGAGGAGTGGTGGTGTCCTTTTATGGTGAAGGAAATGACATAGTATGAATTACTTAAAATATTTAACTAATAAATTGTTTTTCTTATAAATTATGAACCCAAGGGAAAAAATTTTTAATCTAAGAGAGTTTAAGGTTTAAATATATTAAACTATTATAATTTTGACAGGTTTATATGGATTTTTAAAACATACATTTTGTAACCCCTTTGTTAACAAATTTTAACCCTAACTATGGTAACAACTGTTTCGATACTAAAGGGTTATAAATTTATTTATATGGTAAAAATTGGAAAAAATTATTAATAAATGAAATTTTATACAATATTTTACTATTTAAGTATTCTAATTATTTGAAACCCTTTAATAATATAATATTTTACATAAAACACCATTAAGGTCATTTTAATAATTATTTACATATTTTGACTTCAAGGACAAAAAGAAATGTTTGGAATTATAATATAAACTATTTAAAAATAAATTATACATTATTATTAACATTAAAATTTGTTTGATTCCATAATTTACCCAAAAAATATTACTTTTTATTTTTCTAAAATTATTTACTTTTTTTTCTACTGTTTGTACATGGACTGTGCTAGCGTTGTGTAAGAATTTAAAGAAATTATGCCACTATTAAAAATAAAAAATAAATTAACATAATAGAAATAAATTAATTATGTTAAAAATAATATTTTTATTCATTAAAAACATATTCCTATACCTATGTTTAAAAATAAGAGAAAATAAAAGAAAGAGAGTGACATTTTGGTATTTTCCTTTACTTAAGAAAATATAAAGGTTTTTATCAAAGCCAAATGGAACCAAAATGATATATTTTTTAATATATTAAGTGTATGGTCGAATTAAACTCATACAATAAAATATATAAAAGTTTATGTATGACTTTGAATCCTTATTCTCTTGGTTTAATATTATTTATTTCATTTTACTCTTTACTGAGGTTATAAATTTTTCCACAGCTACAATTCATAATTCATAAAAATAAAAGGGAAATATTTACCAAATTTGAACCTTTTGATTAAAAATAAAGAATAAATTATAAAAGATTCAATTTATATATGTGGGAGAAATAAAGTTTAACAAAAATTTCCAAAATATAATGATTTTGTTTTTAGAAAATTGCATTTTTAAACATAAAAATGAACTTATACCAAAATAAAATAAAATATTGATTTATATGAAATTATTTAGATTATTTTTGAAAAAATGGATCTTATGAAACTTTTTAAAAATATAAAATATAATGGGTCTTTTAAATTAATTGATATAAAGAGGAAAATTGCAGTTTTTAAAAAATTTGTATTTTCACTATTTACTAAAAAATAATACTTTTTAACAAAATCTCAAAAATTTACCCTAAGATAATAGTAAAAATTTTATTTCAAAAATGATATTAATTTAATTAAATAATTTTTATCAAAAAAGATGAAATTAATTATAATGTTGATGCACAAAATGCAATAAAACCATTTTTAAAGAAATCACATTTTTGAAGCACAATACGACTTTACTGAAAATTGTGTAATTATTTATTATGAATTAATAACTAAATTTGAGTTATTTAAAATATTTATGAATATTTTTCATAATGTGGTTATTCCAATTCATACATTAATCTTAACAGAAAGGTGTTAACCATCAAATTAAATAAAAACAATTCAATAGTATTGTATGGTTTGTTTGAACACAATGTTGCGTGTTAAGAAATATATCGAGCATATTATTATTTTAAAAAATCAGTGTTTTATAGGAAATATATGAAAAAATTAATTTTGTTGCTAATTTTAGAAAACTATTTTACCCATATGTATACATTGTAAATTAAGAGTTTCCCTTACACATGTTGTATAAATTTAAAGTTATCCTTACACACAAATTCAAATGAATGTATATGCATGATTACCCTTATGTGTAAAGTACATATTTTAAGTTACCTTTACACATGTCATACACACATAAGGGAAAACATGTTTAGCCTTATGCAAGGGTATTAAATGCATGGTTACCCTTATACACAACTATAAACAGATATGGATAACACACAATTACCCTTAAACATGGGTATAAATGCATGGTTACACTTGTAATTGATGTTATCTATGTGAAAGGGACAACACTTCACCATTTTTATTTAATTTTTTTTGAAAATTCAAAACACCAAGAGTTGACCCAGAATCACCCCAAGTCCTCTTTTAGTATCAAAACACTCCCAAATAAACTCCAAACTATAGACTTTTGAAAAAAACACTATAAATAGAATTCAATAGAATAAAACCCTATACCAAATAAAAATTCTACTAAATTAATTTAAACCAAAACTCTCCCAAAAAACATATTAAAAAACCCTTGAAACCTATAGACTGGTTCCATTCCCACTATAGACCTATCTAAACAAAAACTTTTCTTTAAAAATAATATCAAATCAATATTCGACCTATTTTAAAAGCTATTAAAGGACCTAATACAAATAGATAGAAAAAATATTGACCACAAACACATCTATGAACATGAAACCATCCACAAAAACCCCAATAATAAAATATTATAGATTTATTTAAAATATTTTTCATTTAAAAGAATTAAAATCATTTCGGTTTTTTGTAAAAAGTTTAAATAATATTACACTTTAACGGGTCTAATACATATAGTTCCAAGATGACTCTATCCCTTGTAATGACCCAAACTTTTATAAATGAAATTCTATTCTAAATTAATAAATTCAATATTATGTAATGTAATTATAAAAAATACATACACTATGTTTCATTTTTTATTTTGGATCATAATAAATCATAGAAATAATTATCCAACAATGTTAAAATACTATTAAGAAACATAACAATTGATAATATAGTCATTCTACAATGAATGTTAATATTAGTATATATTAAGGGTTATGATAAAGTTTAATTGACACAAACGGAAGAAGTGATGACCTAAACTAGTAGGATAACACCCTATAAAACCCATTTAATGGAGCTACCGAGGGAGTTGAAATCCTAGGGATTTTTACTTGACCATGCCCAATATGAGATTCAACAGTTAAAACTTGAGAAAAACCATTTATGGGATAATTTGAAGCCAATCAAGATTAATTACCAAAACATATTTGTTAAACCACCCCTTAGAAAGTACCACCAACACACACTATACCCTTAGAGAATACTTTGGTGTAATAAGAGGTTATGGATCTAGAACCGAGTAGTATGAATTTTTATATTTTATTTTTAATAAAATAATGATTATATTTACTATTTTTTTTATTATTACTATATATATATATGATTATATAATAAGTTTTATATCAATTATATTTTTATTAGAGTAAATCAAAATTGTATTTTTGGAAATATATAATTTCAATAAAAAATACTTTTGATAAATTTTATAATTTTTAAAATAAACTTTATTTTCATTAAATATTCTTATTAAATAATATTTATTTAAATATAAATGATAATATAATTCAGGGAAGCACAATTTAATTTTTATAAGGCTCAGAAATTGGATAGTGTTGTAAAAACTAATATTTTCTAGTAAATAAAGATTTTTATTTAAAAGTGTAAATTATAATATTTTGAAAATTAATTTGGTAAAATAAATATTGTTTTATAAATTACCATTTCAAAATTATCTATTGGTTAATTTTTCATAATTTTCTAAGATAATAGAATTTTGGGGTAAAAATTAAATATTTTATAAATATATTGTATGTATTATGACTTCATAATGAACCAAAAAGGATATAATAAATATTATAAATTGAATCCATTACCAAAAATAGATTTACCATTTAAAATAATGTGTTTTTGAAGTTATTTGATTAATTTTGAAATCCTATAATGAATTCTTTAAAACCTATATTATATTTTATGGTTTTAAAAACAATTATTTATGAACATGGATCACATCCAAATCATAAATGGTATTATTTTAAGGGTTTAGTTTCTTATTATAATAAAATATTGAAAATCACTACCCTTTGGAAGAAACCATGAGAGAAAACCATGAGAAGGTTTGTGGTTGTGCTATCCCAGACCCGATTCACTCATAAGTAACCAAATCTGGTTAGCCATATGACCTCAAGTGTAAATACTCATATGCTAGAGGCTCCAGACTAGAAGCATGGGTCTATTATGGTATGGTGGGGATAATATTCCCTCTTTATTATAGTATAACAAATCAATGAGATAATAATTAGAATAGTGGAAATCATAAGTCCTTGGAAATAATAAACCAACTAGAAAATAAATCAGAGGCATAAGTAATAAAAAATATCTAATACAAAAATGGCGATGTCATGATGATATAGAATTGATTTAGGATTACATTACAATACAATATATAATAAAGGAAACCACAAAGACCAATAATATATCTTAGGGGCATCCCGATCCCTGTCTTGGTCATATGCTCCCATGCTTTCATCCTAATAGGAAATCAAGAATCCATAGCTGGACGCAACCCCTTATCCTTACCTGCATCCATAAAATCTACCAATATACCAAACAATTTCCCAAACAGGGTGTTAGTAAAGATTAGTATTCCCCCAAAAATGATTTATAATAAAAATCCAACCTGTGAATATAAACTTTAACAATGTGCATTAATAACTTAATTGTGGTAAATATATAAAATAAAGGTGTGATACAATCTATTATACAAGTACAAACTTTGACTATGATCAATATATGAATAAGGATAAAATATGTACATGAAAGTAAACAATGTAAATACCACAAGATTTGGCCTCAACCATATATATGAAATAAATACCTCTCAATAATCTAAGAACCCAAAGACCATGGCCAAGGTATCCTCATTGAGTTTGAGGATCTCATCCAAGGTAAAATTGGTATAGACTTGATTAGAGCCCAAGGAGATAATCCCATGCGGTCTATTTCTGAGGATATCAATTGAAATACAAGGATAAAATCCAAGGAATTATAATTTCCGAAAATAAGTGAATCATTAGTGTCATACCAATCCATCCACACATCTAGGACATCGATCTAGTCCAAGGCTGGTGTACCACTTGGTAGTCGTGTCAATGAATCCGGTGGAATCCTTTGAGTTTTCTCAAGGAATTCCAAATTTTATAATTCAAGTCTTACTCAAGGTAGAAAAACCTAATGTTATCATCAAGGTATATAAAATGGTTGATACATCATATTTAATATGTAATAAAAAATTAATAAGTAATTAATGTCCATGTGATGTAACCATTATATTTTAAATTCAATTTATTCCATTGAACTATTTTATTTATAATTAATTAAGAGGGACAATGGAAACATCCAATCCATTACACAATTCCACTCATTCATTTAGTTATCTCACTTACAATTGGTCAAATAGAATCAAGTGATGTATACATCTCATTTAATAATATATTTTATTCAATTACGTCTTCCACTTACAAGGGGCATTCTCAATACACCAATGGGGTGTTTTGGTTACAAGGGAAACATGATAATCATTATAATTTAACAAAAACAACTCTAAGGGGTAGTTCATGTTGGGGTATTCGGCCTCTAAAAATATTAATAGGCTCACTAACATGCATAATCCATGGTTTAAGAAATTAAATAAAGGAGTTACACATTTAGAGACTTGTATGGAATGTTCAGCATGCGTCACAATGTTGAAAAATTATAAACACCATGAATTTTAGGGAAAACTACTATACCAACTACTTTATATTAATATTAGACTCCTCATCTAGTATCAAACATATATTTGGGATGGAATGAGAGTAAATAGATAAAATAGAAAAACTTATGAAAATATGGCATATTAATTCACATGAAGATAACGTTAAAGATGGTGGAGAAAACTAAGAAAAGAAGATAAAAGAGCCTTAGAGTTACCTAGGGGGATCCAAAATGATGGGAAATATTCAAATTAGAGTTGAAATAGATTAGATGTATCAAAACCTTGAATATGTGAGAAATGAGATCTCACTACGGTATACTATTGTCAAAATGATGAGGAAAAAAGTGGAGGACAGGTTAAAGGACATAGGGAAAAAATTGAGTTTTCTAGATTTTTAAAGGGATGCATGATTTGGAAATATAATTTTTTAAAATCTGATACAATCATACACACTTACTATCCATGGTGCCACACCTCACATGGTTCATGCACATGGTTGGACAAAATGTGTGCAAACCATGCGTTTTTAACTATCTTGAATCCCACACCCTACATGGTATAAGTGAATGGTTAGATAAATAGAGTAAAAACCATGAATGATACCTTTGTAGTTTATTGTAGGTTTCACATGACCATGTGGACTCTATTTCATAGTTTAAAGAACCGTGATCCCCCTTTCTAGGGTGCATGATTGAGCTACACAATTAGTATTAACCATGCACAAACCATGCACCTCATCCTGTTTCTTTAAAAACTAGAACTAGAGGCCCCAAAGAAAACCCAAACACTCCTAAAACCTCTATGAACTCTTTATTAACTTATATTAAATTAAAACTAATGGAAAATATTAAAATCAAAAGGAACCCTACATATTTGAAAATCTAGGATCTTATATAATCTCCTCTTTAAAATAACCCACCCCTAAGTTTCTATATCAAGGGTGGTTGAGCAAACTCTAAGAATAAGTATAGGCACTGAGTGAATATATCAGACTCTCACTCCTAGGTCTTTACTTATATATGTCCATGATTCCCAAACATCCAAACTAAAGAAACTATCCTACCTCATATATCCTTCATGCAATGATCAATTATATAGATTGAAAATTTCTCAAGGGAAGTATCAGCCTCTAAATAAACCTCCTCAGGATCAAGGATAAGAAATGGGTCATAATAATAATAGAAAATCCGGTAAACATGGAATATTTATTTCATGTTTCAGTACCTCTAAGGAAGATATATGTGATAAGCTACCGACCCGAATCTTTACAAAATATCAATGGGTCCAATGAACCTTGGTACTAGCTTTCCTATTCTCTGAATTCATGGATGACCAAATCTAAGGGAAACAAACAAGAATAACTGTTATTGAAACTCATAATTTAGAGGTTGGTGAGGATTATGGATATAATAATTATACCTAGAAAAAATAGCCATAAATTTCCTAATCAAATGCAGCTGCTCTGTTGTCTCTTGAAAAAGACACACTTCTAATAGTGCTACATTCCATACCTTTAACTAGTATATAGGTAAATGATATGGTCTACCGTAGGGTGACTTGTACATATAAATCTGAATTGTATCTTGAAAACTGTTATTATAAGTGAAATCATCTATTGGTATATGTTTTTCCCAACAACCTTAAATTTCAAGGACACATTCCCTAAGTATATCCTTTAATACCTATATAGTATGCTCAGACTGATCATCAGTCAGCGGGTGGTATGATGTACATAAAAGTAATCATGAGCCAAGATCACTATATAACCTTTGTTTAGAAACAATAATTAAAATGAGTTTCTCTATTTAATATGATGGTATGTGGAATCCCATGAAGGTTTATAATCACTGGAACATATAGCCTTCCAAGATCATCCACTAAGAAGGTCTCCTAGATATGTAATAAGTGAGTGACCTTCATCATCCTATCCATGATCACCTATACACCATCACTACCCCATGAAGATTTTGGTAACCACATCTGAAATCAATAATGACATCATCCCATTTCCATTTTGGAATGGGTAATAGTAGCAAAATACCTACAGACCACTGTTGTTCTGCCTTCACCCACTAAAAGCTAGAAAACTGATTCATGAAGCCTAAAATCTACCTTTTCATCCCTGTCAACCAATACTAGAGGTGTAAACTATAGTAAATCTTAGTGAGTTCAGGATAAACTACCCACTTGGAATAATTTTATTCTCATATCATCTCTTTCTACATGTCTGAAGGTACCCAACCATGTCCATGAATATGTTGGATATCATACTCATCTATAACCAAACCTAGTTACGATTACCCACTAGAAACACTCTCCCTTAAGACCAAGCCTTTAGGATATGAAATTTTCCTCCTCTATACCCTATCCATAAGCGATAAAGTCACCACTAAATCCACAATTATAGGCTAACCATGATGTTCCTAAACTTATATATGAATTTCAGAAAAGAGATCCATCAACTTTGATTCACTAATTTTTTCTAAAATAGCTTATGTACAAGTATTATGGCTTATATAATCAATAATAATATCTCCCTTAATAGGAATTTAAGTAAGATTAAAGTCAAAATACTGAAGGTATTCAACCCATATTCATCATTATAGTTTCAAATCACACTATGTGAATATTTATTTGAGGCTTTTAGTGATTGTGTATACTATAAACCACTCTCCCCACAAGTAATGTCTCAAAAAACAAAATTCATGAACCACAAATACCAATTTTAGATCGTGCGTCTGGTGATTCCACTTATGTGGCTTCAATTAAAGATACCCATATGCCATGACTCATTCCCCTTTAATTAAAATAGACCCCATATTGATGCTTTATGAATCATTAAAAATTGTGTATCCTCTGGAAGGATTAAGTGAAATTAGGGTCACATTTGATGCTAGTATTCCTTTCAACTCAGAAAAGGATTTCTCAAAAGACTTATACCATGTAAACTTTAAAATTTTTTTGGTTAATATTATAAGTTGTGCTTCAAGGCAAGGAAATTCAAGAATAAAATTATACCAGTAACCATGTTTCCCTAACAAACTATGTATGTCAAAAATGTTATTGGGCTAATCCTAGGTAAAAAAGGCTCCCACCTTCTCTATATCCATAAATACTCATACCTCAAATATAATGTGACCTAGGAAGTAGCCTTTATAAATCCAAGACTGACATTTTGAAAGATTATCATATAGCTGGTTCTCTCTTAGGGTACCCAAATTATATCAAGGTATTTTCAAGATCATGTTGATTTTGATAAAATACTAAAATATAATCCATGAAAATGAGAACAAAAGAATCCAGATACATGTGGGAAACCAAATTCCTCAAGGCCATAAAAATAGAAGGCAAATTCATTAGACCAAACAACATCACTAAATACTAGTATAATCCACACATATTTTAGAATGATGTATGTTGTATATCTAAGGTACTAACTCAAACATGATGATATCCCGATCTCAAATCAATATTTGAGAAGTTTTTAGCTCCACAGATCTAGTCAATGAGACCATCTATTTGAGAATATGGGTACTTTTTTTAACCGTAAGATCATTCAAATATTGTTAATCTACACACAGCCTAAGGAAACCATCCACCTTCTTGGTGAAGAGGTTGGGTGAAACCCAAAGAGAAGTATTGGGTCATATAAACCCTTTGTCATGCAGGTCCTCTATCTACCTGTTTATTTCTTGAATCTCATTAAGATCTATCCTATATAAAGGAATAGATATTGCATCTTCTTTTGAAAAAAGATCAATGTTGAAATCCCCATCAATCTTAGGAGGTAGCCAAAAAATTCACCTAGGAAAAAATATTTGAAACATTTTACCACTAGAGGAAAAACAACTTTTCATACTTCTTTATCATCAAGAAAAATACTAGAAATATGGGATGACACCCAGCCCAACCCATTATGATCAGGTCCAGTTCGACTTTCTCAGACATCACACTCCCCTTTATGAATATAGCTAACACTCTCGGGTGATGTAAAATTAACCCCATAGTGATGAAAATCAATATGATATTGATATAGGGATAACTATTACATCCCAAGAATTAAATCAAAACATTTTAGATCAAGGATGGAATGGTTTCATAATAAATGGTAACCGCCAATCTCAAGGGGACACTCCTTGCATTAACATATGCATTTTGACCATACTAACAATAGAGTATAAAAAGTCATCAATTCAAAAAAGTAGTCAATTTTTAGTTGAATAATTTCAATAATAGTTATAGATATAAATTAATTCAACACTAGATTTAAATAAATAATATACTAAAGTTGAGTCTACTATGACCATATCTCACACTATAGATGACCCAACACTCTACTCCTCAGGTATAGGCTATGTTGTATAAAACTATCCTAATCCATTCCCCTGTGTAACAACTTCACCTTCCTAAGAAGGTCAACTATTCTAGTGATGCACATCATAATTTTAGATTCCCCGACCATGAATGTTACCTTAGCCTGATCATCCAGTAGTACTCCATCTTCCTTCTTGGCATAGTGCTACTAATTCCACTCTAGAAAGTAGAGCTAGTTCTGATCCTCTTCCACTAGGAATAGGTGGAAAGGTCTAAAATATATATCAATATGACCCATTATAACATAGTCTCAACACTATACTAGGACTTTATCACATTGAGGCTTCATGTAACCTTGCCTTTAAAACTGATGGCATACCACATAACTGTCAGTGTAGAAACTTTGACTGCCACTACTTTGATAAGAAACCTATAAGTGAATTTTCCTTTCACATGATGAAGCACTACTTACCGTAGAATCTAAATGAATATACATTGTACCTTAAACTTTCCTTAGATTACACTTAGAGATAAGGGACTGACTCACTATCCGAGAGATGGTAGATCAGAGGAAGAAATTCACATGAGATCAGATGGCCTACCAAATCCCATCCTTGAAAACCCTTTCCTTATACCACTTTTCACCAACAAGAGTTGTTAAAAAGTGATAAATCATAGAAAAATGAGTTGAGTAGTCCATAATAGAACTAGCACCATGATCTATATGTATAAAATACCTAACTCAATTAGCTTCCAATGTTTCCAGAAAAAAGTAGTCAAAGAAACTAGTATGGAAATCCCATCCAGATCATGACATGATGCTTATATGCCTATCTGAGAACATCCCACCATCTCTTGGAAGATCCATGAAGCATGTAATATATGAGATTCTCCATCCTTTTTAGGTGTCTCCTGATTCTAAAAGATCAAAAGTATAGCCTCTAACAATGATTATACACCTTGAGGACTACCTATCTTAAAAATGTATGATGGTGGTGAAACTAGAATTATCTGGTCAAGTCTGACATAGACATTCCAGATAATGGAACTCCCTCCAAAGACAATAGTAATTGAAATAAACCATCTCCTAGCTAAGAATCAGTACCCAATATAAGTAAAATAGTTAGTTCTATTGGAGGTTCCCTAGATGTTACTAATAGAGGTTTATGTCCTACCACCTTAGGATCATGGTCATCGCTAACTTTCTGGCACTTAACCTGAGGCCATTATAAAGTCATATATCTATAATGCCAAGAACATGCTTAAAAACATAGTAAAATTATATAAATAATTTTTCTTAGGATAAAGAGACAAGAATAAGGGATAAATACCTATAAAATATTGACCCAACCACCCAAAAAAAAATTTAGGTTATTGGTATGATTCCATATTTCAATTATATAGGTTCCATTATTTAGAGTGTCAATTTCAAGTTATAGAGGAAAATTTCCTTTTAAGTTGTAATTAGAATCCCCATTTAACAACAACCATTACCTTTAAAAGTTAATATTTTAAGTATGTTTTATATATAATTGTTTATTTAGGTGTATTTAGATTCCTAATTTATAAATTTAAAACTTTATAAGTTACAATTTTCACTACATGTAACTGTAACTTGACCTTTACATCTGATCCCAGGATGTAATAGGTCTGTATATAATGATCCATTTATATGGATATCCATTGTCAATTTATTGAGGAACATACTTTATAAGTTACTATTGGAATCCATTTAATCACAATCAACCAACATTTCAGATCATGTAATAGAGTCTCCATTGAATGTTCATTTCATGATTGGTTAGTTAGGGGACACCACCAAGCTAAGTTGGAAAACATTGTTTAGGTTGATGCTTAAAAATTAAATGAAAAATTATTTCTTCATTTTTACAACATGAAATATTAGAAAATTTATAGGTATAACAATCAAGGAACATACATTATGCAATAAGAAATACACGCAATGAAATAAACATGGTGTGATATGTGAATGAAATATAAATCCTTAAGTTCCTATGATAATGCTTGATATGATGTTCCCTTTCCATGATGGCCTTGGGTTAACGGGGAAAATCCATAAAACATAGCATCATAAAACATGTGCATTACCTAATGGTGAGAGTAGTACAAATGTAACTAGAGAATTAAAAAACAATAAGTACCATCCTTCACAACTTGGATTTCCCCCTGAACATGGGTTTGTTATTCCTAGGCATGACTTATTACCAAGTTATGTAACTTCCTAGTATCCTTTATACTAACCCAAATAGTAAGGCCATGAAAAGAAATCACTAATAATATTTTTTTGAAATCCTAGACCTAGTTCAATCATTAGAAACTGAACCCAGTTGGCCACATGGCCTCAAGCACATCTCCCCATATGCTAAAGTTTGTTGACTAAAAACAAGGATCAATGATGATATGGTGGGGGGACTATACCCTCTTTATCAAAGTGAAACACAATAGTGAGTTAATAATAAGACTAGTGGAAATATAAATACATAAGAAATAATAACCTAACCATACAATCAATCACATGAATATGTAATGATCAATATCAGATACAAAAAATTATGATTTCATGATGATATAGAAACAAGGAAGGAATAAATTACAATACAATATATACAAAAGGAAACTAAAAGGACCAAAAAGGTATCTCTAAAAAATATTGATAACATTTTGGGTAATCTGCTTCCACACACACATCCTAATAGGAAATCAAGAATCCATTGTTAGGAAATTCCCCTTATATTTACCTACATCCATGAAATCTCCCCGAGTACTAAACGATGGCCCAAAATGGGAGTGAGTTAAACTCAGTAGGCTACCACTAATGGTGTATAATAAAAATAATTCATATAAATATAAAATATAACAATGTGTAGTAATAAAATAACTGAGGTAATGATACAAAATGAAGGAATGATATGATTCATTCTACAAGTACAAGCTGGACAATGATCAATATATTAATGAGGATAAAATATGTACATGAAAGTAAATTAGTTAAAAACCACCATAATTATCCTAAATTGAATATATAAAATTTATACCTTTCAATAGGCCAGGAAACCAAGGCCCATGGCTAAGGAGTCCTCATTGAGTCTGTGGAGATCATCCAATGTAAACTTGGTATAGACTTGATTAGAGACCAAGGAGACAATCCAAGGTATTTTGTATTCATGGACATCAATCCAAATCCAAGGAGATAATACAAGGAATTATAATTTATAGAAATAATTTGGGTGAATTATTGATGTAATACCATTTAATTCACACATATCTACTATTGACGGAGTCTAAGGTAGGTGTACCACTTGGTATTCATGTCAATGAATCATGTGGAATCATTAAAGTTTTCTCAAGGCATTCCACATTGGGAATCCAATTATTACTCAAGGAGGACCATTTATAATTGTATCATCAAGGTCTATACAATAGTAAACACATAATATTTAATATGTAAGTATAAAATAATTAGTGCTCAACTTCCATGTTATATAACCATGCAATTATCAATTAAATTTTTTCTATAGGACCATTTTTTTGTAGGTAATTAGGAGGTCCATGGGAAACATCCATGCCATTTTAGAATTACATTCATTCATTTATTTATATAAATTAAAATTGATCAAAGAGAGGAAAGTGATATATACATCTCATTTAAAAATATATTTAATTCAATTATGGCTTTCACATACAAGGGGCATGCTCAATAAAGACACACGAGGTGGTTTGATTACAAGGAAAAAACAATAATCATTATCATTTAATCAAACCTCTCCTAAGGGGTGGTTATTATTGAGGAATTAAATCTCCAAAAATTTAAATGGGTCCACTAAGGGGTTTAAGTCAAGGTTAAAGTGATTAAAAAAATGAGTTACACATTTTTGAGGAAACACGTAGAATGTAGAGAATATTTCACAATAGTGAAAAATTACAAACACCATGAATTTTAGGGAAAATAAATAGACCACATACCTTATATTGTTAATAGACTATTAATGTATTATCAAACTTAGAATTATAATGGGATAATAGAAAATATTTAAACTAGAAAAATTGCCTAAAAATATAGTATATTAGGTCTTGTAGAGATAACACCGAATATAGAGGATAAAACTAAGAAAGGAAGATTACAAAGTCATATACATACTAAGGGGGCTACAAAAAGATGAATGAAAATTGAATTAGAGATTAGATAGATAAGGCCTCTCAAAAAATTAAATTGGAGAGAAAGGAGATCTTACTATGGTCCACGGATGTAAAAATGAGTAGACGAAGAGAGGATAAATGGTTAAAGGAATGAGGTGAAAATTAAAATTTTCTATATTTTTAATGGGGCACATGGTTTGAATTCATTTTTTTTCAAAATAGTTCACCAACTATGTAAACATACTATCCAAGGTACCACACCTCACATGTTTTATGTGTGCAATTAGAAAAATGATGTGCAAACCTTGTGTTTGGCACTGCCTTGAAGCCCACATCCTGCATGATCTACAAACATTGTTAAAAAACCATGAAAAAACTGTGCATGATACCTTTGTAGTTTATTTCATGTGTCACATGGCCATGTGGACTCTATTTAATGGTTTAAAAAACCATTCTCACCCTTTTTGGAATGTATGGTTGAGTTTTACAATTAGTATTGACTATGCGCTAATCATACTCCTCTGCTAGTTTCATTAAAAACTAGAACTCCAAGCCCCAAATGAATACCAGATCCCCTAAAATCTCTATAATCACTTTAGAAACTTCCATTAATTTAAAAATACATTTTGATATTGAAAATAAAAGGACCAATACCTCTTTGAAAAACCATGATCCTATTGCTGTTTTGATTCCAAAAACCTAAGTTTAGAAATTATTAAACAATTCCCATCACTTTTTCTATAAATACCCACCTATACTCCCATTAATATTAAATAAAAACCAATTTATGATAAAATTTATCTCTATATTCATCTATAAATACATACCAAGGTGTTACCAAGTTCTTAAGAATACCCCCTCAAGCTTTTACAATCACCTTTTCAGGATAAGGGATTCTCTTTATCTTATTTTTATTCAAGTACTTTATTCATATTAAGCCTTTTGATTTTGAATTTTTTATGTTGTAATGTGTTTTTACACATCCGTTTTATTACCTTATGATTACCATGTAATTAGATACCACTTTTCAATCTCATTAAACCCATCCATGAACCTTTATGTGCATCTATTATGCTGTCAAAAGTATCATGATATTTTCAAAACCAAAATTTTGTATTGTGAATACCCATACCCATTTCCACTCAAGGTTATTCAACTAGATGTAAATATACTTCATTGATTTGGGAATTCCATGTATATAACCCACACTCCTTAATCATGGGATTAAAATTGATGAAATACATTCTTATATTATATGATCTATTTGGAACACAAATTCATGTACGTGATATGAATGTGATGGGTAGGCCCAAAATTATTTATCCCTATAATGCATTGGGTAAAGTTTTTATCTCATGAGATATGATGTATAGTTCATAGGAGGTTATACTAAGCATAAAACGTTATGATGTACCAATGTTTATCCTTGACTTATGCTTATGATGTCATGTTTTATATTGTTACCACATTTCAGTGTTTCTGTAACGTTATCACCTAATATCAAGATTAAATATCAATGCTTATGTTTCTCACCATTTTATGTCACTTTGATATACCTCATGACTCACATATATTAAATTAATGATTTTATTGTTTTATTATTACCTAGATGGTCCTTATTGCTCACCAAATTCTTATGTACGTCCCTAGGTTATCTCATGTAGTTTTAGAAGATCAATGGAATTTAAGGATATTCTGTGGAGTTTGATTTTTTTGTTTTTTTAACATAATTTAGTTAATTATTCTAAGTATCTAATTAAGAAAATACATTGGGACTCATGATCTTTTTGTATTGTTTAATGAGTGTCTTTATGTAATAAATCATAAAATAAAGTGTATAAAAGATATAGGTTTTCGTAGTTAGTATCTGGGAAAGGTGTAGATATTTTTTGCGATTAAGATTAGAAAAAATCATTCAAAATCAAAGAGTTAGGTCTAAACATAGGAAAAAATAACTAAATTTTTATAAAATATAGAGTGATTAGTTTCTAAGAAATAAAATCATTGTTTGTATACTACAAGTGAATATGGATATGGAATAGTTGTTCCAAGGGGAAATGAACTTGAAATGAAATATTGGGTATTAAATCAATCCTCACCTAGTTCATAATAAAGAGGCCTTATTATACACCTGGTTTGACATCTTAGGTTAAATTATTTGTTAAATTAACAATCACTTTATGAACCATTATTATAGGAAAAAGACTATTATATTTAATGTTAGGAAATAGATTCCGGATAACTTATATTGAAATAAAGAAATTCACAAGTTAATAAATATATGTAATTTATGAATTATACCTTAAATGTTTATATTTTCCCTTTTATGTTTTCAATAGTTTTAATAATTTTATCCCTAATTTTCTATTTATTTTAGTCAATGGATGGAAATAAGAGGAAGTGAGTCAAAAACCAATGGGATGGGAAATGTGATGACTAACCAAATATGATGCCCCAACCCATTAGATTAAGAGTCAAGAACTTTATGAAAATAGTTACTCAATTAACTCATGTTTTGAATAAAATATTATTATGAGGAATACCCACATCCCTATAAGAAGTATCATGTTACTTTTGATACCTTTATGTGATAGAGGCCTCAGACTATCAATGGATCTTCTAATCCCTTAATCACAGAAAAATGGATCAAACCCATTGAAAATATATTCCCTATTATTAAATTCTATGAGAAATAAAATTTCATGAAGTTTTTTTATCACATGTATATAATAATTTATCAATGACAGACATTTATCAAAAATATAAATCCTAAAGAAGAAATCATGGTCATGGTATGGAGGGAATTATCCAATTTCTTTTCAATAAATATGTTGCTTGCACTCTATGAAATAAAATGGAAAGGGATTTACTTTTCCTTATGAAAAAGGATGATGAATATATCCGGTCACATGAAGTGAACTTCACAATAATTTGATGATACACCTTTATCTTTTTCATTAACACCAAAAGTAACGTTGACCGCTTCTTCATTGGGCTAAAGCTGATCATACGAAAGTCTTTAGCAATTTGAGATGTTGATAAATATGAGGAAATTATATGATGTTCCCTAAAAGTAGAAATAGATATCATATAATCTCTAGGGTCTCATGGGGTTGGAGACAAAAAGTGGAGAATAAAGTGTAATACTAAAAGATAAATGGTGAAATATCATGGGGGTAAGAAATCCCAACATCCCAATTGTCAGAAATTGTGGGAAGAAATATCACATTGATTTACTAAAGGGGAGAATGAAATGATTTATTAATGGGAAGGATGGGAACCTAACTAGTGAATTTTGATAGGACAAACCCACCAATGTTATGGATTAAAGGAATTATATAGTCAACCCTCATCCTACTATCCATTGTTTCAACTGCAAGAAATAAGGACACTATACAAACCAACACGCTAAGACAAGGGTTGTTGATGATAACTGAAGAAAAAACCATCGAGGCATAGAGAGAAAGGGAAATAATATGATATTAAGAATAATAAAGTGGATCTCAAAAAAAAGTGGTGATATTTACACTAGTTATTCATTCAAGTTTAGCAATCATACTATTTGTTTCTGATTCCACACACTATTTTATATCAAGAAAGTTTAATAAAACTATTAAAAAACAACCTCAAAACATAGAAGTTGAGATATTAGTGAATACGAAAAATGGGGAAATTATTAGATCCAAAGTATATAGCTTCTCCCCTATCAATATTTGTTTTGTGAATTTTATAGCAAACCTTATGATAATACCTTTAGCATAATTCAATGAAATTATTGGTATGAATTGGATTTACTTTTATATAACCAATATAAATTGTAGGGAGAATGAAATCACCATCCATATAAAAAATCAACCTCTAATTCTATAAAAGTTCAAGGAGGAGAACAGATCTGTATTGGAATAATCATCTCAATCATGCATATTTTTTCATGTGGCTAAAACTTTCTTGAATAAATGATTTGGACTAAGGAAAAAATCATCCTTGATGATATTCCCATTGTAAGAGAATATGTCGATGTGTTCCTCAAATATAAGTCTAGTCTTACTCCTAGCTAATAGGTTGAGTTATTGATTGAATTTACACCCAAATCATTTCTAATATCCAAGATGCGATATATAATGTCCACTGTTTCACTTAAAGAGATAAAGAAGAAACTATAATAGAATATGGGTAAAGGATTTGAATGCCAAAGTGCTTCATCTTAGGGTGTGCTGATCCATTTATCCAAGAAGAAAGATGGTTCAATTATCTCACGTATTGATTGTATTTAGCTCAACAAGACCTCGATAAATAAAAAGTATCCTTCACCTCATATTTATGAATTTCCAATCATCTACATAGAGCTCAGTACTTCTATAAAGTGCATCTTTAGTTGGGAAATTTTCAATTATATTTAGGGAAAAAGGATATCCCCAAGAATACATTTTTCACAAGGTATAAGCACTATTATTTCATAATGATTCTATTTAGACTCACTAATTCACTACCTATCTTATTGAACTTAATAAATAATTTATTAGAGATTACATTGAAAAATTTATAGTGTTCTTAATTGATGATATTCTTATCTACTCTAAAATTAATGAGGAGAATGAGGGGAATTTTAATTCTATGTTTAAGAACTTATAAAAGGAATAGTTATATGCGATGTATAACAAATATGAGTTTTGGATGGATTAAGTAACATTCTCGAGGCATGTTATCACCAGTAAAGGGATATCTCTAGATCCATTAAAAGAAGAGGCAACTTAAGGATAAATTTTTTTTGATATAAATTCATAATTTCATTGAATTAGTTGGTTAATATCATTTATTTGTGAGGAACTAATCATTATTTTCAAGCTAACTTGTAACACCCATAGATTTGTGAAATATATTTTTTATATGAATTTAATATTTTTGATATTTTTCATTACACTAGACACTGAATTTAGCTTTCCTTAATATAAAAATTATGTATAGATTGAGTTACATGAAACATCAAGTTTAGCTTATGTTACATGAAACATTGAGTTAATCTTGTGTTACACATTACATTGGGATAACTTTCATTACACACGACACTTAGTTTTAAAAAAACTGTTATATACTATAAATATTAACCAAACAAGACCGTTATAACCTAGATGTTAAACTTAGTGATATGAATAGTAAATACTAATTTTTAAATATTAATTATAATTATTTTATATAATTAAAAAATATTGATAAAAAAGCACTTAATTTTTCGAAAAAGTTTTTATATGTTCCGAAAATACTATTTTCTCAAAAAAAAATGTTTTTAATTTTTTTTGAACGACAATAAAATGAATTTTTACACTTTTATAAAATTTATTTGACAAAATAAAGTTAATTTTTTAAATTATAATTTCAAAATTATATTAGGGTTAATATTCGTGAATTTTCTGAAAAGATTAAATTTATTAGGAATAATTAGAAAAATTGAATTTTAATTGAAAACTGCTATTTTCTTTAAATTATTAATAAAGTTAAATTATATTTTAAAGAATTTTTAAAGTATAAATAGTTCAATTATATATCTATTAATCAAATTCTTTTAATTTCAATCAGTTTATTATTAAAATTGGATATAAAGGCTTTGTAAAATTTGGAACATTCTCTATTTGAAAACCCGCTTTCTCGTCATTTCTATGAGATTAATATTAAATTATACATTGAAAAATCTATGAATTGAATTTGGAAAAATTATCTCCATATTTTTAATCATAATAATTTATATTATCTAATAAGTTCAACTTAATGTTTCACAATAATGATTAGTGAAAGCAATTATAAATTAATTTCCACGATTAAGGTTAAAACAAGGTTTTGCGCATAACATGTGTTTGTGTTAAATCAAATTTTAAATACATATGATTTTTATTTGGTAAATTGGATTTAATATTTATAATAATTAGGACCAAATTATTTAAAAAAAATAATTTTATTTTAGTCTTAAAGGATAAATTACCTAGGGTAAAAAAACTATTTACCATAGTGAAAATTAAAATAGTAAAAGTGAGTAAAAGTTAAAGGGTACGGAATGAAAATTTTAAATATTTTTTAGGTGTTTATGGAAAATATAATACCTCCCCTAAATTATTTATCAATTTTGAAGCCACATTAGGTGAGATTGACCTCAAATTATAGAATACTTTTGGGTATTTAAAAAATGCCACTCCACCTCAATTATAAAAGGGAACTCACTCCTCTCACTTATATACACCTCTAAATCCATTTTTATTAACCACAAATAGCTTAAATAACTTCAAAAATTCTATAATATCATCCTATAAGACTTATTTTTTTTCATAAACCCAACCTAGGAAGGATTTTTGATGCAAACCTAAAGAGGTTACTTAAAGAATAGGTAACATTCTTCAACATGCCTTTTTATTTTATATCTTCCTACGACTTATTAAATTATTATTAAACCATGATGATATAATAAATTCAGTATCTTCCATACGATTATATGTTTTTATGTTAAGTTCATGACTTACAACCTTCTCTTCTTCAATCAAAAGGCTTACAAAATCTTTGTTTGTGTGTACGACAGACTACAACCTCACAAATTGAAGTCATTTGTTTTCCATTACCACCTCTCAAGGATGGGTATAATGTTGTATATAATGTATAAATATTACTTTTATAACATAATTATACCAATAGATTCATTATATCATATATAAAATTTTAATTTCCATTCCATTAGGGATACGATAACATTGCTCGCGTGTACGGTGGACTACTGCCTTGCGAAGCGATGCGATTCATTTTTCACAAATGATTTACATAGAAGATAATAAGGATAAATATATGTGATATAAATGAAAAAATTATGATATTAATGTAATAATTATCATTATAAAAAAATATATCATTTTATTTCTTACCTTTTTAGTCATTGAATGATGATAACATCATTCGTGTACCTGTGGACTACAACCTTCACTAAGCGATGTGACTCTCTCTTTTAAAAATAAAACCACATGGATGATATTTATAAGTATATTTAAAGAAATAAAATGATAATATTATCAGTTTTGAAATATAAAATATTAATTACCTTCTTTATTTAACAATCATTGAAAAATGGTAGTGTTAATAATGCGTACGTACGACCTACCACCCCCATGATTGTAACACACTTCATTTATAAAAACCATAATTCACGATTGGTCTTAAAATTATGATTTATGTATAATTATGAAAATTATATAATTATTATTATTCTTTAGATGATGGTACCATTATTAAATTAATAGGAAAAAAAATAAAAAATCAAAACATATATGAAAAATAAAGCAGTTATTACCCGAAACAAAATTTTAACAAGGAATTGTTTATAAATGGGTAATAAATGGTCATAAGTAAATAAAATAGTTTATTATATATATGATTATGGTTATATAATATATTTATATTAAAATTATATTTATTATACAGGAGTTTTGAACAAGTATGTTGGAATTTGAGACTTATAGCGAGGGATTTCCTTATTGCTTTTTAACTATTGTGAGACACATGCCATATTCACCACGTATTTATTTTATGTAGTGTATATAATTACCCTGAATGTATTTTATAATAATAATACATAAAATTATGATCATTTATATATCCATTTTAATATATCTCTTTAATAGAGTTTATAGTTCAAAAGTTACCAAAGTGGTAAGATATGTTTTTCTTAAATTTCCTTCTTTGAGACATATATTATGTTATGCACCTAACTACTTTTGTGAGGTGTATATACAGACCATTTGACATGTAATATATTAAATTTATTTATACTAATGATATTTTAAGTTTCATTTAATGATATTCTTTCTTGGGTCTTATGTCTCAAAGTTTCCTAATTGGTAAATATTTTATGTTACAATCTCAGCATTTATCGAGATTTCTTATGATTAAGTCTCCAATGGTGATATATTATGATATAACTCTAAACAATTCTCTTTAAATTTCCTCTACTATGGTTATTAATGATTTTTTCAAGTAGTATTACCATTTTATACTATTTTTTACTTAAAATAATTAAGAATACGTTTTTAATAAAATCCTACTTCATTTCTCTCTTCTGTTGAAAACCCATTTTCATCCAAAACCATATTTTTTAAAAATGTTTTCAAAAACATTACAAAAATTATTCAAATGATTTATTAGAGAAATTTTTTACCATTTTTTAATTTTTTCAAAATATATTGAAAGGAAGTTTCATGTCATTTTCTAAACAATTTCTATTTTTATTTTACCAAAAATATAAAAGGAAACATTATTTTAATGTTTGAAACATGAACAAAATTTACCACCATCATGGCCATTATTTTCTTTGAATCTCCATTTATATGTTTTCAAATTTATTTTTAAAGAAAAATATGTTAAGAAAATTTTTGTTTTTAAAAAGTGTTTTCCAAATAGAAAAGGATATTTTACTCAAAAAAATTTTAACTGATTTTAAAATATTCCCTTATGAGTTTCAAAGTTTTTTTTCAAAGAAATGGACTTCTAAATTGTTTTAGGAATTTTTAGTTTTAAAAATTTATTTTAAAAGGAATTTTATTTTCCTTAATAAATGTCTGAAGTATCTTTTCAAATTCATTTTCCATCTAATATGACATCCTTTGATGGATGTTTTCTTTAATGGGGATATGATACAAAGATATCATTTTCATTATTTATCCTAATGGATTATGTTTATAATGAAGAGATGTTCATGTAACCCATTTATTTCTGATGGGTTATTTTATGATAAAATTTTTAGGAAAACCATTTAATTTCATGGGTTCCTATATGATGAATGTTTTATGATCTTGTGAAAAAAATGTGTATGATTTTAATTATGTGACGATGGTTATATTATAACTATAGACGGGTGAGATATATATCTTCCTCCAATTCTTCAGGTAAATCTATATATATCATGACATAACAATTGGAAACAAGTCTATGTAATTGATCTACTATATGAAATAGGTTTTTACAGATCTACTATGGGAAAAACATGCATCCTGATCCACTATGGGAAACAGGTGTATCCTGATCCACTATGGGAAATGAGTGATGAGTTTTGATACACTCTGGGAAATAGGTGTGTCCTGATCCACTATATAAAACATGTGTATCCTGATCCACTATAGGAAATAGGTGCATCCTAATCCACTATGGGATACATGTGAATCTTGATCCACTATGAGAAATTGGTGATGAGTTAATATCAACAATGGGAAACATATATGTCCTGATCCACTATGGGAAATATGTGTTTCCAAATATACTATGAGAAATAGGTGTATCCTGATCCATAATGGGAAACAAATTATGAATCCTGATTTACTATATTTATGGTTTGGTAGTTAACCTTGACATATGAAATGGTTTTAAATATTTATGATGGTTCCACAATTTTTATGGTTCATGATTGATTTATGATGATTTATCACCTCTATTGGCCCTGTTTTCAAAAATGATAAAGTTTTATGCCATGAATCATGTTTATGATGTATGAAAGGTTGGGTATGAACTTCCTCAGTTATGTTCAAGATAAAATACCCTTATTCTTATATTATTATTTTATATGATCATAGATTGATATATCTTATTCTTACCCTTATTGAGAATATGAGCCCACCCTTTCTTATGTTTCCCTCCCTAGGTTATGAAGACGAGTTTAGGTAGGGTATGCCAAAGAGAAGCTATGCGAGATGATCTTTGTGGGATATGTTGAAGAAATTTTACCAAATTAGAATATTGTGTCCCCTATATCCAAATACAATAAACTATTATGGTCCTAAGATGTGTGTTTGGGTAATATATTGAATATTAATCTAAAAATATATAACATATACATATGGAAATATTGGGTCACTATGGTTTTTATCAGAGTATTGGTTTAGTTAAAATTTGGAAACTAGGATATGGAACTTTAATGATATCCCTAGGAATATTTCTAAGGATTTGTCTTGGTATTTCTCTAATTATATGTCTAAGGATGAGTTAGAATAGAGAAAAATGTCATAGAACTTTAGTAAAGGATAGAGAAAGTGTTTTCCAAGAATTTACATCCTTGTCTAAATACTACAAGTGGATGAGACTATGGCCCAAAGGTACATAGGATTAATACCTCTAAAAAGGAAACATTTTTCTAGAAACTATCATCACCTGATGCACAATAATGGGCCTTACTGCACACCTAGTCTGACACTCCCAGGGGATATTCTTGTGAAATTTACAAACTCTTTACAAACTATCATTAAGGATTTAAATAGATTATTATTATGGATGGACTAGGATAAACATAAGGTTTAATTTATTAAAAATAAATTTTTCATGATTTATACATCCTATAAGTATGTTTTCATTATTATGTGGTTTTCCACTATGATTAGTGTTGCTCACACTATTTCTTGGTTTTAGTCAATGAATGAAACTAGAAAGAATGAGGTTAACATTTAATGTGACAAACAATTTGCTGTTGGGAAGTAAAATGGGAAGATGAATTTAGGAAAGGATATTGTGATTATTCATAACCAATTATCAATGAACATGATTAATAACATGACCATGGTAACACCCTGAAATTTTAAAATATGTACATCATATTCGATAACATGTATGACATGAATCATCAAGCATGGAACTGAATATAAAATCCTGAGAAATTATGATATATTTATTTTTAGATACATTAAATCTATATAATAGAATATATTAAAGGCAACACTAAGTTTATCTTGTGTTACATTCAACAAAATGTCTATCTTTCTCTATATGGATGACCGAGTTTTTCTTGCGTTACACGCAACACTGATTTTAAACAAAATAGAAAATATTATTAAAATATTATTATTAAATAGCTATAATATAAATTTTAAATTAGTGAGTATGAATAGGATTAATTAACTTATATAAAAATATATTTTTTTACATAAAAATGAAATTAATTTATTGGTTACCAAATAATTATAAATGAAAATAAAAACCAGTTAAATTAAAGGAGATGTTTTTTAAATTTTTTTAAGTGACTAAAGGAATTTCATATTAATAAATTAAATTAATTACTATTATTGGACTATACTAATTGAATTTATATCTTATATATTAATTTTTTTTGAAATTCTTACAAAATATAAGAACAAATCAAATTTTACGCATAAAAATCTTTACTTTTATAAAGTCCATTTTTCCGCCTTTTAATAAAAAAATTGTTCTAAAACTAGATTTTAAAAATTTTAAAAATTTTATTTGAAAAAAAAATAATTTTGAAATATTATTTTCAATATTATCTTAGGTTGAATTCCTATCATTTTCCTAAGAAGTTTCATTTTTTGATGAATAGTGAAAAAATAACAAATTTTAATTTAAAACTGCCTTTTGTCTACATAATTTATTTTGTTAAATTATATTTTAAACTGGTTTTAGAGTCAAAATATTTTAATTATACATCTATTAATCCTATGTGGGACATTAGAATAATTTTAACATTTAATGTTGATATAAAAACATTGTAAACTTTTGAATATTTTCACTTTAAAAACCCGCTTTCTCGCCACATAGATAGGATTAATTTTAAATTACATAATTCCAATTATATGAGTTTAATTTGAAAAAATAGATAAAATATTTTGAATGATAATAATTTATAATTTCTAATAAGTTCAACTTAATTTTTTTACTAAAATTATTAGTGAAAATAGTTAAAATTAATTACAGTGATTAAGGGAAAAACGAGTTTACTTAGTGGTTAATCTTAGAAAATAAGGTGTAATAATACATAAATACTTAAAAAAACCCATTGGATGGAAATATTTTCACATATAACCTTCATGTATATATGTTTTTAATTATTTAATCCCTTTTTAGGTAAAAACATGGGTACACCTAGATTCTTTTAAAAAATGCCAAGCATGTCCTTTCTCCCACCTATAGAAGGGTACTCACTATCCCCCATTATTCACACTCTCAAACCACTTTGGTTCATCCAAAACCTAACAAATTTAATCCAAATGTTCCCTCCCCTAATACTAGAGGCCTTATATTGTGAATAAATGTAATTTAGAAATGCATTAGTATAAAGATAAAGAGGATACCCGAAGAGGAGGTAATGCTCTTCTATAAGAATTTTTATTTTATTTCCTTATCCACCTCTTTTAGTTATTATTCTAAAATTATTCTATAATAATATAAATATCATAAATATAATAATATTTTTGTATGTTAATGTTACAATGTAAAAATTCACATACTTTCATCAAATGGGTTATGAAATCATCGTTTGTGTGTACGATGAACTACTACCTCACATACCAATGTAATTTATTTTTTCCATTACCAGTTTTTAAGGTTGAGAATAATGATGTAATTATAGTTTATATATGATATATATGATATATATGATTTTTTATGATTATTATTATTTTTTATATTTTATATAACTTCATGCTTTCCATTTTTTGGGAATATAATAACATCACCCATGTGTACGTCAGACTATCACCTCAAGAAGTAATGTGATTCGTCCACACTTTACATGGAATGTATTAATGGTGGTTTTAATAGTAATATGTGATATATATGAAATAATAATGATAATATAATGATAATATATATATATATAATTTACCTTTCTTTATTTAAATATGATAAGAATAATTGAAAAAATGTTCATGGGTATATATGGCCTATCGTCTCCATGAACTGTGTATTTCAATTCTAATCACTAAAATTTATAGGTTACTATAAATACATATAAATGGAATATATATTATATTTACATCATGTTTTACATTTCTTATATGATGAAATCATTATCTAAGTAAGTGAAAAATAAAATAAAATGTCAAAACATACTAAAAAAAGGCAATTAAGACCCGAAATAATTAAAAAAATGAAATTTTATTAACAAATAGGTGATAATATGTTATAAAAGAATCATATATGATATAATTAATATTAATATTATTCTATTATAAGATAATAAAATGTTTTAAACCACTAAAAATGTGGTTAAATCATGTACAACAAAAAAAGTCCGAGGTATGGGTTTTTTCTCAATTTCATTCCATTTAGGCATATTGTATTGTTATGCACACAATTTATTTTATATGGTGTATATACTTCCCCTTTTACAAGTGATATAAAGAATAATTATTTATTCATGGTATTTAATGTTTTGATTTTAATTTTTTTATTTAAGGGTATTGGACTTAAAAGATACTAAGTGGTAAGGGATTTCTTAACTCAATTTCCACTCATTAGGCTAAACTTATAATTATTTGACTATTTCATTATAAAATTATGTGTAAAATGAATTTTTATTATATTAAATTACAATTAAACTTGTTTTATGTGGATTTATAGTGGATAAACATAATTTATTCATTTATTAATTCTCACTTCAATGTTATGATTATTTTAAGGGATTATTTCACAATCTCATTCTAATCAAGATTGATTATTATTGAATATATATTTAAGGAAATGAATTTAAAATTTTATAATAAACCCTTATATTTTATTATCCTATGGTTATTAATGAACTCTTTCAATTAATATTACCATTTTCATTCTTTGGTACTTATAATGTTTTAGAATTTTTTTTATGAAAATCAGACATTATTCCTCTCTTTTGTAAGAAATTTGTTTTCTTCCAAAACCAAATTTTCTAAATTTTTTTTAAAAAATGTTTTTAAACTTTTCAAAAATATTTATTAATTTATTTTTCACCCATTTTTAGTATTTAATTTTTTTTCAAAGAAATCTTATTTTTTTTTTCAAAATAATTTCTATCTGGATTTTATCAAAAAAGTTAAATAAAATTTTATTTTCATGTGTGTGGAATGAATGGAATTCCCATCCATCATGACCACTAAAATGTTTCCATGATTATTTTATAATTTTAAACATTATTTTCAAAGAAATTTATTTAATTTTTTTTTGAAATTTTAGTTTTAAAATTGATTTTAAAATAAAAAAATTTTCTAAATGAAAAGGGTATTTTCCTCAAGAAAATTTTAAAGTTATTTTGTGGTATTTTTACTCATCAATGACAATAACCCTTTATTTTTACCCTAATGGGTATATATTATATTTATACCATCCTTAATATTCCCAAGATGGTTTAGGCTCAATTTGACCAAGATAAGTATTGAAATTTACTTCCTTGATAAATTTTATTTATCATTAACTTTTCATTGAATTATTCACTTTCATGCATAAATTAAATTTACCCAAAAATTTAAATATTATTTATCATGGATAAATTTATTTCTAGAACCATATACCATTTTTAAATATGGTACTTACTTTGAAAGTTATTGATTAACTAGTGAAATATTGATAAATATGCATCCTTTACTAAATACGAATAATTGATAAGGAACATTTTTTATGAGTTAAATCGATTATTCAATATATGAGGAATTATTTGGAAAGGTGTGACATAGTTTGGGGATCATTTAAAGTAATACCATTGATGCATTGGTAGTCTCATGAAACAAAATTATTTGTAAAAAACCCTTCACATTTGTAACCAAGGTGTTTTAAATAGTCTAGTGGATAAATCTTGATAGCAAGTATCTTGTGAAAGGTTTTGACACAAATAAGATGGGTTTTTTTCTGGAATTTTTTAAATTGTCTAGAAGATAAATATGGATTTTTAAGGTATCATGTGCCTGCGGAATATGACTTCGAATAATTAATCATTTCCTTCATTCAGATCCATTTTTCATTATCCTTGAGATTTTCTCTATGTTATACTCTATGAAATCATTTTCATTAAAAACTTATTTATTTAAATGAAATTTGTTTTCAGTTATTTGCCTTTCCATATTGATTATTCATTTTCTTAAAATGATAGTCAAGATATTTAAATGGAATGTGTGTTATATCATTTGTCTTACCATATTTATTATTCTTATTGATTCATGATAGCTTTTGTTGCACTTAAACCTTACTGAGGATTTGAGCTCAACATTATTTTGTTTCCTTTACCCATGATTACATGAATAATACTATGATTTATATACAAGTTTATGTTATAAATAATAATTTTATTCTTAAAAAAATTATGTATTAATTTGTGTATTCAATTATAATTTATGACTAATATATGTATCTAATTTACAAAGATTATTGAACTATTAGATCCTTCGAGTTGTAATTCCTTGTATCTTATTACAATGTAATGGAAGTAGGAACCAACTATGATCTTCTGGAGTAATCGATCTATAGTTTGTATCTGAGGAAGTTTAGTATCAACCTTGGGAACTAGATTTAAGAAATCATAGATTATGGATCATAACCCTATGATAGAATTTGAGGATAAGTATAAAAGATAATCTTAAAGTTTTAGTAAGATAGAGATTATATTTTATCATAATTTAAAAGTATTAAGCACCTATTTTAAGTTTTATATGATTAGATTCTACCTAGATTATGGATATTTTGGGATTAATTTACGGCATGCATATGTCTTAGTTGAAAATTTATTTGAGGAATAATTCCTTTACATTTTATAGATATAAGTTTAAAAGTATTAATAACATTTATGGTTAATATGATCATTATTAGAATTATATTAATAGTCAAATAAGATTATTAGACTTTAAAAAAATATTGTGTTGAAATCATTAGTAAAAATGTTATTTAATGACTAAATTTATTTCAAGGATTCCCATCATATTTAAGGGAACTTTATAGGAATTATATTTATATAGTTTATAAAAAGGAAATCCCATATGCAGGGTGACAACCCATCACATCTATAAAAGTGTTGGGTCTTGAACCCATGACCAAAGGATGATATGGGTTTCACACCTACAACTGGTCTATATGATGTCCTGGTTAATATGTCATTGTTTTTTGATAAAATTTTTGAAGAATAAATTTTAATGTTGAACCAATAATATTACTTTTATAGGTTTGATATTAATGTATTAACAATATTAGTACTAGAAAATATTTTGAGACAAAAGGAAAGACTTGTCACTCTTTTATGGATCTTACTATTTGTTAAATGTAAATTTTAGTGCTTCAAGCAAAAAAAAATTCATTTTTGGATATTCATTTTTTGAATTAATGTATGGACTGGAAATTGATAGAAGCATAACCAAAGAATGAATTTATTTATATAAATATATCATTTAAGTATATTTATATCTATTAATAGTCAATAAAACAATTCCTCAACATTAGGAAAAAGATCTTAAAACAAAAATGTTATTATAATACCTTCATTTTGGTTGAATCGATGCTGTTTTAAAGAGTCACACATTTATGGTTTTGAGCCCCTTATTTTTCCATTTATCACTCACTTTATTATGATCAATTATCATGACCCGTCCTCGGGGCCCGTGCCGTGACTACCCCAAGCCCGCCTTCAATAGGACAGGGGCTGGCGACTAGCACCAAGGCGTAAATCGCAACAAAAAGGGAAGGCATTGCCTTTGAAAGTAAAAAAGCACCACAGAGAAAGCAAGCAGAAAAGTAAACACTAAGTGAAAAAGGTACAAGCTGTGAGGAAAGTAAAAGGGGCCGGATATACAAGCCCAACTGTAAAGTACAACTGAAAGGGAAAAACAACAACTGAAAGGAAAAGCCGCAGCGTCGAGCCATCCTCTGGAAGTCCCACCTGAAGGGTGGGTACAGATAGCCTCCACTGCTCCTCGGGTCCACCTGACCGCTCCGAGTACGTTCCGCCCAGTGGTCCACCTCCAGGTACCGTCCTGCTCCGCACACCTCCACCACGATTAGCGCTGTCCGTCGTCTGAAACCAACACAACGTAGTGCGGGCATAGCCCGTGCAGGGCTGAGTATAAGCTACTCAGTAGGGACCCTGAGACCCCCGAAGGTCTCCCTAAATCCACAAAGGAAAGATACAATCACGAAGTAACATCTGACATGGCTTAGGTATATGCACATACATATACATAAGTCTTCAATTCCCATTCGGCTCCAACGTCCGAGCCCAAGCACAACCCAGTCCACACAGGAAAGCAAAACGTATACCCACACAGGATAGATCAACACAATCCACAAAGGAGAGTAAACAGTAAATCCACACAGGATAGCTCAACACAATCCACAAAGGAGAGGAACACAAGATTCATCTCACACAGGTATACTTTTCGGATGACGATAAAGATGATCACTGATCCATCTAAGTCATTGGACCCACGAAGGATCGATAGGTAACTAACCCCCGCATTGACCCACATAGGATCAGACCCACACAAGATCGGGCCCACATAGGACCGGGCCCACGCAGGACCTGTAGGCGCTGGCTCACAAAGAACCGCTGAGCGCTGACCCACACAGGATCGGACCCACACAGGATCGGGCCCACACAGGACCTGTAGCACTGATCCACGAAGGATCGCTGGGTGCAGTAGTCGTCGCAGTCCACTGAGGATCTCTGTACAGTCGTCGCCGCAGTCCACTGAGGATCTCTGCACGGTCGTCGTCGGAGTCCACGGAGGATCTCTGCACAATCGTCGCTGTTGAAGAAGCAGCCGCAGCCAGCACTAGGGTCCCCGCACACAGCAAGCTCATTTGGGAGGGTCCGCTCCACGAGCCGAGAGGCTGATACATCAACTGATACAAAGTCTAAAGTTGATGTATCCTAAAGTTCCATATCATCAACGGGAACTCAACGTCGCAGACGGCGCGTCAATCAGACGCCCGGTCTGAGAGTTATTGGATTTTTCGTCCTAGGGGCCCGGTTGGTTTTTAAGGCAAAACCAACCCGACCGTACTCCACTTGCGTCCAAACCTCGGGTAGAGTGAGCCAAAAGATCCGTCTCACAAAGAGGAATTCAACAAAGCTGACGGCACGTCAATCGGACGTCTGTAGCTCAAGATATGAGCGTTTCCGCTCCGAGGGCCCGATTGGTTTCGTGTACGAACCAACCCGGCCAAACTCAAAGTGTTCCAAAGCTCTGAGTGCGATATACCGAAACGACCGTCTCGATCCAAGGATCGCGTTTACACTGACGGCGAGTTGTTTGGAGGCCCGTAGCTCGAGTTGCGGGCGTTTGAATGAAAATTGTCCGAAGACGGGGGTCCGGGCCCGGGCCGACCCGGCCCGACCCCCCCTTGGGTCGGCCGAACCGGGTCGACCCGACCCGGTCCGGTCCGGCCAGGGCACGGCCCGGAAAGTCGGACCGGCCTGGCTCGGTTCGGCCGAGCGGCCGAACGGCCTAGGCGCCGCGGGGCGCTACCCTCGCGGCCTGGTGGTGCCACGACCCCCCGTGTGGGGCCGCCCTGAGTCAAGGACGCGGCTTTTCCGCGTCCGAGTGCACCAGACCCGTGTGGCCGCGGGTCCACGGGGGCCGCCGCCGCCACGGCTTCAGCTGTGGCGGCCTGTCTGGCGGCGCGCCGGGGCGCCGCCGCTCCTGGCTGCCGGCGCCGCCGCGCCGATGACCCGCACCGCCGGCGTGTTCCGCGGGCCACCAAGATCGCTCCGGTGGTCCGATTTTGTTCCCGTCTGCACCGCTGCTCCTCCCGGGACTCTTTCTTCACTGTGGGATCATCAAACTTCCGTTTCGGCACGTTCCGTCGTCGCCCGTCAAATCCGCACAAGAACGAAGAACGACGGAGGGTTGTCGGGCCGTGTTCTTTTGGCCCGCACCCTCCGCGTTAGATATAAACAATGGGATGAATTAAAGTTCAACATATGAACGCATATCCGAAACAATTTTTAATGAAATAAAATTGTTTCATAAAAACGGGTTCCTTATTTGAACGGAAACAACAATTTTAATAATTTTAAAATTGTTCACAAAACCTGTTCTTTAACTTTTTAAAGAAACAATTACGGGAATATAAAAAGAAAAGGTGTAATCCACAAAATAAATCCCTACCCTGGAGTCGTCACGCGTGAGTGTTCTTCGCGGAATTGCTCGTCGCGGAAGAGGGGGATCGTCGCATCGTCGCGGGAAGGCGTCGCGTCATCGCGGAACACGACGTTGAGTCGGCGAACTCAAGTAGCCGATCGAAGTTCCGTCGCGGAGGAAGAGACGTCGCAGAAGAACGTTGTCGGCGTCACGGATCACGACGTCACGTCGTCGATTTCCGGGTTCGGCGTTCTTCGTGTTCTTCGCGTTCTTCGCGTTCTTCGCGAAGGAAGAAGAAGATACAAGGATTCTGTCTCAACGAGTAATCCTAAAAAAAAGAGAGGTTGGTCTTATTTTATTATTATGCCAACAAACGAAAACGAGTAAGAAACGACCCATCAATTCGTTGAATTAATTCAACGAAAGAAGCAGCTCATTTAATTTACGAAATAAATTGCCCAATTAAATGGTCTGTTAGGAAAATAAGAAAACGCGTCAGTTGACTTTCATAATGACGGGTTTTCACGGGCGCGTTACTTAGCGGAAAGAAACAGCGGGGCTCGTGCGGGCCCCACCTCACAAATATCCTACCAAGAGGGTAGGATATTTCTGGATACCATCCTATCCAGATCAACTCAGTTTAAGCTGTCTTTAGGTGGCTTCAAGTGGCTTCCAAGTGGCTTAAGTGAAATAAAATAAAGTTGTCGTAAAATTATTTTATTTCTTAACTTCAAGCCCGAAAATTAAAAACCACACCTGAGCAAACGCAACTCCGGAAGAGCCGTTTCTAGGCGAATACCGGTGCTGCAATTTCATCGGTGCCCTCAAAATTCGATTCCGGGCACCAGTTCAAAAGTTATAAAAACTCGCTCGTCCGTTCACTGAACTTACCCGAGCCAAACTTCGGAAAATGATTCTGGGCACACCGGGCCTCGGAATCAGGTGCCGTCAGACACTGCGCTCTTGTAAAATACCAAAGAAAATTAAGAAAAAAAAATTTCCTTGAAATTTATGGGTCTTTACATAAATGACCTCAATCACTCTCTATAAATATTTATACTTTTCATCCATATATATATCTTCATTTTCCACTGATGTTCTACTACATAGAAAACTAGTTATATGTTTTTCCATGTGACCTTTGTACTTCTCATTATCTCTTATTAAGAGGATAGTTTAATAACCCTTTTACGATGTGTGTTTTTAAATAATGGTATTTCCAGATTTTAAAACCATGATTAACGAGATCAAGTTTAAATTGTGAGGACATAATTTATTTCTGTTGTGGAGAATGTAACACCAAGAAATTTTAAAATTTGAACATCATATTTGACATCATATATGACACACATCATCAAGCATATAAGGGAATATAACATCTCAAGAAATTATAATATATTTATATTTAGATAAATTGAATCCCTCTAATAGTGCATATTACATGAAATGATTAGTCTATCTCATGTTACAATATTTTTTTAGCTTTCTCTACACGGAACACCGAGTTTAGCTTACATCACACGCAACACCGATTTTAATTGAAATGTAAAATATTTTTAAAATATTATTATTTAATAGTTATAACCCAAATATTAAAATAGAGGGAATGAATAGTATTAAATAAAATATAAAAATATATGGTTTAAAAATAAAATAAAATGAATTTATTGGTTATGAAATAATTTTAAATGAAAATAAAAATCAATTGAATACAAAAGAGATGTTCTTATAAAAAAAATTTTTATATGCCCAAAGGCATTTTATCTAAATAAATTAATTTAATTATTATTAGTGTATGATATAAATGAAATTTATATATTATATATTCAATTTTTTTACATTAATACAGTATCTTTTATAGGAATAAGATAAGAAAAAAATTTAATTTTACATATAAAAAGATTTATTTTTCTAAAGGTTGTATTGCTACCTTTTAATGACGCACTTGTTTTAGAACTAAATTTTAACAATTTTATAAATTTTATTTGAAAAAATAAACATTATTTTTGAAAGTATAATGTCAAAACTATCTTAGAGTTATTTTTTGATATTTTTCTGATAAGTTTTATTATTTTATGAATAGTGAAAAAATACCGAATTTTAATTGAAAACTTCATTTTCATCTAAATAGTTTATAATGTTAAATTTTATTTTGAATTGGTTTTAAAATAATTTTTTACTTATATATATATATTAATCTAATTTATTACATTTTAATTAGTTTCATATTTAATTTTCATATAAAAACATTGTAAACTTTTGAACATTTTCACTTTAAAAACCCGCTTTCTCACAATGTCTACAGGATTAATTTTAAATTAAATTATGACACTTATTTGTGATGAATTTTGAAAAATATATTCCGTATTTGGAATAATATTAATTTATAATTTATAATAAGGTAAAATTATTTTTTAACCAAAATTATTATTAAAAATCGTAAAAATTAATTAGAGTGATTAAGGGGAAACGAGTTTATATAGTGGTTAAACTTAGAATATAAGGTGTAATAATGAACCAAAACTTTTAAAAAACCCATTGGATAGAAAAATTTCGACCCTAAACATTCATTAATCGTATATGGTTCATTATTTAATCATTTTTAAGTAAAAATGTGGGTATAATGAATTTCTTTTAAAAAATGGAAAGTATGTCCTCTCCCCCACCTATATAAGGGCACTCACTCTAACCCATTATTCACATTCTCTGACCAATTTGGTTAAAAAAATACCAAAAAAATTAACTTACAAAATTCCCTAACCTCATAATAAAAGCACTATAGTGTTCATAAAGACAACTTAGTAAAGAATTTTTTCAAATCTAAGGAGGATACCTATAGAAGAGGTAATGTTTTTCTAAAAAATGTTTTTATTTTATTTCATTGTAAACCTCCTTAAATTATTATTAAACCATAATTATATAATAACATAACTATCCTATATATACTTATATGTTATTATTTTAATGTTTCTACCTAAAACGTTTCGCACTTCCATTAAATGGGTTAAGAAATCATCGTTCTTGTGTACGGAGAACTGCTGCCTCACGAACAAAATGCAATTTTTCTCCACTACCAACTTTAAAGGTTGGAAATAATGATGAATTTATAATTTATATATGATATATAAGATATTTAATAAGTTTTTGTATTATTTAACTAGTTTATTATACATACCTTTATGATTTCCATTTTGGGGGTATACGATAACATCACTCGTGTGTATAGCGGACTACTGCCTCGTGAAGCGATGTGATTCATTCAAACTCTACATGGAATGTATTAAGGATGGTTTTAATAGAAATATGTTATATATATGAAAAAATAATTATACTGTAATGGTAATATATATATATATATTTATAACATTTAATTTTATTTATTTTAATATGATAAGAAAAAATGGAAACAACGTTCATGCGTACGTATGATCTACTGTCTCCATGATCAATGTATTTCAATTCCTATCATAAAATATTATGAGTTAATATAAATACATTTATAATGAATATATTTGATATTGATATCATTTTTTACATTCTTTATATGATTAAATAATGATATAAGTAATAAGAACAAAAAATGACAATTCAAATCATACTCGAAAAACAAGGCAATTAAAACCCAAAACAATGAAAACAATGAAATATTATCAACAAATAGGTGATAAAATGTTATAAAAGAATAATATATTCTATAATAAATATTAGTATGAAAATTTATAAGTTAATAAAATGTTTAAAACCACTATATATGAGGTTAAATCAAGTATAACAAAATTGAAAGCGCGAGGTTAGGGTTTTCATCTCAATTTCATTTCATTGAGGAATATTGTATTTTTATGCACCTAATTTCGTTTATATGGTGTATATACTTCCCATTTGAAATGTAATATCATTAATAATTAATTATTATTTGTATTTTATTTTTCAATTTGAATTATTTTGCCTAATAGGATTGGACTTAAAAGTTACCAAGTGGCAAGGTATTTCTTAGCTCAATTTCCACTCATTGGGTTAAACTTATACTTCGTTTATTATGTCATGCTAAGATTATTTGTGTAATAAATTCTGATTATTTTATGTTGTAATTAAAATTTTTCATGTGTATTTAGAGTGGATACACACAACCAATTCATTTATTGATTCTCACTTCAATGTTAAGATCATTTTAAGGGTTTATTTCACAATCTCATTCTAACCGAGATTGTTTATTATTGAATATTAATTAAAGAAAATTACTTTAACATTCCATAATAAACCATTAAATATTATTATCCTCTATTTATTAATTAAATCATTCAAATAATAATACAATTTTACAACTCTTTGGTACTTAAATGGTTTTAGAAAATATTTATATGAAAATCAGACTTCATTTTTCCCTTTAATTGGAAATATGTTTTATTAAAAAACCATATATTGTAAAAATGTTTAAAAAATATTTTTAACAATTTAAAAATGATTTATTAAAGTAATTTTCACTATTTTTGAATATTTAAATTTTCTTTTCAAAGGAATATTATGTCATTTTAAAAATAATACCCTTTTGACTTTTATCGAAAAGTGAAATAAAACTTTGTTTTAATGTGTAAAACTTGAAAGAAATTTATAGTTTTTATGACCACTCAAATTTTTTCAAATTTTTTTACAAGTTTGAAAGGATATTTAAAAGAAATAATTTTCAATTTTTTTTAATTTTGTTTTTAAAAGTTATTTTCAAAGAATAGAATTTTCAAAAAGTTTTTCAAAATGAAAAGGTTATTTTCCTAAATAATGTTTTAAAGATATTTTTTAGTTATTTATATTAATAAATGAAAAAACCATTTATTCTTACCCTAATGGGTATATATTTTATTGATAATGTTCTTAATATTCTTCTAGATGATTTTCGATCACTTTGACCAAGGAAATTATTGTTATTTATTTCTTAGATTTAATTTTTTCTCATTAAATTTACCATGAATTATACACTTTACCAAGAAAATTAAATTTACATTGAATGTCAATATTATTTATCTTGGATAAATTTATTTCCTGAATTGTATACCATTTTTACATATAGTATTTAATTTGACGATTATTGATTAATTGGGAAAGTATTGATAAATAAGTATCTTTTACTCTATATGGATATTTGGTAAGGAACATTATTTATGAGTTAAATCAATTACTTGATATATGAGGAATTATTTAGAAATGTTTAACATGGGTTGGGGACCATTTAAAGTAAACACCTCAATGCATCGATAGTCTCATGAGATAAGATTCATTGAAAAAACCCTTTCTGTTTGTAACCTAGTAGTTTTAAACTATTTAAAGGATTAATCTTGATAGTAAGTGTCTTGTGAAAGGGATTGACACAAATCAGATGGGTTTTACCCAGTATGTTTTAAAATTTATTGAGTATTGATATTGATAGTAATGGTATCATGTGTTTGGGAAACAAGACATCCAATAATTAAGATCATTCATACACATTTTGAATTATCCATGAGATTTTCTATATATTATAATCCATGGATACATTTAATTCCCATATTATTGATTTAAATGAAACGTTTTTTAGTTATTTACCTTCCCAAATTGATTCTATATTATCTTAACATGCTAGTGAAGTTATTTAAATGTCATGTGGGTTTATTCATTTACCTATCCATATTGATTATGCTTATTTATTCATGATATCTTCCGTTGTAATTAACCATCACCGATCATTTGAGATCACCTTTATTTTTTTCTTTTCTATAGGATTCCATGCAGAATAATATGTTTGATAAGCAATGATATTCTAGAGGGAATAATTTTATTCTTGAAAAAAATTTATAATTTTTGTATTCAATTGTAACTAAAGACTCATATATACATCTAATTTACCAAGATTACTAAACTATTCAATTATTCAGGATGAATTTACTTATATCTTATATAAATTTAATGGTAGTAGGTACCAGCTTCAAGATTCTGGGGTTATTGAAATATAATTGGTATCAAATATATTTTAGTATTAACCATGAGAACTATATTTAGAAAAATATATATTGGAGATCATAACCCTATGATATAATTTGAGGAAATGTATAGAATAAAAACCTAATGTTTTGGAAATATAGATATTATATTTGATCAAAAGTTCAAAGTATTATGAACCTCTTTTGGGTTTTATGTGATTGGAGTCTACCATTATTATGGATATTTTGGAAGAAATTTACATCATGCATATTTTTCAGTGGAAATTGTTTTTCAGGAATATAGCCTTTAAATTTTATGGACAAAAGTTTAAAGGTATTGATAACCTTTAGGGTTTATATGATCATTAATTAAATTTCAATAATAGTAAAATAAGATTATTTGAATTTGAAATAAAATATTGTGTTGAAAAAATTAGTAAAAAGGTCATTTAATGATTAAATTTATTTCCAGGATGTCTATTATATTTTTGGGAACTTTATAAGAATTATATTAAAATAGTTTATCAAAATAACAACCCTCATGAAATTTGAAAACCTGTCACATCTGGTAAGGAAGTGGGGCTTGAACCCATGAATAAAAGATGAAAAGGGTTTGGAACCTACCACTATCCTATACAATGTTCGATTTAATATGTCAATGTTTTTAGGTAAAATATTTGAAATACAAGTTTAAATGATTAACTAGTTGTATTAATTTTGACGTTTAGAGATTAATTTATTAACCATATTAGTTATGGATAATATTTAGAGATAGGAGGAAATACTTACCACTATTTTATGGATATTATATTCTATTGAAATTAAATTTTAGTGCTTCAAGCACAAAAAAAATCATTTTTGGATATTTATTTCTTAAAGTAAGGGATGAACTAGAAATTGATCGAAGCACAAAAAAGGATGAAATTTTGTTTATAAAAATATATCAAGTAATTATATTTCATTATATTCCATATCAATAAAATAATTCATCAACATTAATAAAAGGTTATTAAAAATAAAATTTTATCTTAATACCTTCAGTCTTATTTAATCTATGGTCTTTTAAAGTATCAAAGATCTATAGTTTTAATCCCCTCAACTTTCCATTGATCACTCATTTTCTAGTGATCAATTAATTTAATCACTTTATATAAATATTAAAACTTTTCCTTCATTTCCATATCTTCACTTTCCACCAATATTCTCCTACTTATAAAACTTTTTTATATGTTATTCTATGAGACCTTTGTACTTCCCATTCTCTCTTATTAAGAGGATATTTTATGAACCCTTTTACGATGTAGGTTTTTAAACAATGTTATTTCCAAACGTAAAAACCCAAATTAATGCGATCAAGTTTAAATAGAGAGGATGTAATTTATTTAACGTGGGTAGAATGTAGTACCCTAAAATTTTAAAATATGAACATCATATTCGATATCGTGTATGACATGCATCATCAAACATAGAAGGGAATATAACATCCAGATACATTATGATATATTTATATTTAAATAAATTCAATCAATAAAATAGTTTATATTACAGATAGTAATGATTTTATCTTGAGTTATATGAAAAATAAATTTTATATTTCACTACATTGAACACTGAGTTTATCTAGCATGACACACAACACTGATTTTAACGAAATGTGAAATATTATAAAAATATTATTATTTAATTGTCATAACCCAACCATTAAATTAGAGGATACAAATATTATTAACTAAATTATAAAAATATGTGGTTTATAGAAAAATAAAATGGTTTTATTGGTTTCCAAATAATTATAAATGAAAGAAAAAATCAATTGAATATAAAGGAGATTCTTTTACAAAATTTTTTTAATGCGCCCAAAAAAGTTTTATCTTAATAAATTAAATTAATTACTATTATTGGATTATATTAATTAAATTTATATATTATATATTCATTTTCTGTTGATATTCATACAATGTATTTTATATGCATAAGATAAGAACAAATATAATCTTATGCATAAAAGTTGTATTTTTTTAAAGGCGGTTTTGCCGCTTTTTATTAGCGTACTTATTTTTAAACTAAATTTTTGAAATTTTATAATTTTTTTTTGAAAAAATAAACTTCAATTTTTAAATTAAAATTTCAAAAATTATATTTTGGTTATTTTTTGGTATTTTTCTGAGAAGTTTCTTCTTTTATGAATAGTTAAAAAATAACGAATTTGAATTGAAAACTGCCTTTTCATCTAAATAATTTATAATTTTAAATTATATTTGGAAATGGTTTTAGAGTAAAAATAGTTAAATTATAAATATATTAATCCAATATAGTCCATTTAATTCATTTTTATATTGAATTTGGATATTAATACAATGTAACCTTTTGAACATTTTCACCTTAAAAACTCGCTTTCTCACCACGTCTGCGAGATTAATTTCAAATTAAATTATGAAACTCATGCAAGTTAAATTTGTAAAAATGGATTAAATGTTTTAATAATAAAAATTTATAATTTATAATAATTTCAAATTATTTTTTGACCAAAAATATTAGTGAAAACAGTTAAAATTAATTAGAGTGATTAAGGTAAAAATGAGTTTATTTAGTGGTTAAACATAGAATATATGGTGTAATAATGAACCAAAAAATTTCCAAAACCCATTTTATGGACATATATAGAAATTAAAACTTAATTTATCAAATTTTTTGCATTATTTAATCACTTTTTAGGTAAAAATGTGGGTACAACTAACTTATTTTAAAAAATTCCAAGTGTGTACTCTCCACCATCTATAAAAGGGAACTCACTATCCCCCATTATTAATGATCTAAACCAACTTTTTATTATTAAATAACTTCCCAATTAAGTCCCAAAATTAGTTATAATCATCGGATAAGACTTATCTTGAGCTGAAATCCAAAATTTTAATGAATTAGTGCAAACCTAAGGCGGATACTCGAAGAAGAGGTTATTTTCTTCTAAAAAAGTTTTTATTTTATTTTCTTCTTCACATCCTTAAATTATCATTATAAAATGATTATATAATAAAATTATAATCTTAAATATTCTAATATTTTTTTATGTTATGTGTATGACCTAAAAATTCACACACTTACATCAAATGGGTTATGAAATCATCGTTTGTGTGTACATCGGACAACCACCCTGCGAATCGATGCCATTTGTTTTTCCATTACCACATTTCAAGGTTAGGAATAATGATTTATTTATAGTTTATATGTGATATATGTGATATTTATTATGTTTTTATACTTTTTTAATTAGTATATTACACCTAAATTTATGATTTCCATTTTTTGGGAATATGATAATGTCGCTCTCGTGTACGACAGACTACCGCCTTGCGAAACAATGTGATTCATTCAAATGTTACAAAAAATATATTAAGTATGGTTTTAATAAAAATATATTATATATATGAAAGAATAATGGTACTGAAACCATAATATATATATATATATAAATTATTTTTTTCTTTCAATATGACAGCAAAAATGGAAACAACGTTCATGCGTACGTGTGAAATACCATATCAATGAATGGTGTATTTTAGTAACTATAAAAAAATTTCACGGTTTAATATAAATACATATATATTGAATATATATGATATTTAGATCATTTTTAATATTCCAGATATGTTGAAATCATGATCTAAGTAAGAGGAACAAAAAATAACAAGTCAAAACATACTTGAAAAACAAGGCACTTAAATACCAAAACAATAAAAATAATGAAATATTATTAAAAAATGGGTGATAATATGTTATAAAATAATAATATATGATATCATAAATATTAATATTATTATTTTATAAGTTAATAAATTTTTAAAACCATTATATAGGATGCTAAAGCAATAACGACCGAAAGGAAAGCATGAGGTAAGTGTGTTCGTCTCAATTTCATTTCATTAAGGCATACTATATTGTTATACACCTAATTTATTTTATATGGTGTATATAATTACACTTTTAAAT
This sequence comes from Viscum album, assembly GCA_963277665.1. Classification (NCBI taxonomy): domain Eukaryota; kingdom Viridiplantae; phylum Streptophyta; class Magnoliopsida; order Santalales; family Viscaceae; genus Viscum; species Viscum album. The sequence continues at coordinate 1,929,497,980 of OY728164.1, read as the reverse complement.
GTAATATCAATAATAATTAATTATTCATGGTATTTTATGTTTTAATTTTAATTATTTAATATAATGGGATTGGACTTAAAAGTTACCAATTGGTATGAGATTTATTAACTCTATATCTACTCATAGGATTAAACATATACTTCACTGATTATGTCATTCGATGATTATGTGTGAAATTAATTTTGATTATATTATGTTTTAGTTACACTTTTTTATGTGCATTTACAGTGGATAAAAATAATATATTAATTTATTAATTCTCACTTCAATGTCATGATATTTTTAAGGGTTTATTTTACAATCTCATTCTAATCGATATTATTTATTATCAAATATCAGTTGAAGGAAATTAATTAAAAATTCAATAATAAACACTTAAATTTTTTCCTACAAATGTTATTAATGAAATATTTCAAGTAATAGTACCATTTTAGCACACTTTGGTACTTATAATGTTTTAGAAAATCTATTTATGAAAACTCATCTTGATTTCTATCTTCAGTCAGAAATATGTTTTCTAAAAATATTTTTAAAAATGTTTTTAACATTTTAAAAATGATTAAAAAAGGTGTTTTTAATCTTTAATAGTATTTATAAAATGTTTAGAAAGGAATCTCATATAATTTTTAGAATAATTCTAGTTTGTATTTTATCAAAAAAGTGAAATAAAACATTGTTTTATCATGTACAACATGAATGAAATTTCAAGCCATCAAAACCAATAAAAAATTTTGAAACTACTTTTTTAAGTTTAAAAGATTATTTTTAAAGAAAATTATTTTCAAAATGTTTTCTAAAATGCTAGTTTTAAATGTATTTTCAATGAAAAGGGTTTTAAAAATGTTTTTCAAAACAAAAAGTATATTTTCCTCATGAATGTTTTTAAATATATTTTATGGTATTTCAATTGGTTAATGAAAAAATAAATTATTCATACCCTAATGGGTATATATTTTATTGATACTAACCTTAGTCTTTCTATGGATGGTTGAGGATCACTTTGGACAAGGAAAGTATTAACATTCACTTGCTTGATTCATTTTTTATCATTAACATTACCTTGAATTACCTAATTTCCTGTGGGCATTAAATTTCCCATAAATTCAAATATTATTTATCATGGATTCATTTAATTCATGAAAAATATACCATTTTTACATATATTATTTAATTTAACAGTTATTTATTAACTAAGGAAATATTGGGAACTCTGTATCCTTTACTCAATATGTATATTTGATAAGGAACATTGTCTATAAGATAAATTGATTATTTGATATATGAGGAATGATTTATAAAGATATGAAATGGGATGGGGAAAATATAAATTAATCCCCATGATTCATCAGTAGTCTCATGAGATTTAATCAGTTGAAAAAACCCCATCACATTTGTAAACAATCAGTTTTAAATTGTCTGGAGGATAAATATTGACAATAAGTGCCTTGTGAAAGGTCTTGACACAAATAAGATGGGGTTTTCCCATCATGTTTTAAACCATCTTGAGGATAGATCTTGATGGTAAAGGTATTATGTTCCTAATAAACATGACGTCCAATAATTAAGTACTACCTTCATTCAGATCTATTTTTCATTATCTGAGATATTTTTTCTATGTTATAATCTATGGATTCATTTAATTCTTATCTTATTAATTTAAATGGAATGTGTTTTTACTTATTTACCTTACCTATTGATTTTGACTTATCTTACCATGATATTCCTGTTATTTAAATGACATGTGTGTTCATTCATTTACCTTTATATATTGATTATGATAATTTATTCTTGATATATTCCATTGAAATTAACGCTTAATGAGAATTTGAGCTCACCCTTATTTAGTTTCCTTTCCCCAAGATTCCATAAAGCATACTATATTTGATATAAAAGGATATTATAGGGGGAATTATGTTATTATTGAAAAAAATTATGTTTTAATTTGTGTATATAATTATAATTCAAGACTCATGTATGTATATAGTTTATAAGGAATACTAAACTATTAGATCCTTTGGGATGGAATTCCTTTTATATTATTTTAATTTAATGGTAGTAAGAAATGACTTTAAGTTTCTAGGGTTAGGTAACTACACCCATTATCGAACTCTTTGACTCACCAAAGAAGATAATAATAGAGATTTATAAGAGATCAGGTAGTGGAGACCATAGAGGAAAGAAGATTTAGCTTCCTATATGTTGAGAATGAGGGAATAAGCACTTCAGGGAATATATCAATAGAAATAAAATATTTTTTATGTGTGAAGAAGAAGGGAATATGGTTAGTATTTTATGAGGGAAAATGATAAGTTAAATTAGCATAATGAATGAGAATATTGGTCTCTCTAAGGTATTATCAATGGATGAAATCTTTAATTGTGGAAAGTATGGGCATTATGTAAATTGATGTACCAGGGGGAAAGATCTTGAAGATAATTAGAAAGGTGGTATGAGTAATTATTATACTTTTGATAATTAAGAGACTATGAATGATATATGAAAGGAAAGAGGTATTAAGGAATAATATGAAGAGGCCTAGTTAATGGATTAAGGATGAGGTGTAAAAATAAAAGTGTTTATGCATTGAAATTCCAGAATTATGTTATATGAATATATATAAGGATTGTTTGTAGAAATTTTTCATTAATTATTTTCAATAATATATTGGATAGTAACAATGAATTATAAAATTTATTTAATATTAATATGATACTTTATAGAAAACACAAGATTAAGGAAAGATAACCCTGAATATGTTCCTAATGTAGAAAAGATGGTGTTTAGTTTGGATGAATAGATGACTGATATGGATAAAGTAAATTAGATAGTACTGATTACTTTAGATATGATTAATGATTTGTTGAAAAAGTGGTTTATACTATCATTTATAGAGTTTAAAATATTTCTAGATTTAAAAAATATCCAATAATGTATGCTTTATTTAAGGAATAAGTAAGCATGTATGTTTTCAATAAGTTTTTTTGGTAATTTAGGTTATTACCATGTTTGAAGAGAATACTTGATAAAGGTATTCACATGTTTTGTATGTAAAAATAAAGTGACACTTTATAGTATATGGGGGATTAATGATAAGTTGATTTTGTAAATTTCTTGACCTTCTTTCTAAAGTTTTGTAGTTTAATCTTTTAGAAGGGTCATGAGGTTAACTATTTTTGGAATGGTTTAAGTTGAACTTTGGATGAAGTTTTAGAGATTAAATTATTAATTCACTATATGAACATTTATCCATATTTTATAACTAGTTTAATTTTTTTTAACTAGATATAAAAGGAATTACTTATCATTCTTTTATGGATACTATTTAGTGCTTCAGACATGAAAAAAAATCTAACTCTTAGAGCATCAGATGAAGTGAATATTGATCAAGGGACAACCAAATGATAAATTTTTTTCTATAAAATATAAATATATTAAGTAATAAAATTTTCATGTTTTCTTAGTCTTGATGGAAAATAAATTCTCCAACATTAAGAAATAGATATTGAAATAAAATGTTTTCATGTTATCAATTTTTTGATGATATCAAAGACCTTTTTTACACCTTTTTGGTCTATGAATTTATGGTCTTTGACCTTCTATTGATCACCCACTTTCTTGTAATCGATCTTCTATATCACTCTGCATTAGTATTTGGGTGTTAGTTTTCTCTTCTATGTCATTTTATTCACTTACCACTTATGTTCTCCAATTTGGTAACCTATTATGTATTATTATATATTAATTTCATACATACCTTTCTATTTTTCAGGAGGATGTTTTATTGACCCATTTTGCGAATTCATTTTATTTTAAGGAATTTAAAATGATAAACCTTTGATAATCTAGATGAATTTTGTGCGAGAAATTATTTTTTAATGGGGGTAGAATGTAACACAATTAGATTTTTTTGAAATATTCTTTTTCAAAAGAATTTAATCATTTTGATATTTTTCATTACATTAAACACTATGTTTAGCTTATGTTACGCAAAACATTGAGTTTGGATTGAATTACACAAAACCCTGAGTTTAGCTTCTATTATATTCTATACCGATTTAATCTTTCATTACACTCAACACTGGTATATCTTGCGTCACACATGACACAAAGTTTTAACAAAACCACAATATATTATTAATATTATTAAAATGAGACAATTATAACATATCCTTTAAAAATAGAAATATGAATAATAATATTAAATTTTTAAATATTATGTATAATGGTTTTTATAAAGATAAAATATTGACAAAAAACACCTAATTTTTCGATTAGGTCTTTATATGTTTCAAAAATACTATTTTCATAAAAAAATGTTTTTTTATTTCTTTTTGTGAACAATAATAAAAATAAAATTTTCAAATTTTATGAAATTTATTTTAAAATATAAATCTTATTTTTTAAATAAAAAATTAAAAATTATATTAGGTTGAATTTTTGATAATTTTATGAAAAGATTAATTTTTCGATGAATAGTGAAAAATACTGAATTTTAATTGAAATTTTCTTTTTCATTTAAAATATTTATAATGTTAAATTATATTTTAAATTGGTTTTAAATTAAAATTAGTTAAATAATATATCTATTCATCCAATTTAGTTTATTTCAATCAATTTTATATTTAAATTTGGTATAAAATCATTGAAAACTTTTGAACATTATCTCTTTGAAAACCTGCTTTCTCATTGCCTCTACAAGATTAATTTTAAATTAAAAATTTAAATTTTTTTCAAATAAAATTTGAAAAATGGATTAAATATTTATAATAATAATAATTTACATTATATAATTTGGTAAAATTTATTTTTTATCATAATTATTACTGAAAATAGTTAACAATTATTACCGTGATTAAGGTTAAAACATGGTTTTGCACGTTACACGTGCTTGTGCTAAAATAAATTTTTAGCACATAGGATTTTTAATTAATAAATTGGATTTCATATTTATAATAATTAGTTCCAAATTATCCAATAATACACATTTTATTTTATTCTTAAAGGATGGATTAAATAGGTTAAAATAACAAGTTACCATGGTGAAAATTAAAATGTTAATAGTGAGGAAAACTTAATCGCTAAGTATTGACATGTTAATTATTTTTTTATTGGAGGTTTAGATCAGATATGTAATCCCTTACATCATTTTTTATCAATTTTATATCCACATCAGGTGAGAGTGACCTCCCATTATTGAATACTTTTGGGTATTTTCAAAAATGTCTTCCCCTCAATTATGAAAGGTCACTCACTCCCCTCAATTATGCACAACCTCAGGCCATTTGTCTCAGAGAAAACCATACCAAATAACTTCCCAAATTCCATAATCTCAAACTATAATACTTATTTTGGTTACAAATCCAACCTATGAAGGATTTTGGGAAAAACCTCAGGAGGTTACCCGATGTGGACGTAACATTCTTCAACGAGCATTTTTTTGAATTTATTTTTCAAAATCCTTAAATTATTACTAAAATATGATTAAATAATAAACTTAGTATATTAAATATAGTGATATAATTTTTATTTTCAGGGAATGAGCTACAACCATCTCTACTTCCATTAAATGGGTTATGAAATCATCATTTGTGTGTATAACAGACTACCCCCTCACGAAATAATGTTATTTGTTTCCATTACCACCTCTCACAGTTGGCTATGATGATGAATATAAAATATATATATTATTTTTATAACATAATTATTAAAATTTATTCATTATATCATATATACCTATTTTATTTCCATCCCATAGGGGATATGATAACGTCGCTCGTGTGTACGACGAGTACCACCTCGCGAAGCAATGTGATTATTCTTTCACTAATGATTTACATGGAAGATAATAAGGAAAAATATATGTGATTTAAATGAAATAATTATAATATTAATTACAAATTTATCATTATTAAAATATAATATAGAATTTTATTTCTTACCTTTTCACTCACTAAAAGATGATAACATCATTTTTGTATGATTGGACTACCACCTTCACAAAGCTGTGTTACACTCTATTTTCATCACAAAACCAAATGGATTATATGTATATGTATATTTAAATAAATATTATGATATTATTATAATTTTTTAAATATTAAATATTACTTACCTCCTTTCCATAAAGATCTTTGAAAAATGGAAATGTTACTCATGTGTGCGTACGACCTACTATCTCCATGATTGAAACACAATTCATTTATCAAAACCATGTTATCTGATTAGTCTTAAAAATATAATTTTTATATAATTTTTATAATTATTTCATGATTATTATTTTGGATATTATTTTACTATGATCAATGTAATATGACTCAAAAGAACAAATAAAAACATATGTGAAAAAAAAATCAGTTATTACCCAAAATGTAATTTTAACAAGGAATTGTTTAAAAATAGGTAATAAATGGTCATAAGTAAATCATATATGGTATGATACATATGATTATGTTTATATAATATATGTATAATGAAATTATATTTATTATACAGGAGGTTCTAATGAGTATAAAGGATGTCGAGCCTTGTGGGAAGGGATTTCCATCTCACTTTTTTACTTTTGTGAGACACATGACATATTCACCACATATTTCCTTTATGTGGTGTATATAATTCCCATGAATGTATTTTATGATAATAATTAATAAAATTAGGTTTATTTACATATCAATTTTAGGATATCTCTTTCATGGGGTTTACATTCCAGAAGTTACCAAAGCATTAAGTGTTTTTTTGTCTCAATTTACCTTCTTTGAGGCATATGTCATGTTATGAACCTACATCCTTTTATGAGGTGTATATAAAACCCATTTACATGTAATATCATGAATTTATTTATAATATTTATTTTTTATTTTTCATTTAATTATATACCTTCATGAGTATTACATTTCAAAGTTACCTAAGTGGTGAAAGATTTTATGTTACAATCTCATCAGTTTTCCAGATTATTTATGATTAAGTCTCCAATATTGAAATATTATGATCTAAATCTAAATAATTTTCATAAATTTTATTCTCCTATATTTATTAATGAAATTATTAGGTAGTATTAATATTTTACCACTGTTTTTTACTTAAAATAACTGATAAAATGTTTTTATGAAAATCCGACTTTATTTCTCTCTTCGATCGGAAATACTTTTTAAACAAAAATTTTGTTTATAAAAATGTTTAAAAATGGTTATAAAAATAATAAAAATTATTTATTAAATAAAATTTTTCTAATCTTTTACTTTTTAACAAATTTATTGAAATTAATCTTCATTTTTTTTCCAAACATTCCCCATTTGGATTTTACTAAAAATTTAAAAGGATTTTTTTTTGTTGGTACCAAGGCGCATAGTGGAAGCTGGTGAGCTGTGGATTTGAAATTTTTTCCTCAACAGTGTGATTAAAATTTATAGTCATTGGTGATCCAAAACCTGGTTTGGTACAAATATCTCTTAGGGTTTAATCAGAGCATATAAAATTAAATAAACAAGTACCTTGTTCTGATTAGATATGCGCATGCCTGTTGCAATTCAACAATTTCTGTTTCTAGAAGGATCTGAAAACAAATAATTCTAGATTATCCACTCACACTTCTCAAATATTTGTGTATGTAGTTTTTAAAATTTCTATTTCTAGCGTGGAGCTTCAATGACCACTTTGACACTGCGATAATCACCACAATCCTCTACCTCCGATCCATGAAAGAAAATTTGGATCATATGTTCAGATTAAGAAATTATCTCTCTAGGAATAAAGAGAAGGGAGAATGTATTAATTCCAACTGAATGATTAGTTCATTAAAATGATATTCTTTCCACTTATATAGTGGATGTTTAAAATACCCGATTAGGGTTCCCCAACCCCCATGCATTAAACGTTTTCTAAATAAGTGATATAAATAATTAATTATTATGAACAAACTACACCAAAAATATTATTTATATTTTATCACATAATTCTAATATATATTAAATATATTGTGTAATAAACCCAAGTCATTTACTTAATTCTTAACTCCTGATAACATTAAACAAATCTAGAATATTATATAATATTCATTCACATAACATTAATTCTTATTTATACTTAAACACTTGTAAATTAATTTAATAAATAAATTCAGCCCAATTATTATTTACTTGAATAATAATGAATTTATATAATTATAGATGATTGATAAAACTTGGACAACACTTGGACCTCAGGGCAGGGCCCACCATTTCCTATATACCTATTCACCTAAATAGGGAAGATTCTCGAATGAACTACTATGTGTGACCTTATAGGACCTTATCTTAATAGAAGTAAATAGTATTCACATTCCAAGAGTGGAGTCTAGCAACCCATCAAGGCCCCTAAAGAGATAAGGAAAAGTTATATCAATAAAAACAAACATATGAATATATATCATGTAATTTAATCTCGTTTTCATATGATATCACATAAATAAGGACACACACTTGTGTCATTGAACTTTATTAATTTATTATTTTTTGATATATCTAGACAGATTTACCTTCGACTACCATTGCTATGGATTTATGAAGGTACTACTATCCTGATCAACTGGGCCTAAGATATCACTTTCTCAACTCGGAAGGGACAAATCCGATCTTTATCATTAAACCAATTACATACCACCAATGACACACCCAACAAGAAGTAACTCACCACAAATTCATTTCCATGGTTTTCTCCATGCATAAAAGTACAAGATCAAATGGAACACATTGATAATGATATCAAGTTACGAGACCAATACACATGTCTCTAGATAGGAACAACTATTTAAACCCAAAACATGTGTCATTGCTATTGGAAGAACTGTCCTCATGATCTCAACTACTACAGATCAACATGTAAGAACTTCCTGAGAAGAAGTCTCAATGCTTACGATACCCCAATACATGATAGTCTCACATCATCTGTGTCCTGTCTGTTTGATGTATCTGGAACATATGACATTACTTTAATATTACTATTATAGTATCTCTTAGTTCCCATTATAGTCTGGGATCTACTATAACCCTTTGATAAGAAACATAATCTATGGACATTACCCAAAATATAGTGGGTATAGAAGTATCAACACTATTATGGAAATACAAGAACTTGTATTTATATATAAAGATTTATACATGTAGTGGTAATAATGTACATCATCAGTTGGGTCTAGGGAACCCAATTTCAAAACTCCTAATTATGCTAGATCCAACTGATAAAAAGTCTCCATACACTAGATCTTACATAAGAATCATGATTCTGCAAAGAAATGAAATTAGTCAGGGGGTCTTCAACATTATCCAATGTGGATACTTTTCTAACTGTGACTTCACCCCCTTGAGTAAAATATCCTAATATATGAAACTTTCGAAGTATATTATTCATCCTCCATGTGACTTGGGATCCTTGGAAAGCACCACTACTATGGTTTTATCATAATAAACTGGAAATAGGTCTACACTAATAGGTAAAAAATAAATGTGTGGTATAAATATGCATTTCTAGATTGCCTCTTTAGCTATATCATAAGCTACTATATACTCAGATTCTTCTATAGAATCATTGACCACATGTTTCTTATAGATTATCTAGTACACTGCACCACCATTAAAGAATAAGATGTAGCATGATTGTGATTTTAGATCATCATGATATATATGGAAACTAGCATCAGCGTATCCTCTCAATACTAGTTCCAAATCTATTCCATACACCAGGAACATTTCCTTTATACACCACAAGTACATCAGGATAGTTTTGATAGCTTCCCAATGTAGCTATCATGGATTAGCTTGATATCTTTCCACCATGATTTATGAAAAATAAACATCAAACCTAGTACATAGCATGTCATACATGATTAATCCCTCTACCCAGGAATATGGGATTCTTCTCATTTTTTCAATCTACTTCTATGATTTTGGACACATATTCTTGGAGATATTGATACCATGATACCTGGAAAACAACCCTATCTTGGATTGTTTCATACAATACCTTTTGATTACCCTATCAATATATGAACATTGACATATCCCAAGCAGCCTCTGAGATCTATCTCAATAGATCTTTATACCTAGAATATAGGATTCTTCACCTAAGTCTTTCATGGAGAAACATTCATTTATCCACGTATTAACTGACTGTAAGAGTTTCACTTTATTTCCCATAATTAATATGTCATCAAAATATAATACTAGGAAAATGATGGTATTCCCATTAAACATCTTATATAAACTAGGATCACTTTGATTTTTAACGAAACCAAATTCCCTTATGGTCTCATAAAAATTAACATCCCATGATCATGATGCCTACTTTGAACCATAAATGGATCTTTCTAGTTTTCAAACTTTTTTGGTATTCTTTGACCTAAAAAACCATTTAGGTTGAGTCATGTAGATTTCTTCAACCAACTTCCCATTTAGAAAATCAGTTTTGACATCCATTTTCCAAATTTCAAAATCATGGAAGGATTCTATTACAAGAAATATTCTGATGGATTTCAACATTACTATTGTTGAGAAGGTTTCACTGTAGTTTATTCCTTGATGTTTCCTGAATCCATTCATAAACAGTCTATCCTTATAGGTATTGACTTTACCATATATGTCTAGATTTTTTCTGAATACCCATTTTCACCTAACGGGTTTTACATCAATTTTATGGTATACCAAAATAAAAAATTGATTTTGGTATATGGAATCCATCTCAGAATTCATGGATTATTTTTATTTAGCATCATCCTTACCTTATACTACTTCCTTGTAGGTTAATGGTTCATCATCCTCAAGGAGTAATGTTTCAACTGATTCTATTGTAAGAAAACCATAATACTCTGGTTCTCTTACCTCTTGAGTTGACCTACAAATTACTTGTATCTTGGTAACTTAGTCATCTCACACTATCTCTTGCGAATATTATTCCCATACAAAATCTTCTGCATATGGATAGTTAAATTCATCAAAGTGAATCATTCTCCAACTTTTTACAATGTAAATGTGTTCCCTTTCTAGAAATATGGTGCATATTTCCACAAATACCCTTTTTTATGAAGGGTCATATATGTAATATCCTTTGTTTTCTTTAAGATAACATATAAAGATTCAATGTATTATTTGAGGGGATAATTTTTAATTAGTTATAGTCCTGAAAAACCTCACATTCCCATACACATATGTGTGAAAAATTGGGTTTATTTCCACACTAAAAATCATATGTAATCCCATATATAGCTATATTTGGTACTCAGTTAAGGGTATATGCTGCTGTCTACAAGACGTATCCCCAAAAGGATAATGGAAGAATTTTTTGACTCATCATTGATAAGACCATGTCAAGAAAGTTCATATTAATACTTTCACTAACACCATTCCACTATAGTGTATACGGAGGAGTGATTTGGGATACTATCCCACACTTATTTAAGTGATTAATGAAAGCTTGGTTAAGATACTCTCTGCCTTGGTCTGTTTGGAGTGCCTTAATTTTCTTACCAATCTGGGTTTCTACTTCATCTTGATATTACAAAAAATTCAAAATGAATCTGAATTATACCACATTAAGTAGATATATACATACCAACTATAGTAAGTTATAAAATTAATGAAGTATGAAAACCCACCCCTTGCCTCTACTAGAAATAGACTGCATATGTTAGTATGAATTAATTATAATAATTCAATGGCTCTTCATAACTTCCTAGAGATGGGTGATTTGGTCATTTTCCCCTATAAACAAGCATGACATACATCCAAGTGTTTTAAATCAATTGGGTCTTAATATATTTCTTGATGTAATTTCTGTAATATATTTTCATTTACATTACTAAGACTAAAGTTCCATAGGTAGGTGTTTTATGATTCATGCATACTAATTTTTCCATCGATTTCCATTACCAGGGTTTTGAGTTCAATTATATATAAGACATTGTTAAGATGTGTCATACCATACCACATGTTATCAATATAAAAAAAATTATTTCCAAATTTAAAATAAAATCCCATGGTTTCTAGATTTGACACTAAGATTATCGTTTTTGGTTACTGATGATACATAATAACAATTATTCAATACAAGAACTAAAACACTAGGTAAATTATGGTGATAAAATACCACTACCAAGGCTGCTAAACCCACACCATTTGTATCTTAGAGATCCACTGAGCACTTTTCAATCTTATTGAATCAACTTTGTTCTTATATATGAATTCATATGTGTGATCCACATGCCATATCCAATAACCAACCAATACATATTAAATGATTTCATTCAATAAAAAAAATTCGTTCAAGTATAAGTGTCACCTTGATTATTCTTCCAAAATTTGAAATTATTCTTTAAGTGTCCTCTCTTTCCACATAAAAAGTAGAAAACCCCCTACTTATTTCCCTACCTTTGTATCCTTATATTTTTTGAAGGACAGTGCACTAGTGTCTTCAGCCTGGACTTGGACTTAGACCCCTTAACCTTATCGTTCCTCCTCTTATTCACTATAAGAATAATTGGTATTCTTCATATACTTATCATATTGGAGAAATAAATGAAAAATATTTGGGATTGAGTTTTTCATGTTATTCATGTTGTAATTAACAATAAACTTTGAAAAGATTAATGGTAAAGGGACAATAATGAGATCAGTTTCTAGTTCCTGGTTTAGCTTGAACCCAAGGGATTCAAGCATCTCAATTTACTTAATCATCTTGAGAATATGAGGACCTTCTTGATTCCCTTATGCTAGCCTGCACCTATATGGGGAACCAGATATCTCATACCTTTCTTTCCTATCTCTATCCTAATATAATTCTTAGAGATGAGTTAGCATCTTGTAGGCATCCTCGTACTCATGAATTTTCTAGAATTTACTAGATATAGATGACAACATGATGCATTGTACATCTAGTGCATCATCTATATGATTTTTTAATTTTTATTTATATACGCATAACACCCCAAGCATCCATGGTATGCCTCTCTTTGAATAATACAATAGCGTGTGTTGTACGCAATTTCGAGTTCTAACACATCACAACCAATCATACTAGCAGTTATGAATAGTAATACCCACTTTTTGAAATTTTATAAATTTTATCTTTCACAATGGACTTCATTTTTGGATTTGGAGTATCAAAATTATCTTAGGGTGAATTTTTGGTATTTTTCTGAAAAGTTTCAATTTTTGATGAATAGTGAAAGACACTGAGTTATAGTTTAAAACAGAATTTTTATTTAAATAAATATTTATTTTATTTAATTTTTTTTAGGTCAAAATAGATAAATAATACCTATATAAGTTCAATGTAATTCATTGGATTCCATTTATAATAATATTAGATATATAAAAATTTTATCTAACTTTTTACCTTCTTTTACCCACCTCCTAGGTGCATTTGCAAATTTACATAAAACTTAATTTTCCCACTTTTGTGAGTTGAATTTAAAAAATACAAGAGAAGTGGTTGATATTAGTAAGTAAAATATGGTTCAATAATATGCAAATAATTTTTTTGTGAATAATAACTTTTTTACTTTTATTTACCACGGTTAAAAGTAAATAGGGTAATTAAGGGTAAACATGATATTATTATTACCCTAACACATGTCCTAATTATATTGGATAAGTTTAATTCGACAAAAAAACCTTAGGAATAAAATATGATCCTTTTGGTCCACTTGGATTTGATTAGGACATTTATTATTATTTAATTCAAAGAAGAGTTAAAAGTGTTAAATTCAAAGTTTAATAAATAAACCATTTTTAATATATGGTTACACATAAGATAAATTAGACTATAAATATTTATTATAAATCTAAAAATATTTTCTAAATTACGGTATTTCATTTATAGTTTTTAGACATTAAATAATTAAATTTATTTATGACACAATGATGATGCAGTAATTACCATATTAATGAATGATTAAAATAATTGATATTATAAATATCATAATAAATGTAATTTGAGACTTTTTAAGAATTAAACTAATTTTCTAGGTTAATATGACAAATTAGGGTTGTTTATATGATTTCTTTTTGATGTAATAATGCTGTTATGAATTTATAAAAATAAAATACCAAATAGTGTCAAAATTGACAAAAAAGAGTTTTTAAAACAAATATTATATTATTAATTGATATTCAATTCCAAAAAATCTAATGTTTGAAAAAAATACTTATATAATGATATTTTAATCATTAATGAACCACTTGGGGTTCTATTGGAAGTATATATTATGTTTATTAACCATATAATATAAAAATACAAAGAGACATGGTAAATGTCAAACTATTTAACTAAGAGTTAAATCTAAAAGATAAGGTTAATATAGTGACACAAACCTGTCTAAAACCTATTGGTTGAGTGGTTTTTGACCCATTAAAACCTTATCCTTTAAATAATTCATTTTGGAGCCATTATAAACCGAAAATGATTTTATTATAAAATAATATTTCTATCTTTTCCTAAGGTGCCTCTCACCCCTCTTATACAAGGGAACCCCCCTTATCTAAAATTCACACCTTCAAAGCCATTTTGATCGGCCAAAACCTTCCCAAATACCCTATCAACTATCCTAACTTGATCCTATAAGCCATACTTTAGTCATAAATCCAACCTAAGGAGCCCTTTTGATCAAATCAAAAGGAAGAAACCGAAGAAGAGGTAAATATTTCATCACCTCTTTCAAGTTCATTTCTTCTTCCACTTCTTCCCTATTTGTTGTTTCCATTATAAAATAATAAATACAATACCTTATTTATACCATGATGTTATTATAAATATGGTACAACCATATTCATTATTCTATCCATCCCTTGAATGACATGTCACCATACGTGCGTACGTACAACTTACCGTCTCCACATCATGGTGTAATTGTTATTCAATACATTATTATTTGGATGGGTATAATAATGATGTGTAGTTGATGTAAATAATAAATATAACATGATAATTATTCTTTATATATGATATAACATCCAATTATATATTATTTTAATATCAAAAGAATGATATTGTCGCTCGTGCGTACGTACGGATTATCGTCTCCACGAACGTGATGAGATTCATTCCCCATCGTATCCATTCAAGAATAATTTTAATTAAATGATTAAAAATAATGTATAAAGACTTAATATAATTATGAATATGAATAAGATACACCCTATCCATAACAAACGTTACTTACGTAACAAATCATATAGAGGAAAATGAATTAGTTAACACCCAAAACGACGATAATACTAAAATATTATTAACAAAGAAATATTAAAAGATCATATATGATATAATATTAATGTATATGATTCTTGTATAATTTAATAAAAATTATTTCACCATTATACAAGAGGTTAACCTACCCTTGACCAAGGAAAAGTACAAGGTAATGGGTAATTTCACAATCTCTTTATTATCTGAGGTTGTTTATATGTAATTATCTACTGGGACCTCATTATCATCCACATCCATGTTTCTTAAAAATGTATTTCAAAACATTCTTACTAATTTATTAACTATGGGTTAAAGTCATTTATACCAATTTTTTTTCTTTTATAAGATGTTTATAAAGGAATCTTTCCGTCATTTTCCAAACAAGGTAATTTATGACCTTTTCGAAAAAATTAAGGTAATAATGTTTTTTTAACTTATATGGTGGATATAGTTATTTTCTGCCGTTATAACATCATCGAAGCTTCCCTTACAAGCTTATAAGAATATTTTTTCAAATATAAATGTTTTTGTTTATAATTACGTGACTTTTAAATGATTTCAAAATAGAAAGAAATATTTCTCTAAAAAGGTTTTGATTTCATCTATGTCAACATCCTTTGATGGATTTTAAGTTTGTTTGAAGTTGATTTATTATGATACAAAACTTCCATATTGTATTGAAGGTTTTATGATATGTTTGACTGTGGATGTGTTATTTCATACCATTCATGGTTTATGGATAATGTATTGAAATTTCGTATGCTAGTTTTAATACAAATGTTTATGTTATGTTTAAACCTTTTCATATAAGGAATGAATTGGACTTAGTAAGTGACGGGTGGAGCCTGCTATAGCTCCTCGATGCATCGATAGGTCTCATGAGACAAACTAGTGTCTTGGCACAAGGCCTTGAAAAAATCTTATTTTTAGTCTTGGAACAAGGCATTGAATATGTGGTTATGAAGTCTGGAATTATGAATTCCATCAGTATGAAAGTGGCTATTGATATTACATGTGATTATTCGACTAGTAAAATATCCATGTGAGTAATTAAATGGAATTATTTTGATTTATATTTTTTATATTATTATTATGTTTATGTTTAAAAGGATTTTGTTTTAGTTTTATACATTGCCTTAAATATTTAGGCTTATTTATGAAAGTTTCTGCTATATTGTTATCCTTTCTGAGCATTTGAGCTCAACCCTTTCTATGTTTTATTTCTCCCAGGATGCGAAGAAATATATTATGACTGACCTACATGGATAGTCTATGGGATCTTAGTGTTGTCCATGGAAACAATGTTGTTGTAGTTTTCCATTTTATGATGTAATTTAAACCTTATGAATGTATCTAGTACTTCCAAGGATACTAAACCAATCTGTCTTTCGAGACTTAATCTTTTGTGATTATGGTAATTATACGTAATAATGCACCGACTTTGGGTAAATAGGGCCTGGGCGTTACACCACCTTTCTTGCTCCCAAAGGAGGATCAATAGAAAGTGAGTATTCCAATACATTAAGCTTCCTTTTTTGGAATAGTGCTATGCGCAAGCACCTGTATCACTCCTATAAGTTATGGCCCTTTAGGATATTTTATTTATCCAATATTGATCATAGTAATATTGTTCTGGCGGTGTTAGTGATTTCAATTTTTGATCTAAAATAATTAAAATTTTCCTATTAGTACTTTATATTGACCAGCTTTTGAACATTTTGATTAATTAATTATTAAATTGTTTTAATGTCTCCCACTATTTTATCAAACCTTAATATCCCTCATGATTAGATTCATAATATTTTATCACTTGATTATTCTAATAACAAGGATCCTTGAAACATCTCATCATAATCTATAAGATTTTACTATTACACTACTTAGAGAGTTTCTAGGTAGGAACTAGGCCAACCAAATTCATTAAATTGAGGATCCTTGAACTATTGAGTAAAGTACCAAATTATTGGAATCGTAACATGAATCCCACAATGACTATCCAATAAAGTGATAAAAAGATTGATTTGGATACTTCTTTTCTACATCCTTTAGTCAAGTCAACCTGTTACTCTCAAAATAACTCCCTGGTAGTAGGAGGCACCCTCAACTTTGGCTAATGATCACTTTTGAACACCTGATTAGGCACCCTTAACTATGGATGATAATCAGATAGATTTGGATACTTCTTTACTACCACCTTTAGTCAACTTTGGTCGATTGAATTTTTTCAATCTATTTTATCATGATCACAACTGAATATTCATTAATAGAAAAACATAAGTCACATACTTATGAATTTTATTTTGTTTATTATTTTTAGTGATCTCATAGTAAACCTACGCACAAAAAATAGCAAAAATTTATAAAGGAAATTATTTTCTTATGCACGCCCGAGTACAAACAATTTTTACTAGAGAACAAAAAATTAAATGCACAAGTACCTTTTTCTGATTTGATGTGAGCACATTTGTCACAAGTCACTAATGATCATTTATTGAAGGATTCAATGTAAAATCCCTCCAGATCATCCACACACACTTCTTGAATGTTTGGGTATTCCATTCGTTAGGTTCTGGGTGTTAGCATAGAGATCCGACAATCACTTAAATGTCACAATGATCACCACAATCATTTTACTTTGATCGATAAAAAAATTTGGATTATATTCTCAGATTGAGAAATTATATCTCTAGGAATCAGGAGGAGCGAGAATCTATAAATTCTAACTGACCAAATAGTTTTTTGGAATGATATTCTCTCCACTTATGTAGTGGATGTTGAAAATAATTGATTAGGGTTCCCTTGCCCCCGTGTACTAAATTTATACTAAATAAGTGATATAATAATTAATTATGATGAACTAAGTGAACGATTAATATTATTTATATTTTATCACATACTTGTAATATATATTAAATATATTACATGATAAACCCAAGTCATTAACCCGACTCATAACTTCCGATAATATTAAATGAACCTCGAATATTAAATAATATCCATTCATATAATATTAATCCTTGTATTTACTTAAACAATTGTAAATAAATTTAATAATTAATTTACCCTAATTATTATTTACATGAATAATATTGACTTAGTTTATTTATTTGTGATCTTTAAAACTTGGACAACACTCGTACCCCCTGGTGGGGCCCACCATGTCCTATATTCCTTTTCACCTCAATAGGGAAGATTATCAAATGTGCTAATGTTTGTGACCCTCTAGACCCGTATCTTGATAGTAGTATATAGTATTCACATGCGAAAAGCAGAGTCTAGAAACACATGGAGGCCTCTAATGAGATAAGGAAAATTCATAGCAACGACAACCAACCTACAAACACACACCATGTAATATAAACTCTTTTTCATACAATATCTCATAAAGCGGGATGCAAACTTGTGTCATCGCCTTTTATTTATTTATTATTTTTTGATCTTTATGGACCGATTTACCTTCAAATAAAATGACCATGAATTTATAAACATTATACTATCTTGATCAACTAGACATGAGATATCAATTCCTCAACTCAGAAGTGACAAACACTATCTTGATGATTCAACTAAATCCATACCACTAATAACACACCCAACACTAATAACCTCACTATGAATTTATTGTCATGGTTTTCAACTTGATTCAAAGTACATGATCAAATGACACACATTGATAATGATCTCAAGTCAAGTGACCGATGCACATGTCCATAGATAGGAACAACCTATGGCACTAAAAACTTGTGGTATTCCAATTAGCGGGTCTTTCTTCATGATCTAAACTACTAGAGATCACCAAGTGTGAACTTAATGAGAAGAATTATCAATGCTTATGAGCCCCTAAAACCTGATAGCACCACATAATTTGTGTCTTATCAATATGATATATCTGGACCATATAAAATTACTTTAAGATTACTTTCATAGTATCTCTAGGTTCTCATTATAGTCTATTATCTTCTATAACCCTTTGATATAACACGTAATCTATGAAAATTACTGTAAATAGAATGATTGAAAAAGTATTAACACTATTATGAGAAGATAAGAATATATATATATATATATATTAGACTATATACATGTTTTGGTAATCAAAGTATATCATCAGTTGTGTATAGGGAACCCACTTTCAATAGTTTTAACATTTCGAGCGTGAACAAAATTTCCCATCATCATGACCATTATTTTATTTAATTCTTCCTTTATATGTTTTCCAGCTTATTTTCAAAGTAAAGTATTTTTTTTAAAAAAAAATTTGTTTTAAAAAGTGTTTTTCAAATAGGAAAGGATATTTTTCTTCAGAAATGGGTTAAATGATTTTTAAAAGCTACCTTTATAAATTTCAAAGTTAATTTTAAAATAAAAGGATTTCTAATAAGTTTTATGAATTTTTAGTTTTAAAAATTTATTTTCAATGAAATGTTATTTTCCTCAAGAAATTTTCCACGTATATTTTAAAAATTATTTTCCATCTAAGATGAAATCCTTAGATGTTAATTTTTTTTACTGGGGATATTATCCTAGGATACCATTCTTATTCTTTATCTAGATGGTTAATATTTATGATGAATATATGTTTATGTAACCCATTTCTTTCCCATGGGGTTTCTTATATGATGAATGTTTTAGGATCTTGTGGAACACATATGAATGATTTTTATTATGTGACAGTGGTTATGTTATAACTAAATATGAGTGGGACCTATAACTCCCTCCAATTAATTGGGAAAGGATTTATATCTCATGAGATAATGACGGGAAACCTGTTTATGGACCTAATCCACTATAGGAAATTGGTGCATCCTAATCCACTATGGGAAACAGGTGCTTCTTGATCCACTATGGGAAACAAGTGTATCCTGATCCACTACGGGAAACATGTGATGAGTCCAGCTCCATTATGGGAAATAGGTGCGTCCTGATCCACTATAGGAACCAAGTGATGAGTCCCGACCCACTAAGGGAAATAAATGTGTCCTGATTCACTATGGGAAACATGTGTGTCCTGATATGATATGGGATGCATGTGTTTTATGATTTACTATTTGAAATATGTGTGTGTTGATCCACTATGGGAAATAGGTGTGTCTTGATCCACTATGGGAAACATGTGCATCCTAATCCACCATGGGGAACTGATGATGAGTCATGATTTACTATGTTTAAGGTCTTAGTAATTAACATTAACATATTTTTTCTTCAATATTTATAATGTTTCCACACTTTTTATGTTTCATTATTGATTTATGATGATTCATCACCCTTATGGGCCATGTTTTCAGAAATGATAATGTTTTATTATATGAATCATTTTTATGATCTATGATAAGTTGGGTATGAACTTCATAAGTTATATTAATGATCACATACCATTATTATTATATTATTATTTCATATGATCATATATTGATATATATATATATATATATAATATTTACCCTTACTGAGTATCTGATATCACCCTTTATTATGTTTCATTTCCCCAGTTATGAGAAAATGTTTAGGTAGGGTATGCCAAAGAGGAGCCATGTGATAATATCTCTGTGGGAGATGTTGAAGTTTGTAAACTATTATGGCCCTCCAAAATGTGTTTGTGTAATTTAATGAATATTAATATAAAAATATGTAATATCTATGTATGAAAATACCCAGTCTCTATACCACTAACCAAGATTACATGGAAGGTGTTGATGTTTGAATGGATTGATGAATGTGAGGGGATATTTAAAGAGTTAAATAAGAGGCTAATAACTACACCTGTGATCAAATTTCCCATCAGTGGGGAAGGAATTATGATATACAGTGATTCATAAGAAAATCTTTGTTTGTGTACTCATTAAAGTTGAAAATTTTATAGCTTATGCCTCTTGTAAATTAATGACCCATGCAAATAACTACCTAACCCATGATATGGAATTATCTATATCGATCTTGATTTGGTAACATTATCTCTTTTGGGAGAAGTGTGACATATATAATGATCATAAAAGCCGCAAGTATATATTAAAAAATGGATCTCAATATGCGCTAATGAAGGTGGTTGGAGTTGATCAAGGATTATGATTATTCAATCCATTACCATCTTAGTAAGGCTAATAAAGTGGTATATTCTTTGAGTAGAAAGGATCTCACAACACTATCTATGATGAAGATGGAAAAGGTACCAATATTCTTATACAGCCAAATCATGTACCTAATAATCATAAAAGGAAAGTCATCCTATATTTCTAAAATAACTGTTCAAACATCCATTCTTGATAGGATCATGGAGGACTAAAAAGTTGATGATCAACTATAGAGAAAGGTAGTAAATATTATAAAGATTATCTTTTCTAAAAATGAATTTATAAGGTTTATAACCTAGATATGTATCTCATAAAAACTAGTAATGAAGATGTAAATTATATATGATTCACATTGATCATCCATCTCTGTTCATCTAGGAAGTAATAAGATGAATATATATATATTAAGAAAAAACTTATGGTTGGATAACATGAAGAGGAAGATTTTATAATTTGTGTCTCAAAACATGGTATGCCAAAAAGTCAAGTATGAATCGAAAAAGTATAAGTATAAGATGTAATAATTTCCTATACCAGTATAGAAATGTAAACAATTACCATGGATTTCATCGTAGGACTCCCCGAGACATCAATCGAAAGTAAAACCATTTTTAGGGTTATTGATTGCATTAAACATATACATATTTAATTATTATCATGGAATAATTGTATCTTGAAAAAATTACCAATATATTCAAAAGATAATTTATTAGACTACATGGAGTAAAAATCTCCATTGTATCTAATAGAGATATGAATTTTACCACAAGGTTATAGAGAAACATTCAACAAGTGTTGGATATAAAGTTGAGTTTTGGTATTTCTTATCACCCTCAGAAGGATGGTCTGTCTGAGAGAACCATTCATACTCTATAGGATATATTGATTTCTGTTCAATGTATTTATAAGGATGTTGGGATCAATACAATACACAAGTGGATTTCTTATACTAAAATAGTATACATTCTAGTATTCAAATGGAACTATATGAGTATTTGTATAGGAAGAGGTTTTAGACTCCAAAATGATGGGATATAAAAAGCTAATGTAACTTGATATTATCTAATAGATGATAGAGAAAATTAAAACTATTCATAATCATTATAAATCCATTCAAATTCGATAGAAAATAAATACAAAACTCATTGGCTTGACATAGAGTTTGAGGTTGGAGATAAGGTGATCCTTAATATATCACCATGGAAGAATTCCATGAGGTTTGGGAATAAGGGAAAGCTTATTACTAGACACATCAGCCACTTTTAGAACTTTGATCACATTAAATCTATTTATATTTGAATAGAACTTAGACATGTTATATATCAAGTACATTTTGTGTTTCATACATCCCTCTTAAGGAAGTACATACCAGACCCCACACTTGTATTGAGTTCAAACGTGGTACCTTTTGAGAATGAAATTTCATACAAGGGGATATTATTAAAGATTATAGATCCTAGAGAAAAGTTTATACAAAATAAGAGAACTCAAATGGTCAAAGTACTATGTTGGAACCACAAGTTTGATGAGGCAACATTAAACAAAGACGAGGTGAAGAAATATAAGTACACTTGTTATTTTAGTGTATGAAATGAAATTTCAATAAACAAAATTTATAAAGGGGGAAGAATTTAAAAAAAACAACTTTTATAAATAAAATATTCTTATAAATTAATAAATTACTTAGTAAGTAATATTTTTATAGAAAAAAATGAACTATATTCAATTTATTATTTTTGAATGATATAAAATATTTCCATAACTGTTCGACGGGAATAGAAGACTGTCAAGCATCATAACCATTGATAATATATTTATTCTATAGTAACTATTAATATTGGTATATATTAAGTGTTATTATAAAGTATAATTGACATAAATGGTTTAAGTGATGACCTAAATCAGTAGGATAATACCCTATAAAGCCTATTTATTAGAGCACTTAAGGGAGATAACATCACTTGGATTTTCCTTTGACCAATCCCAAGCCAAGATTCCAATAATGAAAAATGAGAATAATTTTTTCTGAGAGAATTTAAATATTATATTGATCGGGAACCAAACCATGTTCACCAAACCACCGTAATAAAGTTTCACCACCACACACCTTACCCTTAGGGCATACACTAGTGTAATAGGGGGTTATTTATCTAGACACTAATAATATGATTTTTTATATTTTATTTCATATAAAATAATCATTATAATTATCCATTATTCAATATTACTTCATGTATATATATTATATAATTATTTTGATAAAATTTATATTTTGATATGGAGAAATAAAAATTATATTATTGGAAATATATAATTTCAAATAAAACAATAATTTTGATAAATCCATAATTTTTTTAATTTTTTTTTATTTTTATGAAATATTCTTATTAAATAATATTTATTTTAATATAAATGATAATATAATTTATTTATATCCAATGTAATTCTTATATGGTCCATAAATTGGTTAGTGTTGTAAAACCTACTATTTTTCACTTAGTAAGAATTTTTTTTAAAAGTGTAATTTATCATATTTAGAAAAATATTTTGGTAAAATAGATATTATTATTTGAAATCATCATGTAAAAATTTTCTAATGGTGATTTTGTTATAATTTTCTAAGAAATTATAATTCTTGGGTAAAAATTAAATATGGTATAAATATGTGACATGTGATATGTCATTATAATAGCCCAAATGTGATGTAATAAATAATATAAGGAGACACCATGACCAACATTATATTTTACATTTATAATAACATGCTCTTAAAGTTATTTGATTATACTTACACACCTATAATTAACCCAAAAAAACTTATAATATATTTTAAGATTTTAAAAACAATTCCTTAGGAATATGACTAACTTCCACATCTTCAATGGTATTATTTTAAGGCGTTTGGTTCATATCCTAAAAAAATATTTAAAACCACTCCAATTTATTAGAATACATGTGAAAAAACTATAAGAATGTTTTTTTGATGATTTTATCACTTCGATTATAAAACCTATATTTAGAAACTAATAAAGAATTATCCCCTCTTTTTCTATATATACCCACCAACCTCCTATTAATCTTCACTAAAAACATATTGAGAATGAATATCCTCTCCCTATCACAATATAAATACCTCTTATGGTGTTCTTAATCTCTTAATAAGCTTCCCCATGATTTTAGAAGCACTCTCTCATGGTAAAGGATTCTCTTTGTCATCTTTTTATTCTAGTACTTTCTTCATATTAATGATTTTAATTTCAAATAATTCATGTTGTAATGTGTTTTTACACATCCATTTACTTATCTTATAATTAAAATATAATGAGAGAAAACCTTTCACTCTCATTATACCATTCCATGAACCTTTATATACAACTATTATATTATGAAAAGTATCACAAAATTTTCCACGCCCAACTTTTATATTTTCAATACCAATCCTGATTTCAACTCATGGTTATTAACCTATATGTAACTATCCTTCATTGATTTGGGTATTCTGTTTAAGTGACCAATACACATTAAACATAAAATTAAATGTATTAAAAGGCATTCTTAGGTTTTATGATATATGTGGAACACAAATACATGTACATTATATGAATGTGATGGTTGGGACCAAACTTATATATCCCTCCAATGCATTGGGTAATGTTTTTATCTCATGAGATACAATGTATGGTTCATGAGAAGTTATCCCAAGAACACTATGTTACTATGTTTAAGTTATTAGATTTTACTGATGCTAATGATGCCAGGTTTTATGTTGTTACCAAATTCCTATGTTTCCTTGATGTTATCAACTAATATCCTATTTCAATGTTCATTTTTTTGATTCTCACCCTTTTATATCACCATGATACGCATCTTGAATCACATGTATTACTTTAATCATGTTATGCTTTGATTATTACCTTACTAAGTATTATATCTTACCCATTTCTTTTGTATATCCCCAAGTTATCTCATGTAGTCTTAAAATATTGATGTAATTTAATGGAATGTTTGGAGTTTTCAAATCATGTTGTTTTATCCCAATGTTACATTATTATTATATATATCTAATTACCCAATTAAATGATGCCTCATAATATTTTCAGATTTTATTATGAGTTCATTTATGTAATAAATCATGAACTACAATGTATCAAAGATATGGGTTGTCATACTCCTTTCCAAAAAATAGGAACTAAAATAAAATCATCTTTCATGTAGAACAACTACTCCCTTCTCATTATTCATCTTATTGTTGGATGGATCTTTATGAAGTTCCAATAATTTTTTTTCCATTTATGGAATTTATAAATCAATATTATATATGTAAAATTTTCATCCCCTTATATATATATAAAACCCTTTAATATTTATAGAGATCAATGTCTCCATAATTATATCATTTTAAAAAATTATTCTCTATATTTCAAGGTAAATTCTCCATGCTTCCCTTTATGAATTTTTTAAATTATTCATTAATTTTATGGAAAAGTACATCCTAAAAAATTATCTATATACTCTATCAAACTTTTCCAAATTTCTCCATTAATTTTGACTTATGATTTTCCATTTAGTCCTCATAATTCCATCTTGAAAGATAAAACATGTAATTATGATAGTATGATGAATAGTTTCCTTTAAAACATGACTATTATTATTATGGATTAAACCAAAAATTAATTCATCACTACAAATATAAAACATTGCAAATCCACATTGTGACAAACTCAATTGTATCATATAAGGCTCACATACACAAGACATGTATCCATTAAACTTTTATTCCATGACACAACCAAAACCTTTGTGGCATGATCACTTATACTCTAGAAGTATCAATTTCTCCACATTAATCTTCCATGATGTTACCCTATTTTCATGGAATAAAATATGGTCAATAACTATATCCAAAAAAATCCACTTGAGATATTATATTTAATTATTTTATAGATTGCAGATATCTTAATCCATTATAACTTTCAAGTTGGTTGTGGTGTGATCATCCACTCTAAGGAATGAACCATAAATAGGTAAAACCACTGAAATATTCTTTAATTTACTTCATATTTTATCTTCTATATAGTGTTTTGGCCAATTATATTCATATTTGAATTTCCCTTTGTATTTTAGTTTCTTTACAATATTAAAGTCAATATGTGATAAAATCTTGGGTGATGGTATAACACCCCATTACATAAAAAACCCATTATTTCATGATTTATAAAAATGGATGAAATTTATTACACTTATTGGATATTTTCAATGTAAATGTTTTATAGAATTTGGTAAAAAATTACATAATAAAGTGGACATTTCCACACAATTTCTATTTTTACAAATGCACAATTTTTTTATAAAGACACACTTTCTTCATTGAAGGTAACTCCCATATATATAAATATGACATTATTAACTTTTATAATCATCCTTAAGCCTTATTAAAAAATATTTGAAGATTTGGAATGAGTAAGAAAAATATCATTAAGGGACATAATATAAAAGAAACCCATTAGTCTATTTTTAAATCTAAAAAATATATAAGAAAGTTTTACTTTTTCACAGTGAACATTTGACATAAAATATCTATTTAATTTTTTATGAAAAAAATTAATTTCTTAATAGCTTCATTAAATAGTTCATAAGTAATCATAAAGGAAATATCTTAATCATAAGGTTTTCTTGGAAAACATGAAAAATCATGAATACCTATCCATGAAAGTAATCCTTTCACATTTATTTTATTAAATAGTTGATAAAAATTCATTAAAAATATAAGCACATTTTTTTACCCTTTGAAATTGAAATATTTCATTTATAAACCAATAAATTCATATAATGTAGGTACCTTTATAAATTATCATTACATTCACCGTTACAATAACTCTTATAATGAAATCACATAACCAGATAATTCCAATATATCTTAG
Source organism: Viscum album (assembly GCA_963277665.1). NCBI lineage: Eukaryota > Viridiplantae > Streptophyta > Magnoliopsida > Santalales > Viscaceae > Viscum > Viscum album. The sequence continues at coordinate 1,929,470,784 of OY728164.1, read as the reverse complement.
GAGTAACCTATCACTAGTAAACTCCATCATTTTACCCAATGAATTTTATATCTATATTGGGATCACCCATAATTAATATAAAATTTACAATAACCACAGAATAAATAAAACACATATATTTTGAAGTTTAATGATAAAAATATTTTAATTTTGAATTCAATCGCAAAATAAATAACACTTTTAATTACATAATAAAGATGAGAAAAATTGTCTATTTCTTTATTTTTTTAAAATTTCAAAATTTCACAAAATATTGTGAGAAATAATTTATTTGAAAATAATATTTGAAAATCTTATAAGAGTATTGATAAAAAATTACTACTATAATGATGGGAAAATATGTTCAATATATATAAGTTAAAAAAAATTCTTTTTTTAATTTGGTAAAAAAGAAAAAATGACCCATTTGATAAATGTTTAAAAGATTAATTTTTAAAACTATTGAAATAAAGTAAAATGTATTTGAAAATTAATTTTCAAAATATTTATTGTATAAATAATAACATTCTTTTAAAATTTTAAAGAACAAGGATATGTGTGAGAATGATTTAAAATAAATACTTGAAAATAAGGTTAAAAATACCTTACCTTATGTTCCATATTGCTTCATACGTTCTCCAACTCTTGAATAATAAAATTATATTTTATTTAAATTTGATAATTAAAAATTTCCATTTTCATTTATTTATAATTATTCCATGTAATTCATTCATTACCATGACTTATTTAGTTACAAAAATAATTACATTTTTGTTTAATGTTTTTGTGTCATTCAGTTTATAACCTCAAAAAAACATCAACACGTTTACTATGATCAAAGTGTTTATGTACCATTATCTAAATATTATTAAACATCTTATATTTATCATATTTATATATTATATAAACTTTAAAATATACCCTATTTATGGTAGTTATGAAAATTTATCCACGTCATTTCATGGAGACGATAGTCTATATGTATGCATGAACACCGTTTTCATTTTTCTAACAAGTGGAAAATAAATAAAGTAGATTATAATTTAATTTTATATAATCATAAATATGTTATAAATGTATTATTTATTCATTTTTTTTCAACCTCTTTTAAAATAAAAAACAAATCACATTGATTTGAAGAGGTCTTATTCCACATATATGCATGAGTGATGTTACCAATTTCAAATGAATAGAATGAGAAAAAAGTTAAGTAGTACATTATTTTTATAGAATCATATTCATATCCAAAATAAAATATATATTAATATATTCTATAATTTTAACTATTCATATGGTTCGATGATGAAAAAATGAAACACATCGCTTCACGGTTGTGGTAGTCTAAGACGTATACACAAGTGATGTTTCCATTTCTCATAAGATAGAAAAGGATATGGAAATAGGGTTGTAACATAATCATAATAAAAATTAATTATATTGAATATGGTAATTCAATTATTTTATTATGGTTGAAGAATATTTTATGTAGGTAAAAGAATTAATAAACATGAAATAGGTCGGTTAGGACTTATACCTTCTATTTTGATATCTACCTTTGGATTACACCATAATACTTATCAGATTTGAATTTTAGGAAGAAAAATATATATTGAAAGTGTTGAGGTATTTATGATAGATTTTGGGGCAGTTTTTTTTGAACTAGAGTTCTCAAATGTCGTGGGGAAGGGATGGGAGGAGGTTCCCTTTTACAAGTGAGGGAGTGATACACTTTTATTTTTTCTAAATTTTTAAATATTTTAAAGTCTTAACCATGAGAAGGTGGATAAAAACTATCCAAATTAAAATAATTTATCACAAGGGTTGAAATAAAATCATCTAATCATAATTAATATATTATTTTGTGGCCTTATCACTTAGTTTTTACCTTAATTTACCCCAATTTATTCTTTACTATGGTGACACATTTTTACCATAGTTACTATTCATAATTTCCAAAAAAGAAATTAAAATAATTAATAAATTTTAAACTAAAGATTATAAATATCGAATCTATTATTTATGACTCAATTTATATAATATATAGAAATTAATTTTAGTATATGTGGGAAACATTCAATATATATTTTTAGAAAATTATGTTTTTATACGTTAAAATGATCTTATACAAAAAAATATAACATTGTTTATTATATAATTATATATAATATTGTTATAAAAATGGATATTATTTTTATTAAAAAAATAATGTTACTTTTAAGTTAATTTATTTAACAAAAATAAATGTCAGTTTTGCAAAGAACTGCACTATTCACTATTCACTTAAAAATTAATCTTTTTAGTAAAACCTAGGAATTCATCCAAAGTAAAATTTAATATGTTGACATCAGTTTCTGTTTAACTTTTATAAAATTATAATTATAAAATAAATATATTTTTCTTTTAAATAAAACTATATAAGTTATTGAAAAACAATTTAGTTAAAGAAAGCTCTCCCTTTTCAACAGAAAACTTTAATAAAATTATTTATCAATATATGATGAATATAAATACTCAAAATGAATATTTATAAATAATAATGTAGATTTATTTCCAGTATTACATGGGTTGTCACATTTCCCCCTTTGGAAATTATTTCCTCATAATTTTATTCATTACTTAAACATGTGAAGGTATTTTTGTCTCATAATATTTTCAGATTACCATGTTTCTTCCTTCTTCCATAAATCCTTAAACTAGTAAATTAATTTATTTCATAGTAAATGATCTATATAATACAAAATCAATAATACATTTTCTTTACAAGAGATTTTGTACTATAACTGTACCACTTCTGGTCTTAAAACATGAGGACCAGGTATGTACTTTCTTAGCTTAGAAACATGAAACACATCATATACCTTATAAAAAAATTAGAGTTTAATATACACTTTAAGAAAATAATCCTACCATTTATAGAAATTCATATTGCCCAATAATACACATACTTAAATTTACCTTTTTATAAAAATTCATATCACATTTCCATGGATATAATTTAAGTAAAAAATGATAGCCTACCTCAAACAAGAGATCTTTCATTCAGTTATATTTGTAACTCTCTTATATTTTCTTACCTGTCCTCCTATGTTGTTGAATCATATTTACTTTCTCTACCATTTCTTTTACCTAATATGGTCCTAAAAATTTCATCCAACCAAATTCATCCCAACATGGTGGAGTCCAACATTATTTCCTATATAATTCTTATAAAGGTTCTATGTATATACTTAAATTAAAATAGTTATTAAGAGAAAATTATATTAATAAAATATAATGATCCAAAATTTATTGATAATCCAAAGATAAAAAATGAATCTTATAATACAAATTCTAAATTATTGTCTCTGATTGTCCCTCAGATTGAGGATTTAAACCTGTTTTGAAATTTAATTTAGTATATAAATAATTTTGAAGTCATTTATAATAATTTTATGTAAAATTGGGATAATGATCACATATAATATGGAGGGTTACTCTATGTAACCTAAATATGTACTTAATATAATTTCTTGAAATACTATCCAAAGATATAGTATCTCGTATTGGTAGAAAATGAATATATTTAGTCAAATGATCAATAATAACCCAAATTTCATTATTATCATGAGATGTATTTGGAAATACATATAATGACCCAAAAATTTATAAATGAATTTCCCTTTTCAAAATAAATTCATAACTATATAATGAAGTTATATAAAACATATACACTATTTTCTATTTTGGACCGTTATAAATTATATCCTATTAGATTTCAAAGACCATTAAGAATCATAACCATTGATGATATAGGAATTATACAATAACTATTATGACTAGTTTATGTTAAGGGTTATGATAAATACAATTGACATAGAAAAAAGAAGCGATGGACTCCACTAAAAAGATTTTAACCTATGAAGTCCATTTATTAGAGCTTCCAAGGGAGATGACATCCCTGAGATTTACCGTAGACCAATCCCAATCCGATATTCAATAACTAAATCTTGAGTAAAAACATATATGGGATAATTTCAAGTTCATCATGACCATGATCCAAACCAAATTCATCATACAACCCTAAGAAAGTGTCACAATCACACACCTTACCCTTAGGGCATACACATGTGTAATAAGGGTTTATGTTTCTAGATGATAAAAATATGTATTTTTATATATCTATTTTCAATAAAAAATGATTATATTTAATATTTTTTGTATTAATTTATAAATGATTAATTAAAAAGTATGAGATAAATTAGATTTTTATATGATGAAAATAAAATTTTGTCTTTGGGAAATATATAGTTTCAATCAAGACACCCTTCTTGATGGATTCAATAATTTTTGAAATAAATGTTATTTTAATAAATTATTCTTAATAAATAATATTTATTTAAATTTAAATTAAAATATTATTTTATGAATTCAAATGTTATATTTATAATGTTTGGAATCTGCTATCATCATAAAATATCAAATTTTTCAATAAATGAGGATTTTTGGTTAAAAAGTGTAAATTTTCATATTCAGAGGAAAATTTTGACAAAATAAATATTATTTTTGAAATAATCATTAAAAAACTTTCCAATAGTGAGTATTTCATAATTTCTTGAGATAGTTTAATTTTTGGATAAAAATTGAATACATTATAGATATATGGTTTGTATTATGACATCATAAAATAAAATAAGTGATGTAATAAATACTATTAAGAGTATGCATCACCAAAATTATGTTTCCAATTTAAAATATTTTTTATAATTTATTTGATTTATTTTACAAATCCTTTATGAATCCTCTAATACATATATTATATTTTATGGTTTTATTATTAATTCTTTATGAACATGACTCACTTCCACCTCACCAATGGTATTAATATAAATAATTCGGTTCTTATCCTTATAAAATATTTTAAACCACTCCATTTTTGTTGAAAAATTTGTAAAATACAGTGGTATTGTTTTTTATTTTTGATTATTTTGTTATATAGAGTTCAAAACCTATGTTTAAATATTAATAAAGAGTCACCCACTATTTTGGTATAAAAACCCACGAAACCTCCCATCCATATTCACTAAAAACCCTTGGACCATGAAGTTACTCTAACTTTTCTACACTATATCCCTCCAAAGGTTCCCCCATGCTCATAAGAAGCTCCTCCCAATATTTTAGAGAATCCCTCTCAAGGTAAGGGATCCTCTCCTTCACCTCTTTATTCAAGAATCTTTTTTATATTATGCCTTTTGATTTCTAATTTTTCATGTTAAAATAGGTTTTTACACATCCCTATTAGTTTACTATTAGTTTAATTATTATTTCAAGTGATGATATACCCCTTTAACTATTAATAAATCCTTCTATTAATCTTTATATACCCCTATAATGATGTCTAAGTTATACTATGATTTTCCATACCAAACATTTGTGTAATAAATTCCCATCCCTATTTAAACACAAGGGTATTCACCAAGATGTACATATCCTTAATTAATTTTGGAATGAAATTAATATAACCCCCAATAGTTTATCATGGGATTAAAATTTATGATGGATGTAATTATGTTATATGATCTATGTGGCACACTTATGTATATATATGATAAGAATGTGACGGGTGGGTCCAAAATTATATAGTCCTTCAAAGCATTGGGTAATGTTTTTATCACATGATATAACATGTATGTTTCATGAAAGTTTATCCTAAGAACACTATATTAGGATGTATTAATGATTATCCTTGACTTATTTTTATGATTCCATGTTTTATGTTCTTTCCACATTACTATGTTTACTTGATGTTATCATCTTATATCTTGATTCAAAGATATTTTTTATGATTATCAATCCTTTAATGTCATCATGATGTTCCTATTTCCTAACATGTAGTGATTTCAACATTTTATTATTTTATTATTCCCTTTATGGGATTTATATCTCACCCCATTCTTATGTACATCCCTAGGTTATCCCGTATAGTTTTAGAAGATCAAAGAAACTTAAAGGGATGATATGGAATTTTTAAATAATGATGTTATATCCCTAATCAAGTAATTATTTGATGTAAATAATTTACCAAATACACTATTCAACATGATCATTTGGAATTGTATTTTTTGTACCTTTATATAACAAATCATGAATTAAGGTGTACAAAAGATAAAGGTTTTCATAGTTGCCATCGGAGGAGAGCCCAATTATTTTTGGTATAAGGATTAAAAAACCCTACAAAAATAATTAGGTATAATAATAATAATCATATGAAATCGTCCATAAATATTTTTAAAGTATATACAATGTGGTTTCAAAAAAAAAAAATACATCCCCCTCTAGACACTACTTGTGGATGTGGCTTTGGCATAACTCTAACAATGGGTAATAACCTTGAAAAGGGTGTATAGGGCTTGACTCGATAGTCACTTGGTGCAAGAAAAAAGGTATTTTTTCATAGCTGGTTTGACACTCATGGGGGGATATAGTTTTTTAAATTCACAAGATCATTATGAACTATTTTAGGTGAACAAAAATTACCATAAGATTTCATTTTCAGAAATAAATCTTGGATAACTTAGATTGAAACCAAAAAATTCATTGGATAATAATTATATGAAATTTAAGAGTTATCCCATTAAATTTCATGGTATCCCATTTATGTTTTTAGTAGTTAAAAAATTATCATCCCTTATTTTTCATTTTAGTTTAGTCAATGGATTGAAATAGGATACTCTGAGTCAACAAACAATGTGAGGGGAAATGCGATGACTATCCAAATGAGATACCCACCCAATGAGAGTATGAGTCAAGAAATTCATGATGATATTTTCTAAATTAACTCATGTTTTTAATAGAAAATTAATTTTAGGTGAAATCCCATACACCCTATGAAATATAATGCTTCAATTTTTATTTTTATGTGAAAAAGGACTCTAAGTTTTAGTGGATCTTCTAATCCATTATTCATGGAACAATGGATCAAATCCATTGAAAAGATATTATACATCATTTAATTCAATAAGAAAGTGAATGTTTTAACAAATTTTTATTATATGGAGGGATAAGTTGATCAATAGTGGATATTAATAAAATATACAAATCTTGTGGATGGATTCAAAGATATGTAGTGAAAATAATTCTAGAAAATTATTTTTGATAAATATTTTTCTCACACTATCTAACTAAAAATGGAGGGAGATTTCATTATCCTCAAGAAAATGAAAAATGAATTAATTAGGGTGTACGATTAAATGTTAAAAATAATTACACGATACACCTCCATATTTTTCATTGACCCAAAAATTATGTTTGGATACTTTATTAGGGGGGCTAAATACAATTCTATGAAATGTTTTTGAAATTAATGACTTTGAAGACTATGAGGAAATTTTATGATGTTTCCTCAAAGTCAAAATGGTGATCTGTGAATATCAATGGTCTTATGGGTATGGAGATAGGTTTTGGAGCATGGATTCTAATTATAGTCATTTGATTGAGAAATATCACGAGGGTATGAAAGTCTAACACCTCACTTGTCAAAAGTATGGGAAGAAGAATCCTAGAAATTTCCTGAAGGGGAAAATAAAATGATTTAGGTGTGGGAAGGAAGGGAACCTATCTAGAGATTTCCAATATTAGAAACCCACCAATGTGATGGAAGAATGTAATGATCCAGGAAACCCTGATATTACTATCCAATGTTTCAAAATCAAATAAAAAAGTCACTATATAAATCAATTCACTAAGAAAAGGGTTGTTGTTGATAACTAATGACAAGTGATGGAAAAACCTCAATGACCTAGAGAGAAAGGGTGATCTTATGGAATCACAACTGCTATGGTGGAACTTAACAATGAAGTGGGGATAGGTATTCTAGTTATTCATTTAATGATAGTGAAAATACAATTTTATTATGGTTATTTTCATTATTTTATGTCAACTATGATTAGTATAAAAATTCAAACACCACCTTAAAACATATATGTTGAGTTATTGGAGAATATGGAAAATGGGTCAATTTTGTCATCCCAAGAATATAATTCAGCCCCTATAAAAATTTTTGGGCTTAATTTCCTATAAATCCTTGTGATACTCCCTTTAGTATAATTCAATGCTATCCTAAACATTGTTTGTATATCTTTGTAATGATCCGAATCACCCTCCAGATTCTTAATCAACCTCCAATTCTATAAAAGTTTGAGGGGGAGGATGAATATCCTTTAGTATAATCATCTCAAGAATGTATATTTTTGCCTCATGAAAAATAATATCGAGTTAAAATGATTGATTCTATTTAAATGATCATACTTGATGACATTCCCAAAGTAAGGGAATTTGTTGATGTGTTTCCTAAAGAATTTATTGGTCTTACTCCTAGTTTAGAGGTTGAGTTATCAATCAAACTTATACATGGTTCTTCACACATATCCAATAATCTATATTGAATCTAAACTTTTGAACTTGTGGAGATGTAGAAGAAAGTACAAAAGAATATTCATAAATGGTTTATATTCCCAAGTTCTTAAATATAGGGTGTATCCATCCTTTTCATTAAAAAGGATGCATCAATGTGACCATGTATTGATTTTTATGATATTAAAGAGATCATGTTAAAGAAAAATTATCCTCAACCACTGATTTTTGACTTGTTCAATCAACTATGTGAAACCCAATACTTCTCCAAGAAAGATCATTGGCCTGGTTATTCTCAAGTAAATTCAAATATGGAGGATATCACCATGGTTGGTTTTTATAAAAGGTATTAACACTATGAGTTCATTGTGATTCCATTAGGAATAAAAAATGATCTAGTTGTCTTCATAGACCTAATAAATAGAGTATTTAGGGATTACCTTGAAAATTTATGGTATTATTTAAAGATGGTATTATTATATACTATAAAAATAAGGTGTAATATAGGGATCGTTTAAATGATTTAATAAAAAACATACAGAAATAGAATTTGCATGATAAGCACAAAAAATGTCAGTTTTGGATGGAGTAAGTAACATTCCTAGGGCATGTTATCACCAAAAATGGATATTTTTGGATCTTTAAAAAATAAATGAAATTAAAGGATAACCTATACCAATATATGTAATAGAAATCTAAAGTTTCCTTAGATTATCTGGGTACTATCATCGATTTTTGATAAAATTATCAGGATTTTTAGACCCACTTACCAAGATAAATCAGGATGGTGAAATTTTTTAAGATAGGAGAATGTGGGGAGATATTTAAAGATTTGAAAAAGAACTTAATCACTACCCTATAATCACATTAACCACTATTAGGGAAGGATTTGTGATCCATAACAATGTTTCCAAAAATGGTTTTGGTTTTATACTTATACAGGATAACAATGTGATGGCCTATGCCTCCTTCCAATTAACGATCAATGATTATAAATACCCATACCATGAACTTTAATTGGTTAAAATTATATTTACATTGAATATTTGGTGACATTAACTCTGTAGGGAGAAGTGTAAAATATATACGGACCGAGTAAGCCTCATGTATATATTCATAAAAAATAAGATAAATATGTTCTAATAAAGGTGGTTAGATATAATCAAGGATTATGATTTCTCAATCCATTAATATCCTAGTAGGGTGAAAAATGTAGGTGATTATTTGAATAGAAAGGATCCAAAACCCTATCCATGATGAGGATCGAAGGGATCCAATTTTCCTAGACATACAAAGGAGGAAATAGGAATAAAAAAGGATATTAATCCTACCTTTCTCAAATAATTTCTAAAAAATATATTATTGAGAGGATAAAGGAGTACACAAAATATGATTAAGTTTTATAGAAATAGGTAGTAAATATTCTAGAGGTAGAAAATAGTAAACATGGAGTTATAAGATTTGGAACCCAAATATGTGTCCCATAAAAAACAAAGCTAAAGGATAAATTATAGATGATGTGGATAGCTCATCATTATCTATTAATCCAAGAATCACTAAGATCTATAGATATATTAATTAAATATTTTGGTTGGAAAAAATGAAGTGGGATATTGCAGAATTTTTTCTCAATTCTTGGTATGCAGACAAGTCAAGTAAGAATGATAGAATTATAAGTGTATTCTTAAGCCATTTAAAATACTATTATGGAAATAAGAAAAAATAAAAATTGACTTTAAACATGGGTAATTATTTATTATCGAGATTTCAAAGGTTCAGTGATATGGTATAATGTGTGTAGTGTCCCTAATGTAGAATCCTCGGCTATGATACTATTTTTTGAAGTCAATTGTTTTTATTTTTTCTTCTGAATGTCTGTGTGTGTGTATGGGGGGGGGGGGGGGGGGGTTGTTTTTAGATCTTAATTAAATTTCTTTAAGGATGAAGTTTTATTTAATAATTTTATTAATATTGGGGTGAGTTAATTATTAGGGATTTAACTATATAATATATTTGAGAGTTGAATTTTTTTTCATAAAATTATCATCCCCTTAATAAGATATTTTTGATTGGAATTCCCAATTTTGGCTTTAATCCAATCCTTAATAAGGGTTATAGTATTTATCAATTATATTTTATTGAATATTTAATATTTAATAAACCCATTTTTATTATTGGTTCTAATAAGCCATGTAATCCATATTTTAAACAAGACATGTCAATAATACTTTACATATCTAGTTTCACATACAAAATTCTAATTTAATGAATGTGAATTGAGAAAAATATCTCAAACACTTAACACCCCAAAACTGTGACTCACCCTAATGGATGATTTAATAATACGTTTATATATTAAATAATTTTGTTGGTATTTTTTATGAGTTAGTAAATGAAAAAATAATGATATCAGAAAATAATTACTCACCGAACACGTACAAATAAAGGGAGGTAAACACAAGCTTTTGATTGAATGATAAATCCAAAGAGGACAGGGTTTTTTGGATTCATTTAAACTATTTTAATAAAATATATATTACACTATATAATGTGTATGATAATAAGATATGATGATAATGAGACACTAATTAACCATAAATTCAAATTGCAATCACACATACACAATTACAATTGAAAACACTTGAAGTACATGAAAAGAAATCATGTAGGAATGCTATATCAAGTATAAAATTGAGTTTGTAAAGTACTATTAGGTAATTTTAATGGATATGGCCATTTAAATATATCTATCTTAGTGATTAAGTGACAAAAACTTGTAAGGATAATAGGAAAGTGTATTTATAGCCCAAGGTGGTGGACTATTTTCCTTAGAAAAGTGACCTCCATGTTTTCTTAAACATTTGACAATGAATATATCTAAATCTTAGAAACTAATATTCATAGAAGTTTTATGTTGGGATTTTTATAGTCTAACCTCCAAATTTAGTGGCCTTGTACTTTTGGAGCCAATAACATGGCCGTTTTTATAAACCATGTTTTGTTGTCGAGTATTGTATGAAAGTTTTCCATGGAATAAAATTTTAATGAATTTATTATAGTAATATGTCTTAATTTATGATAAAATTATTAATTTTTTATCCTAAATATTAAATTTATACCCTTAAAATTTTAGCATAATTGGGATTTTGGATTGGTATAAATATCAAGAAAGGTGATATGGTCTTAAATCCATGGAATAATTATGGGCTGTACTTTCATACATTAATTGGGAATTGAAATTTTTATCCATGTTGTAATGGAATATAACTTGATTTTTTTGGAGTATAAATGAAATTAGACTTATTTATTGATCCCATAAAATATAATATCACATCTATAATAGTTTTATTAATAGATTCATCGGGCCATCTTGAATGATCCATATATCCCTTTAGATGAAAGAATTAGACAAATATTCATTTGAATGATTTATTGGAATTTAAATTATGAGAACTAACAAATTAGAATAAAATAAATTGGATCACTATATTGAATGAAGTTATCAAAATATAATACTACATTATAATTGAATGAATTCAAACAGTGCTCTCATATATGTTTATGATCAAAACATGAATATTGAATGGAAATTAATCATTTTCAATGAGAATTTAGGGATGGTAGTGACATAAAATTATGAATTAATATGTAATATCAACTCTCCCACACTTAATATAGTTCATTACCTCAGGAACACAAGACAAAAACAAAAAAAAATCATTTTCACTCAATAAAAAATATTAAAATTATGTTTTCATCAATAAAGGGGGTCTAGACTAGTTTATTCATCCATAATGAATTCCACCAAAAATAATTATATATAAAATTTGTAAAAAATAATAATTTTTTTCATGCTCAAAAATTATAAATGGAAATTGTAATCAAATAAATATCACACCTCCCAGAATTATGTAAATTTATTGATGAGGTTCACTCATTGACCAACCAAAATTGAAAATTTTAATGTTTGTAAGAGATCCCAGCTTTAGTTACATATTATAATGTTTATAGGAATCAAGATATATATTTTTAGGGTTTTCAATGGTTATGGGATGGTTGGAATATAATATCCAAAAAGTGGAAAAGATGGGTACGACAACAACATTGAAATAGAAATGCACTATTTTTGAAATGATACATAGAAGGAAATGGAAACACATAATTACAAGGGTATAAATGTAAAAATAAATACAAGATATAGATTGATAAATTTATAAGATTATGAAAAGATGAAATATGTACGAAACTCAAAAATTCTAGCATTGAAAGAATAAAACATGATGCAAGTGTTATTTTATTATTTCTTTATTTCTTTTATTTTTCAGAATTTTCACTCATAAAAAATATCACACTCATCCCTCAAACCATGTTTGATCTTCTAAAATTGGAAATTTTAATATTTATAAGAAGATAAAATGTTGAGGAATATTTATTGTTGACTTGCCTAAGACACAACAAATTATTTTTTCTTCATTATGTTTTTCATGTTTTTCAATTTTTTGAGCACTTTTCAATAATATTTGTATACAATGACATAAATATAAACCCATTCCTAAAACTTTCCAAATTGAAACCTCTATACCACAATAAAATGGATTATTTCCCTAAATAATATGATCGAACATTGAAAATAAAGTAAAGTATTCCCAAAATGAAATCCATTCCCCCACAAATTAATTTAAAAAAATCATGCATTAAAAATACCTATAGTTTTTTGTGGGATAAGGTTTTTAGATTATAATATAGTTATATGAAACACATTTTTTATAATATTGATTGGGATTTTAAAAGGAGGATCAATATCAATGTAATGTAAGGCTATTTAGGATCTTTTGAATCTCATGTGGTTCATAAAATGCCTCTATCATATTAATTAACCAAAAATTAGTAATTGAATCTTGAAGGTATATAAAATAAATACTAATAATCAGGTTTTATAGACAAAAAAATAAAATATGGTAATAGGTTACCTTAGCATAAAATATGAAGTTTTTCCTCACAGTATGGGAAAAAAATTTTCCAATCAAAACTTGAGTATTCAAAACCTACAGGTATTGAAAAATACTTTTTATACATGTTTATTATGAAAATAATTTTTTTTGGGTGGGAAAAAAGTATTTTAACTCCCAAAAATGGTTGTAAAAAATTTCAAAATTTAATGGTGAGTAATTTTTCTCATTTTTGGTTATTTTTATTTTATAGTTGTTTTGTTTTATTTAAAACACACCCGCATAACAAGAAAAAAATAATGGATGGATAAAGTGGTAAAAAAAATAAATAGTTATAATTAGATAGGAATAAGAAGAAATAGATAAAAAGAGATAGAAAGAGAAGGATGAGTAAGAGAGGGAGAGGGAGTTAAAGGGAAATAGGTTCCCTCGGTTTGGATTTGGTGGGTCTCTGTCTCCATTCAATGCGGTTTGACTCCGATAGTTGGTGATTTTGTGGAAGTAAATGTGGTTCCTAGCATTTGTTTCCACTCATGGTAATGCTTTAATCTATGTCTATTAACTATGAATGTACTTTTGGAAGAGGGGTCTTAAATATTCACTACACAAAGTGGGTAAACATTGATAATGTTAAAAGGACCTTCCCAATGATAATTAAGTTTACTTGGGTGAATCCAAAATCGATAATTGAAGATAATTACTTTTCAACTTCATGAAATTCTTTTCATAGGATGTGTTTTTCATGTAGCGACTTATATTTCTCTTTATATAGATTGGAATTATCATAGGGATCAAGTTGAAACTCCTCCAGTTCATTTACCAGAAAAAACATCTCTTCAATAGTTTTTCTACAATCAATATTAAAAGTTTTCATATACTAAAATGAATTATATTAGATTTCAACCGGTAAATGAAACAATTTACCAAAAACTATCCTAAAATAAGACATCCTAATAGGTGTTTTATATGTATTTCGATAAGACCAAAGTGGTTCACTATGTCTTTTTGGCTAGTATTATATTGTGGGCGTAATAATTTTCTGAAACATTCTTTTCACTTATCTATTGGAAAGTTTATCCATTGAATTTATTTGAAGGTGATATTATATTAATGTTTCATGTAAAACCACATTATTTTTCAAAAGATATTCCATGTATTGATTATAGAAATGGGTTTCTAAGTCACTCACCAAGGCACAAGAAGTTCCAAATAGATGGATGATGTGGGTTTTGAGGAACTTGCTAACAGTATGCGCATCATCCTTTCTAGTGGGGTTAGACTTGACCGACCTAGAAACATAGTCAAATGTAAGAATAATGTATGATAATCCATTTGAAGGGGGAATGTCCCATGAAATATATTCCCCAAACATCAAATATCTCAAAAGAGATTAAAGGTTTTTAGGTAATTTCATTTATTTTGAAAATTGTTCCAAACTTTTAGAAAGTGAGTCATGATTGAACGAAATTATGTGGGTCCTTGAAGAGTCAAGTCTTGAATAATAATGTTTCATGTACAATTTAGGAGGTCTTTTGTGGTCCCAAGTGGCCACCTTTAGGAATTTAGTGATATAATTCCATTATGGAAGAATTTTTATCTTCATCAACACATCTCATAATCAATAAGACAACCCTAGTTTTTCAAAATTTATTATCTTCCCAAAAATAGTATTTTGAATAACTTTTCAACTTTATTCTTTATTTTTATTTTTTATAGAAAACACTATCAACCAAGTAATTTCGAATTTAGAGATACCATGGTATCTTTAGAGTGATAAATAAGAGGTGTTTAGTAGGAAATTTTTGATCAGTTAATTTAAAATGTGAAGAATTAGAAATTATACTCAGGTGATCATCCATAGGGTTTTCTTTTCCTAGTATATCTTCGATCTCACAGTCAAAATCTTAGATAATATGGATGTATCTTACTGTCCTTGGGATGTAATCACTTTTCTTGAGTATAAAAATTAAATCTAAATTGTTTTTAAAGATGACTATTTTATAACCTAAGAGAAAGGGTTTAGATTTAACCAAGGTACAAACCATAGTTAAAAGTTCATTTTTCAATGAAAGTATAATGGGAATGAGTTTCGTCTAGTGTTTTTGAGGTAAAATAGATTAAATTAGGAATATTTTCTCTTCTATAACCAAGAATGGACCCAATGGATGTATCAAAAGAATCAAAGCTCAATTCAAATTGTGAGGACCAATTTGGTGTAGATTATTGGAGAAGATGTAATCAAAACATCGAGTTCAATAATGGATCTCTTTCAAACCTCTTCTAAATGGAATATAACATAATTATGGATTAGTTGAGTGAGTGGGGGGAAATCGTAATAAATTTTTAGATGAACTACTGATAGAAACTGACATGACCAAGGAATTATCGGATGTCTCGAACTGATGTGGGTTTAGGAAGTGAATTGATCAACTCTACCTTATTTTGATTGAATTGAATATCTTATTGCAAAATTATTTGTCCTAGAACAATCCCACTATTAACTATGAAGTGTAATATTTCAAATTTTAACACAAGGTTACATTTGAAACAATTTTTTAGGACCAGAGAGAGTGAATGCAAGAAGGATTTAAATGACTCAACATAAATGAAAAATTCATCCATGAAGGACTCCATGTAATGCTAATTGAATTCAAAAAATACACTAATAATACACCTTTGTAATGTGTTAAGATTATTTCAAAGGCCAATAATGCATTATCCCATATACATATATTCTAAATGGTAAAGTGAATGGAGTATTTTATTAGTCCTATGGTGTGACTTGTATGTCTATGTTTCTTGTGTATCCATTAAGAAAAAATAATTTCACTTTTTGAATAATATTTCTATAATTTTACCAAGGAAATGAAGTGGGTAGTGATATTTTCCTATTTTAGCATTAACATTTTGATAATCTATTCACACACCCCATTTTTTTCAATCAATTTCTAACCACCTCTACATGTTCATTTTGAAAATCTTTATCCCACCCTCATTAGGTAACAATTGAATCAGACTAACCCATTCACTATAAGAAAATTGTGTAGATAATACCATCTTGAATATTCTTGGTGTTATCATTCATAGCTATATTAAGTATGAGTGGATTGAGTCTTCTTTGAGGTTGTATAATTGGTTCAGATTATTCTTCTAGATGAACGTGATACATGAAAAGGACAGGGTTAATGCTTCTTATGTCCTATAGGGTTCAAACTAAGGCCTTTTTTTTCTCTAACACATGATCAAGTTTGGAATACTTAGTTTTAGTAAGTTTAGGATAGATAATGACATTATAATAGTTATCATAAGAAAGGGATGGATACTTCAGGTGTGAAGGAAGAGGTTTCCGATCACTTTCATCCTTCATTTATGGGCCATAAAACATATAAATAGAGGAAAGGATTCTAGTTAGTTTCGAATCATTTTACCCAATAACTTCCAAGGTGGAGTAGTTTATATCAGATGTGATATGGGATTACAAAGAGTTTTAAGAATCTTTATATTGATGGAGACTATAAATTAAAAGTCAACATAAAATTCTCCATTTATGACTTGTATAATATTAATGAAAATTTCTCAAAATACCCCTTATTAGAGCGTGAAGAACATTATGGAACTGAGTTCAATAAACTCTTAGAAGTTTCATCAGAATTTTGGATAGAGAATATATATTGATCCTTTGATAGGTATCACATGGATTTAAATATATTAAACCCAGCTAGTGGTTCCCAAAATTACATGTAAAAGATGCATTTATGAACATCAATTTTAGTTATAGTTTCCATAAGTAATGGACTTCCTAGAATAAGGGGAGATCAAGAAGAATATTTATAACCTTATTTTATGGGACAAAAAAATTAGCTAGGTATAAGGCCCCAGCCTTAAACCTTACTTAATCTTGAGTTATTACAAGATTACACATTGAGGATCTTTTCGGGTTTAGAGTTTTAGAGAATTAGATCATAAAACTTGCATTACATTCCACATATAAAAAAAAGTGGTTACATAAAGATATTATTCTTCATTCCCATAAATGGAAACATATTTAAAATAAAACATGGGTTCTTTCTTGACACATTTCTTGACACTATCATCATATCATGTACCTTTCCCTTAACCTATGAAAAACATTTAAAAAAACTTGGGATGAGCATAAAAACCTCAGTAAGGGATATAAAAATATGGAAAGGAAACATGGGTACATATATACATAAGAATGAGATCATACTTTACCCATAAAACATAATCACTTTAACATACCTCATCAAAACATGAATAAATAATAGAAATCATAAGACATAAAGGTAACTTGGGGCATTCATAACATTCTTACGTTGGGAGTAACCCTCTTGGTTACGTTTGGAATACCCATCACAGTATATTCCCTAAATCTCTTCGGAGAAACCTTAAAGTTTCAATCCTTTTCATTACCCAATGCATTGGAGAGCTATATCGGGCTCACCCGCCCTTAGTTTATCACAGAACCACCCGTCTTCATAATAATGCCCAAGAACCTCAACATAATTGTATCACATAAAACATACATAAAGGAAACATAACATTTTCACCTTTCAATCACAAGATATCAATACAACACATTGATATAAAGACATTATGAAAACCATTTTCAATACCAAAATAAAAGAAAAGTAAAACATGGTATTTATTTTTCTTTAAAAAAAAGGTATGGCTTGTAGAGGAAGCTGAAACTCAAATAACGGTCACGACGGCGGAGAATTCGTTGTCGCCGCATACGTACAACAAAAACATTACCTTTTGTCATTTAGTAAATTCTTCGTATAAAAATGATTCCTTTTGAATAAACATAAAAGTCAAAGGGGTTTATACACCGTATAAAAGAAGGTTGTGTATAAAACAAAATATTCCTCAATGAAAGGAGATTGAGACGACGTCCCATACCTCGGGTCCGACTTGACTCGATCGTTCTTTAATGTCCTGAATAATAAACTTGAGTTAATTTCTACTTGTTTAAGAACCTTTTTCAAGTTAATTATTCCTTTTATATCACTTATTGCCATGTCATGAACACTATGTAATTATTTAAGTTAATAATGGTCGTTTTAACGATCATTGGTACTTGAGTCAAAAATAAACCCTTTATAATTACAAGTTGTTCATGTATCCATTATATCTAGAATGGTATTATTGATTTAGATATCATATATGTCATATATATCCAGTAAATGCATGCATTTATAATATTACATAATCATTTAGAGGTAAGAAATGAAATGCACCGTTCATGGAGACGGTAAGCCGTACGTACGCATGAACGCTACTTTCATTTCTATTTCGTATTTATAGAATGGAATCATAATGATATAAAAGTATATTATAATTCCATTATAATATCATATATAATATCATAGTTCCATCCTTTATATGTCCCACATATGGTATTTAACGAATCAAATCACTTTGAGGGGGCGGTAGTCCGCACTTCCTTAAATGAAGATATCGCGTTTACCCGTAATGGAAACCATAAAGGTATGACCAAAAAGAAAAATACAGAAGCTTAAGGAATTCATAAACATATTATATATCATATATAATAATAGTGACATCTTAATGGCCATCTTTGAAGGTGTTGAAAGAATGCTGAACAATCATCGTTTCGGAAGGCATAAATTCACCATCCACGGAAACAGTATGTTCATTAACCATTAGATGTAGGTGTGTGTAAGTGTAGCTCGAATAATTCTTACAACAACATACTAGTATATTGAAGATATTGGAGTTGTTCCAAAAGAAATAAATAAAAAGATTTTAGGGGGTTGGAGAAGCAAAATAAAACAAAAGGACTCAAAAGAAGACATTACCTTAAAATCGGGTAACTCCCTTTGGATTGAGCTCAAAAGCTTCCTTGGGAAGTCTTCTGCCCAAAGTGAGGCTTCAAGGAGTATTATAGGGAAGTGTAGAGACAAAACGGGCAGGTGTTGGCCGAGCCAAAGGCTTTGGGAGTGTGGGAAAAGAGGTAGAGGTGGGGGCCTTTTATAAGAGGAGAGGAGGGGCACTCTTGGAAAGTAAAGATAAGTTACTTTATTTTAAAATGAGTTTCGGATTCAAAATGTCCCACATTGATATAATTCGAGGATAAGGTGATAAGGGTTCTGAATCCACCCATCCAATAGGTTTTGGACATGTGTAGGTCATAGATTTTACATTATCTTTTCATTTTATTTAAATCCTTTATTAATGAGGTAATCACTACATCATTATGATGTCATAAATAAATTTATTTATTTAATGTAAAAAAATTATAAAAAAAATACTATGATGTAGGAAATCTTTTTAGATTTCCAATTAATATTTATAGTAAAAAAACCTGACTTGTATAACCCCATATAAAAATTGTTTTCGTAAAACATATTATGTTTGTGTCATTTTTTACTTTTACATTAAATAAAAAGTTATTTATGTTATTTCCCAACCAAAGTGGCTCCATGGGCTCCCCAAGTTGACCCATGGCTTGTCTTGGTCGGCCATGACACATCCAATAAGGTTAGGACATGTGTCTAGGTCATTTTATATTATTAAAGCATTATTTTTACCTAAAACTACACTAATTACCACTAATCGCGATTAAAATCTTAATAAGTTACTATTCACCAAAAATTATTTTAATCTCATTGAACCACATTTTACTTATTAATGACAACCATGTATGTCGAATTTTTGAAATTCAAAACACAAAGGTGGCAAAATTTCATTTAAACGAAAAATCAGTTTTTTTAACTACCACTTAGTGATTTCACTATTCATCAAAAATTGAAGTTTTTCAGAAAAATACCAAAAATTTACCCTAAGCTATATTTGATATTCTGAATTCAAAAATGAAGTCTATTTTACAAAATTCAAAACATATAAGTCACATTAATTAATTTAATAATTAATTCTCGCTGTCAGAGCAAATAGCGTGTTTTATGAAACAATAAGTATCAAAAGATTGACACCAGTTTAAGTCCAATTTCAAAGTGAAAATGATTCCAATGACCACCATTGGATTAAATGGTAAAAATATATTCTAATTTCACTTCAAAAAAAATTCAAAACATAATCTAATCATATAAATAAATTAGATTAAAAAGCAGTTTTAATGTAAAATGTAGTATTTTTCACTATTCATTAAAAAATGAACATTGTCGAAAAAATACCAAAAATTCACACAAAGTAAATTTTGATGTCCCAGTCATAAAGAATAAGTTAATTTTGAAAAACATAGTTTATAAAATTTTAAAAAGATAGATTCAAAAATGGTTTTCCATCAAAAGGCAGTAAAACCATCTTTTAAAAATATTAGTGCATCCCATGCTTAAGATTAGATTTATTTTCATTTTAAGCCTCAAACACTATCTAATTCATTAATAGACATAGATAAAAATATCTATTATTCATTACTTACTTGGGATGTTACATCCTTCCCACCTTTAGAAAATTGTGTCCTCGCAATTTATTTACTTATCGAATAAATGGGGGTACTTATCCCTCATTGCATTTTCAGATTCCCATGTTGCCTCTTCAATCATGTGGTTTTTCCACAAAACCTTTACCTAGTGAATCAACTTATTCCGTAACACTTGATCCCTATGGTCAAGAATCTGGACCGGTTGTTCCTCATAAGATAGGTTCTCTTCCAGCTGAACTACCTCTGGACTCAAAACATGAGATGGATCTGGCATGTACTTTCTCAACATCGAAACATGAAAAACATTGTGTACCTAAGATAAACTCGGAGGTAAAGCCACTTAGTAAGCAACTGATCCAACTCTCTCCATAATTTCATATGGTCCAATAAACCTTGGTCTCTGCTTTCCTTTCTTACCAAATCTCATCACACTTTTCCAAGGAGAAACCTTGAGAAAAACATGATCACCTACCTCAAAAGATAGATCCTTCCTCTGGTTATCCGCATAACTCTTCTGCCTGCTCTGAGCTGTTCTCATGTGCTTCTGAATCAGCTGACCTTTTTTTTCCAACTCTTCTACCAATTCTGGTCCCATCAACTTCCTTTCACCCACTTCATCCCAGAAAGCTGGAGTTCGATACCGCTTCCCATATAATGCCTGAAATGGTGCCATCTGTATACTAGAATGAAAACTGTTATTATATGAAAATTCAACCAAAGAAAGATATTGGTCCCAACTTCCCTGATAATCCATAGAACAATCTCGTAGCATATCCTCCAAGGTCTGAATTGTTCGTTCTGACTGCCCATCTGATTGAGGATGAAAAACTGTACTAAAATTTAATTCAGTACCCAACGACTTCTGAAGGCCTTTCCAAAAGTTAGAAGTGAACCTGAGATCACGGTCAGATACAATGGAGAGAGGAACTCCATGTAACCTGAATATATCTTTAAGATACAAACGTGAAAGTTGATCTAGGGAAAAAGTATCTCGTATAGCAAGGAAATAAGCAGATTTGGTCAAGCGATCAACAATAACCCAGATTGCATTATTACCTCGAGATGTCTTCGGTAATCCCACAACAAAGTCCATGGATATATTCTCCCATTTCCACTCTGGTACTGGTATAGGCTGAAGCATCCCTTTCGGTAACTTCCACTCTGCTTTAACCTGTTGACATGTCAAACACTTCACAGTAAAATCAGCAATATCTCTTTTCATTCCATCCCACCAGTAATACTCTCGAAGATCTCTATACATCTTAGTACTACCTGGATGAACTGAAAATGGAGAACTATGAGATTCACATAACAACTCTCTCTTCAACTATTAATCACAAGGCACACACAATCTCTTCCCAAATCTCAAAACACAATCACTATTAATGTTGAATTCAGGAAACTTACCTTTCTGAACCAGCTCTACCTTTTTCTGCAACTCACTATCTTGCTTCGGTGCTTGCTTGATTCTATCTGATAGAGATGATCTCACTGATACCTGAAACAAAACAGAAGAACTTCCTGCACCAACAACTTCTATGCCAAAGTTCATCAAATCCTTAACCAAAGGATCATGTTCCAAACACAACATTCCTAATGAAGCATTACTTTTTCGACTCAAAGGATCAGCCACTTTATTTACTTTTCCCGGACGGTAATGAATTGTACAATAATAATCCTTGATTAATTCTAGCCATCTCCTCTGTCTCATGTTTAACTCTTTATGAGTGAATATATACTTTAAACTTTTGTGATCAGTATATATTTCACACTTTACTCCATACAAATGATGCCTCCAAATTTTTAAAGCAAAAACAACAGCAGCTAATTCCAAATCATGTGTAGGGTAATTTACCTCATGAGTTTTCAACTGACATGAAGCATAAGAAATTACCTGATCATTCTACATTAGGACGCAACCAAGTCCTTTCAATGAAGCATCACTGTATATAACAAACTCACCATTCCTGGAAGGTAGTGCCAAAACTGGAGCATTCACCAATCTTCTTTTCAATTCCTGAAAACAATCATCACATTCTTTTGTCCAGATAAACTTAACACCCTTCCGAGTTAGCTTAGTCATTGGACTAGATAATCATGAAAAATTTCTAACAAACCTTCGGTAATAGACTGCCAAACCAAAGAAGCTATTAATCTCGGTTACATTTGTGGGTCTTGGCCATTCTTCCACAACTTTTGTTTTTGCAGGATCAACCGTTATTCCATCTTTAGAAACAATATGACCAAGGAAGGAAATTTGTTGCAACCAAAACTCACACTTTCTGAATTTTCCATACAGTTTCTTTTCTTTTAAGGTTTGCAAGATAACCCTTAAATGTCTTTCATGCTCCTCTTTACTTTTAGAAAACACCAAAATATCATCAATGAAAACTACCACAAACTTATCCAAGAACTCATGGAAAATTATATTCATTAAGTCCATGAATACAGCAGGTGCATTGGTTAGCCCAAAAGGCATTACTACAAATTCATAATGGCCATATCTCGTACGGAATACGGTCTTCGGAATATCTGCCTCCTTTACCTTCAGCTGATGGTACCCCGATCTCAAGTCAATCTTTGAAAAAAACTGAGCTCCCTGGAGCTGATCAAACAAATCATCGATATGAGGCAAAGGATATTTGTTCTTAACAGTGATATTATTCAAGGCCCTATAATCAATGCAAAGTCTCATAGAACCATCTTTCTTTTTAACAAATAAAACAGGAGCACCCCAAGGTGATGTGATAGGTCGAATGAAACCTTTCTCTAATAAATCTTTCAATTTCTCCTTCAACTCTAAAAGTTCAATTTGAGATATTCGAAAAGGGGGTTTTGAAATTGGATTAGCATCAGGAACTAAGTCAACAGTAAACTCAACTTCCCGATCTGGTATTATTCCAGGCAACTCATCCGAAAAAACATTAGGATACTCATTTACCACTGGCACATCATTAATCTGAACAGTTCCCTTGTTTTCAACAATATGTGCAAGGTAACATTCATTTCCATCTTTTACAAGTTTCTCTGCCTCTTGATAAGTTATCAACAGTAAGAGTTCATTCTTGTACACAAACTGAAAGTCTTTCTGAAAAGAAACTTCTTTAGCTCTATAGTCAATCTTAGCATGGTAAAGAGAGAGCCAATCCATACCCAGGATAACATCAAACTCTACTAGAGGTAGAACAATAAGGTTTTCAAGTAGGTTCTTTCCACAGATAAGGATAGGAAGATTCTTATAAATTATTTTTTCCTCAACATTTCCCCCAGGTGTTTTTACCACAAGTTCAGGAGTCATTTCTTGAGATGGTATTCCCATTTTACTAGAAAAGGTTTCAGAGATGAAAGAATGTGTAGACACCAAATCAAACCACACACTGGCATAATCTGAAAAAACAAACAAAGTACCTGATACAACTTCATTTGATGGCCCGAAATCTACTGAAGTAGTTGCAAAGGATTTCACCACACCTTTATGCTTGTAGTCTAACTACTTCCCATCACTCAAGCTCTTTGTCGGACACTCGTTTGCATAGTGACCCATCTCATTGCACTTAAAACATTTCACTAACTGTAAATCAAATTTGGTATTACCTTCACCTTGATACTTTTCAGTGCAATCACGAGCCTTATGTCCCATCTTACCACATCGGTAGCACTTTCCAGAATTCAGAAGACATTCCCCCGCATGCCTTTTTCCACATTTATCACAAACTGGAAACTTAGTTTTATTACCATCAGACTTTTTTGAAGAATTATTACCTTTCTTCTGCCACCTCGGTCTCTTCTTCTGCTGGTTGTTATAGAACACTTGGTCATCAGAAAACTCCATTTCCACCTTCTCAGCACATCGAACAGGCTTTTCATAACTTTTAAACTCACGAGAAGCTAATTCCCTTCGATATTTTGGCTTTAATCTTAAGTAAAAACGATTTATTTTACTATCAAGGTCTCGGATAACATTTGGAGCATACCTTGCAAATCAAGTGAACCTTTCTTCATAGGTAGCCACTGAGTCTTCCTCTTGACTCAATTCCGAGAATTGATTTTCCATCCTAAGTCGAACAGCCTTAGGAAAATACTTCTCAAGAAACATACCTTTGAATTCATCACAGTCGAGAGCATCAATCTCATCAGCGTCCCTGATATTTTTAACCATCGACCACCACTGATCTGCCTCACCCTCCAAACGGTAAATAGCAAGACTAACCTTTTGATTGTCTGAACACCCCATGACATCGAAAATCTTCTCCAGTGCTTTAATCCACCCTTCAGCTAGCACATGGTCAGATGATCCTTTGAATGATGGGGGATGTTGCCTCATGAAATGTTCCAGAACTAACATGTTCCTCTGCGGTTGATCTGGCTGATCCCGTGCATGGATACCACCACCATTTATAGCGTAAGTCAACTGTGCCATCACTGCAACAAACTGTTCAGTTCCAATTCTGACCATCTCAGGATGCTGATTCGGAAGGTTATTTCCTTCTATATGCCATCCTAGCACTGCTTCCCTGTTTCCTCTACGGAAAACCATTCTGAACAAACATGTCTTAGATGAAGCAACATGGTAATCTTCAAATGCTATATAATTTCAAAAAAAAAAATATTTTTGGATAATCATTTAACATAATTCTAACTCCTAAAGTTATCTAAACCGACCATTGATACCAACTATAAGTCCCCAGCCTTAAACCTTACTTAATCTTGAGTTATTACAAGATTACACATTGAGGATCTTTTAGGGTTTAGAGTTTTAGAGAATTAGATCATAAAACTTGCATTACATTCCACATATATAAAAAAAAGTGGTTACATAAAGATAGTATTCTTCATTCCCATCAATGGAAACATATTTAAAATAAAACATGGGTTCTTTCTTGAAACATTCCTTGACACTATCATCATATCATGTACCTTTCCCTTGACCTGTGAAAAACATTTAAAAAAACATGGGATGAGCATAAAAAGCTCAGTAAGGGATATAAAAATATGGAAAGGAAACATGGGTACATATATACATAAGAATGAGATCATACTTTACCCATAAAACATAAGCACTTTAACATACCTCATCAAAACATGAATAAATCATAGAAATCATAAGACATAAAGGTAACTTGAGGCATTCATAACATTCTTACGTAGGGAGTAACCCTCTTGGTTAAGTTTGGAATACCAATCACAGTATATTCCCTAAATCTCTTTGGAGAAACCTTAACGTTTCACTCCTTTGCGTTACCCAATGCATTGAAGAGCTATATCGGGCTCACCCGCCCTTAGTTTATCACGGAACCACCCGTCTTCATAATAATGCCCAAGAACCTCAACATAATCGTATCACATAAAACATACATAAAGGAAACATAACATTTCCACCTTTCAATCACAAGATATCATTACAACACATTGATATAAAGACATTATGAAAACCATTTTCAATACCAAAATAAAATAAAAGTAAAACATGGTATTTATTTTTCTTTTAAAAAAAGGTATGGCTTGTAGAGGAAGCCGAAACTCAAATAACGGTCACGACGGCGGAGAAGTCGTTGTCGCCACATACGTACGACAAAAACATTCCCTTTTGTCATTTAGTAAACGCTTCTTATAAAAAATATTCCTTTTGAATAAACGTAAATGTCAAAGGGGTTTATACACCGTATAAAATAAGGTTGTGTATAAAACAAAATATGCCTCAATGAAAGGAGATTGAGACGAAGTCCCGTACCTCGAGTCCGACTTGACTCGATCGTTCTTTAATGTCCTAAATAATAAACTTGAGTTAATTTCTACTTGTTTAAGCACCTTTTTCAAGTTAATTATTCCTTTTATATCACTTATTTCCATGTCATGAACACTATGTAATTATTTAGGTTAATAACGGTCGTTTTAACGATCATTGGTACTTGAGTAAAAAATAAACCCTTTATAATTACAAGTTTTTCATGTATCCATTATATCCATAATGGTATTATTGATGTAGATATCATATATGTCATATATATCCAGTACATGCATGCATTTATAATATTACATAATCATTTAGAGGTAAGAAATGAAATGCACCGTTCATGGAGACGGTAACCCGTACATACGCATGAACGCTACTTTCATTTCTATTTTGTATTTATAGAATAGAATCATAATGATATAAAGGTATATTATAATTCCAGTATAATATCATATATAATATCATAGTTCCATCTTTTATACGTCCCACATATGGTATTTAATGAATCAAATCACTTTGAGGGGGCGGTAGTCCGCACTTCCTTAAATGAAGATATCGTGTTTAGCCATAATGGAAACCATAAAGTTATGACCAAAAAGAAAAATACAGAAGCTTAAGGAAAACATAAACATATTATATATCATATATAAATATAGTGACATCTTAATGTCCACCTTTGAAGGTGTTAAAAGAATGTTGAACAATCATCGTTTCAGGAGGCATAAATTCACCATCCACGGAAACAGTATGTTCATTAACCATTCGATGTAGGTGTGTGTAAGTGTAGCTAGAATCCTTCTTAAAACAAAATCCTAGTATATTAAAGATACTGGAGTTGTTAAAAAAGAAATAAATAAAAATATTTTAGGGGGTCGGAGAAGCAAAATAAAACAAAAGGACTCAAAAGAAGACATTACCTTAAAATTGGGTAACTCCCTTTGGTTTGGGCTCAAAGGCTTCCTTGGGAAGTCTTCTGCCCAAATTGAGGCTTCAAAGAGTAAGAGAGGGAAGTGGAGAGGCAAAATGGGCAGGGGTTGGCCGAGCCAAAGGCTTTGGGAGGGTGGGAAAAGAGGTAGAGGTGAGGGCCTTTTATAAGAGGAGAGGAGGGACACTCTTGGAAAGTAAAGATAGGTTACTTTATTTTAAAATGAGTTTCGGATTCAAAAGGTCCCACATTGATATAATTAGAGGATAAGGTGATAAGGGTTCGAAATCCACCCATACAATAGGTTTTGGACATGTGTAGGTCATATATTTTACATTATCTTTTCATTTTATTTAAATCCTTTATTAATGAGGTAATCACTACATCATTATGATGTCATAAATACATTTATTTATTTAATTTAAAAAAATTATAAAAAAATACTATGATGTAGGAACTCTTTTTAGATTTCCAATTAATATTTATAGTAAAAAAATATGACTTGTATAACCCCGTATAAAAATTGTTTTCGTAAAACATATTATGTTTGTGTCATTTTTACTTTTACATTAAATAAAAAGTTGTTTATGTCATTTCCCAACCAAAGTGGCTCCATGGGGTCCCCAAGTTGAACCATGGCTTGTATTGGTCGGCCATCACACATCCAATAAGGTTAAGACATGTGTCTAGGTCATTTCATATTATTAAATCATTATTTTTACCTTAAACTACACTAATTACCACTAATCGCGATTAAAAACTTAATAAGTTACTATTCACCAAAAATTTATTTTAATCTCATTGAACCACATTTTACTTCTTAATGAAAACCATGTATGTCAGATTTTTGAAATTCAAAATACAAAGGTGGCAAAATTTCATTTAAACGAAAAATCAGTTTCTTTAACTACCACTTAGTGATTTCACTATTCATCAAAAATTGAAGTTTTTCAGAAAAATACCAAAACTTCACCCTAAGCTATATTTGATATTATGAATTCAAAAATGAAGTCTATTTTACAAAATTCAAAACATATAAGTCACATTAATTAATTTAATAATTAATTCCCGCTGTCAGAGCAAATAGCGTGTTTTATGAAACAATAAGTATCAAAAGATTGACACCAGTTTAAGTCCAATTTGAAAGTGAAATTGATTCCAATGACCACCATTGGATTAAATGGTAAAAATATATTCTAATTTTACTTCAAAACCAATTCAAAACATAATATAATCATATAAATAAATTAGATTAAAAATTAGTTTTGATGTAAAATGCAGTATTTTTCACTATTCATTAAAATATGAACATTGTCAGAAAAATACCAAAAATTCACACAAAGTAAATTTTGATGTCCCAATAATAAAGAATAAGTTTATTTTGACAAACATAGTTTATAAAATTGTCAAAATATAGATTCAAAAATGGTTTGCCATCAAAAGGCAGTAAAACCATCTTTTAAAAATATTAGTGTATTCCATGCTTAATGTTGAATTTATTTTCATTTTAAGCCTCTAAAACACTATCTATTTCATTAATAGACATAGATAAAAATATCTATTATTCATTACTTACTTGGGATGTTACACTAGGAGGATAAGATAATTTACCCAAACAAGGATATCCTCTATTATTCCCTTAGGAATAGAAGTGATTCAATTGGATAACTATATTTAAACACTGATTGGGTGCAAAGAACCTAGACCAATGTTGTAGAAGATGGATTTGAGAATGAAACTTATTGATTCTCCTAGGTCTATGAGTGAATCATCAAAGTTGAAACTACCTATTTTTCAAGGAACTATAAAGGTCCCTAGATTATTTCACTTCATTAGTACAGAGTGCTGGGTTGAAACATTTTCAATGGTCCTAAGTTTTCTATTATGGGTGAAGAATCCCTTAATAATCATTTCACACATAGGGATTTTTTAATGGAATATAAGAGGGAAATGTTGAATTCAATATGTCTAAACTTGTAAATCATTTCAGAATTAAGATCAAATGTATTATTAGGCATAGTGATGGCTTGAGGAAATGGAATTGGGTACTATTGAGGAATAGAAGGAGGTGAGGGAGTAGGTTCAATTTCACTTTATATCCTTTTTTATTTTCTTTTTCCAAATCAAAATTTTAATGGGGTTTTTATATTATTATAATGTGTAGAAATTTTTTTTATAGATCAAAGTTAAATTTCAATTATATTACCACTGGGGTTGGGAAAAATTTGAACTAGGATTTACGTATAATTGGATTATTGTTTCTATATTAGGTGGGATGCAAGTTTGTTAATTTTGTTTTTAATTTTTTTGACGCTAAAATGGGAGAATGAGGAAAGATCTACCATAACACTTTTACATGGTTTCTTAGAAGAAGAGGAATGTCATGATTTATGATTTCATTGATTTGTTTTCTTAGTAAATTGATAGGATGGGTTGGGAATTGAAATTGACAACAAATATAGTGGAAGAAAGGTGGTGTAGGAGGTGAATTTCTTCTTTGATGTTAATGAACATAAGGATAAAGTTGTTGGAAGTTACTCCCACCATGGCCATATTGGAATTGGTTTGGATTTTGATGGAACTGAGGTGGTTGGGAGATGGGATTACCATAACTCAATCTTGTATGGTCTTTCTATCCTAGGTTATAGGTAGGAGAGAAGTTGAGTTATAGATTATATATTTTTTGATAGGTATATGGAACTGAGATTGTAGAAAGGAAGAGTTTAGGGCTTTGGAAGCCACACAAAGATGTCGTACAATACCTGAATGCTTACTCATCCACTCAGTCATCTTGTTAGTCTATATGTATTTATTCTCAAGGGAATGTTTGAATTTCTCATGCGCTTGAGTATGTAATTTCTATGTGTTTGTAGCTATTTTTATTATTAGATATCATGCTGTTGTAATATTTTTTTCAACAATATCACTACCACTTGTGGCATTGATGAGTGTTCTCTACATAGAAAATAAAACCTTATAGAAGTTTTGTATCAATGGTTGGTTAGGTATTTGGTGGCATGGGATAGTTTCCACAGGATTTTAAAATCTCTACCAGTACTCATGGAGTGATTAATTTAGAATTGATAGATACCACTAATTTACTTTCAAATAGAATTAGTTTCAGATGTAGAGAATAACTTCTATATGAAGAGTCACTTCATGTCATTCCATGTGTTTATGGAATTAGAAGGGAGGTAGTAGATCCATGATTTTTCATAGTCATAAAGGGAGAAAGGGAATGATCCATATTTGATTTATTCTTACTAAACCCACTGATACTTCATGGTAGATAACACCACTTGGAACTCTTTGTGGTGAATATATGGATCCTCATTGGCTAGCCTATGTCAATGAGGAAGAAGATGGAGAAAATATTATTTTAGTTTGAAATCTACCTTAATATTTGGACATTTAATATCAATGGGTTTTAATTCATATCTGGGGAATAAAATTATTTTTGTGTTTTTTCCCTATCATTACAAATATCTATAAAAATTGGATAGAAAATTTATTGATTGTTTAGTGTTTTGATTATCCATAATTTTCCTCCTAAGCCGATGAAGAGTTCACTTGATTTTAGGGTCAAAAAAGCTGACGGATTGATTGGTAGGATATAGGGAATTTAGAGAAATTATTAAAGGATAAGAAAAGAGGGATTTTACTTAGTTTTTTTTTAACTTTTATGATTTTTATGGGAATAAGGGTTTTGCTTTGGAATTTTTTCACTCATTTTTTTGTTTTTTATTTATTTAAAAAAAAATAAAAAAAATTACTGACTACTTATCCCAGCATCCACAGAAATGGTGACATTTTATGTGTGGATGATTATTTTTTATCGACCATTAAAAGATTTGGTGCTTTGATATAATTTTTATAAAGACACTCAGGTTAAATTATTTATGATGTTACTATTTTTTAAATTCATTTTTTTGTTTTTCATTTTTAATAGGTGAGTTTATTTTCAGATCTTTATTAAATGTATTGAAGGGTAAATTTTAATTTAATTATTTGATAAATATTGGGGTCATTTAATTATTGGGGATATAAGAATATGATATCTTTTTCATTTTAAAAACATTTCATTAAATTAACATCCACTTCACAAGATGATTTTGATTGGTATTCCCAATTATGGATTTTATCCATGACTTAACAAGGGTTCTAATATTTATCAATTCATATTTATAGAAGGTTCAATATTTCATGAAACCATGTGTATTTATGGTTCCAATAATCCATGTAATCCATATTTAAAACAATAAAAATTAATAATCCATGACATATCCAATTTCCCATGGACAATGTTGATTTAATGAATGTAAATTGAGACAAACCTCTCAATCACATAAAATCCCTAAATTATAACTCACCCTAAAGAATTATTTACTCAGAAATTGATATGGTTAGTAATATAATTGGGATAATTATTTTGTTTTTTTAAATAAAAAAATAATGAAATGGGAAAAGAATTGTGAACTTAACACACAGAAATGAAGGGAGGTAAACATACGATTTTGATTGAATGATAAAGGTAAATAAGAAAGGGTTTCTTGGATGAATTAAAACTATTTTAAAATAATGTATCATAAATTATAGATGTTTTATGAGAATAAGGTAAGATTATAATGATACATTCATTAAACATAAATTTTAATTATAATCACATCTACACAATTATAATTGAAAACATGTGAAGTATATGAAAAATCATGGAAGAATGGTCTCTTAAGTAGAAACTTGAGTTTTGAAGGTCCTTCTATTTAACATCCTAAATATTTATAGAAAAATATATTTTCATATCTATTAATATTTATAAATAAGGGATTAATTTTTTTTGTTAAAGGGGATTCTTTTCCCGATAGCATACTTGACATGTAACAACGAGTTTCTCTGAAATCTTATGTTTCACACAACATTGAGTTACACCGAAAAATAATACAATAATAATATTATTATTTTAAATGGTAGTTAATTACTAGAAATTGTTTTTAAGGTAATGAAAATAACTTACTATAATATTATTATACATGTTTGTTAAATGTTTTCAATTTATCTAATAAATTTTGGAGGCTTAAAATGAGAATGAATCCAATTTTAAGCATAAAATACTCTAATATTTTTTGAAGGACATTTTATCAGCTTTTGATGGAGAACCATTTTTAAATATAGTTCTTGTCACTTTTATATGTTATATTTTAAAAAATAAACATATTTTAAAGAGGGACATCAAAATTTACTTCATTTGAAATTTTGGAATTTTTATGATAAAATTCAAATTTTAATGAATAGTGAAAATACTACATTTTAATTCAAAATCATCTTTTTGTCTAATTTATTTTAATTGATATATTATAATTTTAATTGATTTTAAATTATATTTATTTTATGTTTTATTCATTTAATCCATTTTTGGTTAGTGGAGGTGATTTGACATTGAAATTTGATATAAACACATGTCAATATTTTGATGGTTTTTACTTTTAAAATCCCCATTTTCTCATTTTAACAATGAGAGTTAATTTTCAATTAATTTCTGAAAATTATGTTTTTTTAATATGAAAAAATAGATTCCATATTTGGAATCATAATTTCTAAATTATTTAAATAGGTACCTTTTATTTTTGGACATGATGAATAGTAACATTAGTAATTATTTTTATTTATCATGGTTAAAGAGTAAATTAGGTATATAAGGGTAAAAATAATATTATAATAATATAAAACTACCCTAAAACCTATTCTAATACTATTTTATAAGATATGGTCATCCAAGACAACCCTTGTAATGAAAATTTGGCCTTTGGAAGCCACTTGGGTGTGATTATGACCCTTATATCTTTTAATTTAAAGGAAAATATGTTATAAATATATATCTTCTTAATAAAACAATTTTAATATGGGTTTATATAAATTATATATTCGAATATAAATATTAATTAGAAATATAAAAATATTTCTTGCATCATGGTTTATTATATATAATTTTTATACATTAAATAAATAAATGTAGTTATGATATAATGATGATTCAGGGATTGCTTTATTAAAGAAGGAATAAAATAAATGATATTATAAATATTAAAATAAATATTATTTGACATAATTTATATCATCCAATATTTTAATATTTTAACTTTACATGTTGTAAGACTATTAAATGATTTTTTTTTGAAGTTATCTATCTATTTGTATTTTATTTAAATTCAATATGATAAATAGTGTAAACATTGACATAATTGATGTTTTATAAATAGTAATTTATTATATTATTTAAAAGTAATAAAAATAATTTAAAATCCCAATGTGACTATGATAAGTTCTAAAAGTTCATTAAGTCTCCAATTAGGGGAAATTGACTCAATTTAAGTAAAATTAATAGCCTCTTAATAATTAAAATGTTATTACCACAATTAAAATTAAAAAAAGAATAATTAAGGGTAAACTAAAAAGATAAGGTTTAAAATAAAATTAATACAAGTATAAAAATTATTTTTTGAGAGGATTTAGACATATCCTAATCTTATTTTGGACATATCTTAATTTTGAGTCTTTTGTATTAGAAAATGAATTTTTATTAATTTAATATTTTAATACTTTCCAAGGGTGCCCTTTCCCTCTCCTATAAAAATATACCATCTCTTCTCTAATAATCACACTTCAAGAACCATTTTTTTCCAGCCAATATCTGCCAAAAAAATTTCCAATAATACCTCCCCTCATCCTAAAATCATCACATTGGGCATAAATCCTCCCAAGGAAGCCTTTTGATATAAACCAAAAGAAATTACCCGATTAAGAGGTAAGGACTTCTGTCATGATTTTTAGTTTCATTTCCTTTATCCACAACCTATCCTATTATTATTTTATTATTACATAACAAAAAAAGTATCCTAAATATACTATGATGTTTTTATGAATTTTGTTTAACCTACACTTACAGACACCTCCATTTAATGGGTAACAAACATACTGTTTCTGTGTACGGTGAACTACAGCCTCACGAAACAATGATTGTTCATTTTTTCCCTACCACCTCTCATGGTGGACATAATGATAGAAAATATTTTAAATATGATATATATATTATATTTATATTGTATATATGATTCTTTAGTTTTTATTTATAATAAACCTTTATGCTTTCCATGTCATGTAAATACGATAATTTCGTGTGACGAAGTGTGGACTACCACACCCACGAAGCAATGTGACTCATTCCCACTATACATGGAATGTATAAAGGATGGTTTTATAAAACCTATGATACAGAAATGAAATTACTAAAATACTGGTATTATAATATATATTTATATCATTTGATTATTATTCTTGTAATATGACAAAGAAATGAAAGAAGCATTCATGCGTATGTACGGCCTACCATCTCCATGAACAGTGCATTTCATTTATTATCTCTAAATATTATGGATATAATAATTACATATATACTAGTTTTATATGATATTTAAATCATGAATAATATTCTCGCGATGATTAATTTTTTACTACATGGACAAGTTACATCAAAACAAGTTCTTTTTCGACTCAAGTACCGAATATAAACAAAACGTCTAATTTGAACTTAAATAATTATGTAATTTTTATTACATGGTAATACGTGATATAAAAGGAATAATAAACTATAAAAATGTTCTAAAGAAAGTATAAATTAACCTAAGTTTATTATTTATGAACATCATGATTGTACATGACGATTCAGACTCAAAGTTAGGGACTTTGTATCAATATCCTTTCATTGAGGAATATTTTAATAATATACACTAATTTATTTTATATGGTGTATAATCAACACCTTGAATTATAATTTCAGTAAAAGGTTTTCAGAAGAATTTTTTTTATATGAAGTGTTTTATTAAATGATAACAGGATTGTTTTTAACATATGCGAGGATAATGACTTCTCCACCGCCATAGCAGTTATTTGATATTTAGCTTCCTCTATAAGACTTAATGTTTTTTAAATAATAAAAATGAATCCCTTATTCCCATTTTTAGTATTTTGGTATTGAAAATGGTTTCTAATGTGGATTTACTATTTCAATATCTTCAAATTATTTCTTTTGAATGTAAAGAAAATTTTATGAGTGAAATGTTGATAATTGTAATCTTTTTTGTGTTATGATTCAATTATAGTACTTTGACATTTGATGGGTGGTTACATGATAAATAAAATATTGGTGGCAATTTGATAAACCAAATATGGGTGGTTCTGTGATAAGCCAAGAAAGTGTGGTTACGTTATAACCTCCAATGAATTGGGTATGGTAGTAGGTCATTTGACTATTCCTTTTAGCTATATGTGTAGAAGTCGACCATGTTCCCAAGTTACCTTTATATGTTATATGTTACTTTATATGGGATTTATGGTAATATTTTGGTTACAAAAACGTTAATCAATGAGTTTATATTCAGTAAATTATATCTACTACTTTTTTAAATGTGAAAAGTATTACTTTATGATAAAATATTCATGGTTTACATGTTTTCATAAGACTATCCGTTTTCATCCTTTATGTATCCCTTACTGAGATTTTTTATGATCATCCCAAGTTTTGAAATATTTTTCACATGAATTAAATAAGAATAGTGCCAAGGATGGGATCAAGGAAAAATCATGTTCTTTTAACATGAAACGTTCCATGTTTCCTTTTAAAATGTTTTTATTTTATGAAATAATTTGGATAGTGAGTAAAAGTGTCTACATGTAATATTTAAGTTATGAAATAATTCTCTAAATCTCTAAACCTAAAAATATCCTCAATGTGAATTAAAGTCAAATGGTGGACTTATCTTAAGATTATGCGAAGTTTGCGGATGAGGCCTTATAGTTGGTATCAAAGGTTGATTTAGATAAATTTAGAAGTTAGAGTATTGTTAATAGAATATCCATAAAATATTATTACTTTATGGTCAAATTGAAATGATATAACATTTTAAGATTACCACATTCCTTCATATAAGATATGTTTTTGAAGAATGGTTTTCTACAGAGGAAATAGGGCATCTGTGCAGGGAAGGCATACAAAGAGAAATAATCTTCA
Organism: Viscum album; assembly: GCA_963277665.1. Taxonomy (NCBI): domain Eukaryota; kingdom Viridiplantae; phylum Streptophyta; class Magnoliopsida; order Santalales; family Viscaceae; genus Viscum; species Viscum album. Next base: position 1,929,434,322 of record OY728164.1, on the reverse strand, counting down.
TAATCAACACTCTGAGTTAGTAAGAATTAGAACTGAATAGTTTTTTATAGTGTTGGATTACTTGAATCTGGTGATACATGGTAGTGGTGTCCACACACCAGATCAACCAGACTAACTGCATAAGAATATGTCGATAGTAGATCATTTCATGGGGCCCCATCCCCCATCATTTAGAGGATCATATGACCCTCTGTAAGATGAAGGGTGGATTTAAGCACAGATTTTTTAGATGTAATGGGGGTGTTCAGAGAATGAAAAGTATACTATTTCTATTTATTATTTTGAAGTTAAAACCGATCAGTGATAGCCAATGATTAAAAATATCAGAGGAAGTGAAGAGATTAATGCCATGGAATGGGATGAATTTAAGAATATCATCCTTGAGAAATATTTTCCTAAGTCTACATGACTTAGGATGGACAAAATTATTGGAATTGAGATAAAAGGAGGAAGGCTCTATGGTTGCATATAAAGAAAACTTCACCCGTTTATCATGGTATATCCCAATTTTATCTGTGATACTAATAGTAAGATAATAAGTTTTACTCAGTATTAAAGACTAAATATTGAAGGGAATTTGTTTATTTTGAGTTAAAAATCTATGAGAAACGTTTCTAATATTCTAAGGTAGAAATGGAGTTTTCTGATGATCATGTGTTCCATGATAGAATGAAAAGGAAGTGATATAGTTGGTAGTAAATGGGAAAGAATTCATCAAAGTAGTCTGGGGGTAAGAAAATTAAATTTCTATCTTGTGAGAAGTGTGGTAAAAATAATCCTAAAGAATGTCTCTCAATGTCCAAGAAGTGCTTTTTATGTGGTAAGACTGGTCATATTGCTCGTAAACTATAAGGAATACGATCAGGCAGGCAATGAAAAACCAGCGGTAAGATGTTTTAGTTGAAATGATTTAGGACATTATGCCAATGTGTGCCCAATGTTGATTATCCAGGGTGGAAAACAGTAATATCAAAAGTAGAAGGGCATGGAAAAATCATTTTCTAATACTGCGGTTGTTGTGGGACCATTAAATGAAGTGGTGACAGGTATGTTATATGTTTTTTCAAAATATGCCAATACTCTATTTGACTTTGGATCTTCACATTCTTTCATTTCTGATAGATTTGTAAGTAAATTGGAAATAACACATCATGAATGTGATATAGAACTTATGGTAAGGACTCTTGGAGGAAGTATTAAATAAACCATTATTTATAGTAATCTTCCTATTGTTGTTAGTGGGATAGTATTTCCTACAAATATTTTTGAACTTTCCATAGTTGAATTTGATATCATTTTGGGTATGGATTGGCTTTCAGTTTATCATTATAAAATAGATTATAAAGCCAAGAAATTTTTGTATAATTATTTCTTACCTTTGATAACATACCAAGAAGTTGAAATATTAATTAAATATGATAGTGAAATTTATTTGTCTCATGCTTTTTAAAATAAAGAAAGAGTTTTGATTAATCACATTCTAGTAGTGAAAGAATTTATAGATCTTTTTCTAGATGAAGTTCCTAGTATTGTTCTCAATTAGGAGGTTGAATTTACTATTGATTTCGTGTTTAATGATAAGACTATTTATAAACCCCCTTATCAAATGTCTCAAATAGAACTGATGTAATTGAAAAAAATTTAGCAAGAATTACTTGATAATGGTTTCATTCAACCTAGAACTTCACCACAGGGTGCTGTTGTTTTATTTGGGGAAAAGAACGATGATTCTATGAGACTATACATTGATTACAAATCCTTTAATAACATCACTATTAAGAACAAGTATCTATTTCTTCATATCGATGCTTTTTTTGATCAGATCCAACGAGCTTAGTATTTTTTGAAGATTGATTTGAGGACCAGGTACCATCAGTTGAAGGTGAAGGAGGATGAGATTCTAAACACAGCTTTCTAAACAAGATATAGGTATTATGAGTTTTTAGTTATTCCCTTTGGATTATCTAATGATCCTAGTATATTTATGAATCTAATGAATGGTTTCTCTCATTAATTTTTGGATCAAGTTTGTGGTTGTGTTTATAGCTGATATTTTGGTATATTCTAAAAGCTAGGAGGAACATTAAAGTCACTTAAGGTTTGTTCTAAAAACCTTAAAAGAAATTAAACTATATGGAAGGTATAGTAAGATTGAATTTTGGTTGAAAATTTTTTTATTCCTTGGAAATATTGTTTCTAAAGATGGAATAACTACTAAACCTTCTAAAATAAAAGTTTTTGATGAGTGGCGAAAACCTACCAATGTCACAGATATTCATAGTTTTCTTGGATTAGAGGGTTATTACCGATGGTTTGTTGAAAAATTTTCGATATTATCTAGACCACTAACTAAGCTAACACGTAAGAGATTTAAGTTCATCTAGAAAAAATAATGTGATGATTGTTTTCAATAACTGAAAAGAATATTGGTAAATGCTCCAATTTTGGTCCTACCTTCTAAGAATAGTGAATTTTTTATCTACCATGATCCACCATTCAAAGGACTTGGTTGTGTCCTAATGAAGAATGATAAGATAATTGCTTATGATTCATGTCATTTGAAACATCATGAGCTAAATTAAACTACAAATTATTTGGAATTTGATACTATTGTATTTGAATTAAAAATTTGAAGGCATCATTTATATGGAATAAAGTGTGAAATATATACTGATCACAAAAGTTTGAAGTTATATTCACTCAAAAAGAATTAAACATGAGATAGAAGATATGGCAGGAATTAATAAAGGATTATGATTTCACGATTCATTACCATACAAGAAAGGAAAATAAATTGAATGATGATTTGAGTCGAAAATGTAATGATACATTAACCATGCTATGTTTGGAACAAGATCATTTGGTTATCAATTTTGATGAATTTTGGATTGGAAGTTATTGATGTATATAATTAATCTATTTTGTTTCAGGTGGCAGTGAAATCATCTCTATTAGTTAGAATTAAGAAAGTGCAGAAAGAATACAGTGAGTTATAGAAAAATGTAGAATTGGTTTATAAGGGTAAGTTACCTGAATTTAACATTGATAAAGATTGTGTTTTGAGTTTTTGGAAAAAGCTTATGTGTTCCTTGTGATTCAAAGTTGAAGAAAGAGTAGTTATTTGAAGCTCATAGTTCTCCATTTTTAGTTTATCAGGGTAGTAGTATGATGTATAGAGATATTCGATATCATTACAGGTGGGATAGAATAAAAAGAGATATTTCTGACTTTATAGTGAAATGTTTGACTTAATAGCAGGTTAAAGCAAAACAATAGTCAATGAAAGGGATGATTTAACCTTTTCCATTACTGGAGTGGAAATGGGAAAATATATATATGGATTTTGTAGTGGGATTTCCAAATAATTCTTTAGGTAACTATGCGATCTGGGTTATTATTGATTGATTGACTAAATCTACTCATTTTCTTCCTATCTGAGATACTCTGTATCTAGATCAAATTTCTCAATTTTATATTAAAGAGATATTCATGTTACTTGGAGTTAACCAATCCATTGTATATGATCATGATCCTAGGTTAACTTATAACTTTTGAAAATTCCATCAGAAGTCATTGGGAACTGAATTAAATTTTAGTACATCTTTTCATCCTCAATCAGATGGCCAGTCAAAACGAACAATTCATAACTTGAAAAATATGCCATGTTCTTGTTCAATGGATTACCAAGGAAGTTGGGATCAACATCTTTCTTTGGTGGAGTTTTCTTATAATAACAGTTTTCATTCCAGTATACAAATGGAACAATTTGAAGCATTATATAGAAAGAGGTGTCAAACTCCAGCTTTTTGTGATGAAGTAGGTTAAAGGAAGTTGATGGGACCATAATTGGTAGAAGAGATGGATGAAAAGGTTTAGTTGATTTAAAAGCATATAAGGACTTCTTAGAGTAAGCTGAAAAGTTATAAAGATAACTGGAGGAAGGATATTTCTATTGAGGTAGGTGATCATGTCTTTCTAAGAGTTTTACAATAGAAAAGTGTGATGTGTTTTGGTAAGAAAGAGAAGATGATTCCATAATTCAATTGACCCTATAAAATCTTAGATAAAGTTCAGTCAGTTTCCTACATAGTGTATTTACCTCATAGTTTATCCCAGGTACACAATGTTTTTCATCTTTTGATATTAATAAAGTATATGCTGGATCCATATCATGTTTTGAACCCATAGATAGTTCAGTTGGAAGAGAATATTTCTTATGAATAACTTCCATTAGAGATTCTTGACAACAGAGGGAAAGTGTTGCATAATAAGGTGATTCATTAGGTAATGTTTTTGTGGAAACCCATATGGTTGAAGAGGTAATGTGGGAATCTGAAAATGCTATGAGGGAGAAATACCCCAAATTATTTGATAAGTAAATAAAATTGTGGGGATGCAATTTCCAAAAGAGGGTAAGGATGTAGCATCCCAGGTATTTATAGAATAATACATTTCCATATCTATTAATATTTATGAATAAGATATTAATTTTATGTTAAATGGCATGTTTTTTCCGATAGCATACTCGACAGGTAAAATGGGCTTCTCCAAAATCTTACGTTGCACACAACACTGATTTATAAAAAAAATCCAATAATAATAATATTATTTTAAATGGTAGTTAACACCTAGCCCTTATATTGGAGGGAATGAAAAGAACTTACTACAATATTATTAAATAAGTTTTTTAGATGTTTTTATATTTACCCAATAAATTTTAGAGGCTTTAGATGAGAAGGAATCCAATTTTAACCATAAAATATTCAAATATTTTTAAAAGGATATTTTACCACCTTTTGAGGGTGAACTATTTTTAAATACAAAATTTTCAATTTTATATGTTGTAATTTACAAAATAATCATTTTATTTTAAATCGGGACATCAAAATTTAATTTGGTTTAAATTTTGGTTTTTTCTGATAAAATTCATATTTTAATGAATAGTGTTAAACACTATATTTTAATTCAAAATTGCCTTTTCATCTAATTTATTTGTATTTATAGCTTATCATTTGAAGTGGTTTTATAGTATATTTATAATATTTTTTATCATTTAATCCAATTTTGTTTATTGGAGGTAATTTCACATTGAAATTTTATATAAACAGACATCAATATTTTGATGGTTTTTACTTTTAAAAAAACCTGTTTTCTTATTTTAACAATGAAAATTAATTTTAAATTAATTAATAAAACATCTGTGTTTTGAATTTAAAAAAACGGATTCCATATTTGGAATCATAAGGTCCAAATTATTTAAATAGGTGCCTTTTGGTTTTGGACATTAGGAATAGTTACTTTAGTAATTATTTTTATTTACCATGGTTAAAGGGTAAATCAGGTAAATATGGGTACAAATAATATTATAATAATATAAAACTACACTAAAACTTCTCTTAATCATATTTTATGAGATATGGACAACAAATAAAACCCTTGGAATTTTTTTTTCTCTTTGGAATCCACTTGGGTGTGATTATGACGCTTATATCATTTAATTTAAAGTAAAGGAAAATATGTTATAAACATAAATATAATTAATAAAAAATTTTAATTTTGAATAATATAAATTATCTATTTTACTATAAATATTCACTATAAATATAAAAATATTTCCTACATCATGGTACTTTATTTATAATTTTTAAACATTAAATAATTAAATTTAATTATGAAACAATGATGATGCAGTGATTGCTTTATTAAAGAAGAAATCAAATAAATGATATTAAAATTATTAAAAGAAATATTATTTCACATAATTTATGTCATCTAAAATTTTTATAGATTAATATAAAATGTTATAATACTATTAAATTTATTGGTTCTAAGTTATCTATATTTTTGGATTTTATTTAAATTCAATAAAATAAATAGTGTAAAAATTGACATAATTGAGGTTTTATAAATAATAAATTATTTAATTATTTAAAAATCCTAAAAATATTTTAAAATCACAAAGTTAATATGATAAGGTCTAAAATTTAATTAAGTGTCCAATTATGGGAAATTGACCCCATATAAGTAAAATTAATATCCTCTTAATAATTTAAATTTCATTACCACAATTAAAATTAAAAGAAAATAATTAAGGGTAAACCGAAAAGATAAGGAAAGAAATAAAATAAATAAATTTATAAAAATTATTGGATAATAGTATTTATACCTATATTAATATTATTATTGATATCTCAATTTCGAGCCTTTTGGATTAAAAATGTAATTTTTATTAATTTAATATTTTAATACTTTCCAAGGGTGCCCCTTCTCTCTCCTATAAAAAGGTACCCTATCATTTCTAATAATCAAACTTCAATAACTCTTTGTTTCAGCAAAGATCTGCCCAAAACTCTACCTTGAATACCTCCCCTCATCCTAAAATCCTCACATAGGGCATAAAGACTCCCAATGAAGCCTTTTCTTGTAAACCAAAAAAGTTTCCTGATTTAGAGGTAATAAATTCTCTCATGATTTTTAGTTTCATTTCTTTTCTCCACTCCCTATCCTATTAATATTTTATGATTAAATAAAAAAAGTATCCTAAATATACTATTATGCCGTTATGATAAGGTTTTAACCTATAGTTATAGACACCTCCATTTAATGGGTCATGGACATACAATTTTTGTGTACGGCGAACTACTACCTCATGAAACAATAATTGTTCATTTTTTTTCGTAACACCTATCATGGTGTCCATTAGGATGGAAACTGTTTTAAATATGATATATATTATATTTATATTGTCTATATGATTCTGTAATTCTTATTTATAATATACCTTTATGCTTTCCATGTTGTGTAAATACGATAATTTCGTTTGAAGAAGTGTGGACTACTGCCCCCTCAAAGCGACGTGACTCGTTCCCACTATACATGGAATGTATAAAAGATGGTATATAAAAACTATGAGACATACATGAAATTAATATGATAATGGTATTATAATATACATTTTTATCATTTTATTATTATTCTTTTATTATGAAAAATAAATTAAAGTAGTGTTCATGCGTACGTACAACCTCCGTCTCCATGAACGGTGCATTCCATTTATTATCTCCAAATATCATGGATACTATAAATACATATATGCTATATATATATATGATATTTAAATCATAAATAATATTCTATATATGATGGAACTTTGGCTACATGGTCAATTTACATCCAAACAAGTTCATTTTCAACTCAAGTACCGAATATCGGCAAAACATCCGATATGAACATAAATAATTATGTATTTTTTACAACATGGAAATAAGTGATATAAAAGTAATAAGAAAATTGAAAAATTTTCTCAAGAGATTATAAATTAACCTAATTTTATTATTCATGAACATAACGATTTTACATGACGAGTCGGACTCAAGGTAAGGGACTTTATCTTAATCTCTTTTCATTGAGGCATATTTTGTAATATACACTAATTTACTTTATACGGTGTATAAAAAACCCCTTGACTTATAATTTTCATCACAGGCTTTCAAAATGAATATTTTTTATAAGATGTGTTTTACTAAATGAAAAAAATAATGTGTTTAATGTATGCGGTGACAAGAATTTCTCTACCGCTGTAACCATTATTTGATATTTGGAATCCTCTATAAGCCTTACTTTTTTTTAAAAGGAAAAAGAAATTCCTTATTCCCTTTTTTTGGTATTTTGGTTTTGAAAATGTTTTTATTGTGGATTTACTATTTCAATATCTTGAAATGATTTCTTTTGATTGTAAATAAAATTTTATGAGTGAAATGTTGATAATTGTAATATTTTATGTGGTATTATTATGTCATGGTACTTGGACATTTAACATGTGGTTACATGATAAACTAAAGATGAGTTGTTACATGATAAACCAAATAATAGTGGTTCCATGATAAACTAAGGATGAGTGGTTATCTTATAACCTACAATGCATTAGGTATGGAAGTCGGCCATATTGATATTACATTTAGTGATATGTGTGGAATTTGACCATATGGTTATTTCATTTAAGAATGTTTATGTACAAAGTTACCTTTATATGTTGTATGTTGAATTATATGTGATTTATGTTAATATTTTGTTCATGAAATGGGAAATTAGTGAGCGTATATTTAGTGAAGTATATTTCCAACTTCTTAAAGGTGAAAAGTATTACTTTATGATTTAGTATTTAGGGATTACATGTTTTTGGGAGACTAAAAATTTTCATCCTTTATGTATCCCTTATTGAGACTTTTAAGATCATCCCAAGTTTTGAATTTTTTTTCATAGGACATAAATAATAATAGATCCAAGGATGGGATCAAGGAAAATTCATGTTGTTTAAACATGAAATGAACCATTATTCTTTTTAAAATGTTTTCGTTTTATGAAAAAAAATTGGACAGTGAGGAAAAGTGTCTACTTGTAATAATTAAGTTGTTATATATGATTTATGAACTAATTATATAAATCTCTAAACCTTAAAATATCCTCAAAGTGAATTAAAGTAAAATTGATGACTTATATCAATATTATGTAAAGTTTAAGGTCGAGGCCTTCTATTCTAGGCCTTTTTTAAGGATATGGTCATGCCAATATATCCTATTAAGTGATGAAGTTCAAAAAACATGAAAGGATAGGATGTTAGTGTATTTATATCCCATGGTGGTGTAATATTTCATTCCAAAACATCCCTTCATGTTGGATTGACAATTATACCATAAAGAGGGGAGGAAGGTAGTGTATTTATAGCCCAAGGTGGTGTACTATTTCATTCCAAAACATACATTCATGTTGGCATGACCATTTGACCATGAAGATAGTATAATCTTGAAATAATATCCTCTTTAATGTTTTAGATATGTATGTTTATAATCTACCCTCTAAATTGGGGGCCATTAGTCTTTCAGATCCAAATATATGGTTGCTATGATAAACCATGTGCTACTATCTAGTATTGTCTCGAATTTTTACATGGAATAAATGTGAATGAATTTATGGATACAAAGATACCTTACTTTTTATCACATTATTCTATAAACAATTTAGCATAAATAGTTAATTTCTACCCTCAAAATTTTAGTTAGTTGGGTGGCTGGATTGGTATCAAAGTCAAGAATGGTGAGCTCCTCTTAAATCCTTGATAAAATTGTGTTCTGGACTTTCATACATGAATTGATCCCAATTACAGATGAATTGGGTGTTAATTTTTTTTATCAAATTTGTAATGGAATGTTCATATTCATCTGATAGAGTCTGAAAAAAATTTATAATTCAATATTTTTACCAAAAAATATATCATCACACCAGGTCTAGTTTCTTTAACAGTTTTTGGGGCCTTTTTGTATGATCTATATGTCCCTTTAAATGGATGAATTAGATAAATATCTAGTAGAATGATTTGTTAGATTTTCAATTAGGAGAAATAAAAAACACTAATAATAGCATTTTGATCATTATGTTTAATAATATAATCAAAATAGTAAATAAGAATGTAATTGAATGAATTAGAACAGTGCTCGCAATATATGTTTATGATCAAAACATGAACATCGAATGGAAAATAATCATTTTTCGTGAAAATTAAGGGATGTGAGTAACATAAAATTATGAATTAATATGTAATATTAGGTTTTATTAATAGTAATTTCTAGGAATTCTAAATACAATAATGCCATCTGGGTGGTAGTCGATCATCTTACGATGTAAGCAGAAATCATTACTATCAAGGAATATTTATCTCTTAAAAAACTCACCAATATATACATAAGGTATGTTTTAAGACTTCATGTTGTTCCACTCTCCATTATATATGATTTATATCTAAGGATTATCTTTAGCTCTCGGGAGAGCCTCTTTGGGCGGCTAGGGTTTCCGCTGCCGCATCATCCTGCCCCCTGTCACTGTTGTTTCCTCCGTCGACACCGTCTTGCTTGGGAGACCTATCAACAAAGATTCTCCATTGCTCATACTCTTCGGACATCATACACGACCACCGTATTCTCTCCACCATGAGCTGCGCTGTCTGTTGGCTTCTTCTTCGGTTCGTGTCTCCGAATCGGCATCGGTGTTGAGGGATCATGTGGGCTTTGGAAATCAGAGGCAATGTGTTGGGCTCGATGCTTGATCGCATGAGATTCCTTATAGTTTTCGAATTTTTGGGGTTGTTTTGATTTGTGCGCAGCTGAGTTGGAATCCTATGGAACACACAGGATCGTCACCTGGATGTTTGTGGGTAGCTGCGATGCAGAATACTCGCTGGCGCATACACAGATGACGGCGGTTCGACCTAGCATGAGTTTGTGGAACCGGCTCGTCCTACTCATCTCATGAGGTTTTTTGGTTTTCCTGGGTCTTGTTGTAGTGCAGATAGTTGGGTTTTATGTGAGTCGGAACGTGGTAGGGTCGTCTTCAACTACTGGGCCAGTACGCAGTCACAGATGGTGGATGCAAGAATGCTTAGTGTCGGTGGTGTTTCTCCTTTCCGGTTGGATTCTCCTTCCCTTGTGGTTTGTTCTGTTTTTCTGCCTTTCGTTGTGCCTAGATGGTAATTCTTCTCCTTGGTTTCCTCTACCATTTCCTCATCCTCCTTCATGCACCACCCCATCTTGGTTGGATGTGATGGATTTCAGGACATTTTGGATCGTGTTGGTGGCTTCGGTGAAGTTGGATCTGTCAGGGTGCTATTTTGGTTTCATGGCCTAGTTCTTTATGGCTCTGACAGTACCGTGGTGCAGTTCAATGGGTATGGTCTTGGTTGTTGTTGTCTGTTTCTCTGTTGGTAAGGTCTGGACTTGGGAGTGGTTCCAAGTCCGTCCCGCTTATGATTCCATTTGCTTGTTCTTCCCTTTGTTTGTTTGGTTCTCACTATCCTAAAAGTGACTTATTTGAAAAATTAAAAAAAAGTTTCATTCAGATAAAAAGTTATGTTTAAGTACTACTTATCACCATCATATAGATAATCAATTTGAGAGAACCATCCAAACTCTAGAGGATATATTGTGATCATTTTCAAAGGTTTTTAAAATATGGAGGGATTAACAATCTCCCCAAGTGGAGTTCTAATATAACCATAGTTTTAATTCCAACATTTAAAATGAAACCTTATGAGGGTATGTATGGGAAGAGGTGATATACTTCAACATTCTAGGTGAATTTGGAGTGAAGAAGCTGATGGGACATGATTTTGTCCAAGAGATGATAGAGAAGGTTCAAAATATTCAAAAAATTATGAAATATACAAAAAATATAAAGAAAAAATATAAAAAAATTGATTAAGTGATTTAGAGTTTAAGGATGGATATGATGTGTTCCTTCATATATCAATATGGAATAACATTATGAGTTTTGGGAAGAATGGAAAGCTTAGTCCATGATACGTCAACCCATTTGAGAGCCTTGATCACATTGGATTTTTGGCCAACAGACTAGCACTTCAACCTAACATATCTCATGTACATGATGTGTTATATGTATTCCTATTAAGGAAGTATATACCAGACCCCACACTTGTACTAAATCTTGAGTTGTTACTATTGGAGAGTGATATTTCGTATGAGGATTATCCAACGAAGATATTAGATCATAGAGACAAAGTTATAAGAAATAAGAAAAATCACCTTGACAATGTACTATGGAAAACCCTATGTTTGGGGAAGCGACATGGGAGCTGGAAGAGGTGATGAAATAGAAGTACCCTTTTATATTTTATTCTATGAATTACAATTTCATGAGTGAAATCTATGAAGGGGGAATAATGTAATGAAATTAACAATTATAAATGAATTTCTATTTTAAAATGAAGAAAATCTTTATTAATTAACGAGGTTATAGAAAACACAAGAACATATTTAGTTGTTTTGGACCATTAAAAGATACATGCTATCAAAATTAAAATACCCTTAAACATCATAATGGTTGATAATATATATTTTTAATAGTGACAATAATATTTAGTATATGTTAAGGGTTATGATAAATCCAATTCACATAGATGAAAGAAGTGATGGCCTCAATTGGTAGGATTATACACTATAAATACAATTTATCAGATCTTCTAAGGGAGATGGATTAACTGGGCTTTTCCATTAACTAATACCAAGTCAAGATTCAATAACTAAAGCATGAGTGAAACTTTTTATGGGATAATTTAATCTTATCAAGATCACAACCAAAACCATGTTTACAGAACCACCCTAAGAAAGTGTCAAAAACTCACACCTTACCCATAGAGAATACATAGGTGTAAAAATTGGTTATTTATGTAGACCCTAACAGTATGAATTTATATATTTTTTTGATTAGAAAATTAATATATTTATCCTTTTTTATTATTACATTATAAATGATCAAATAATGAGTTTGATAAATATTATATTTTTATCTGATGATACACAAATTTTATTTTTGAGAAATATATAGTTTTAGTCATGAAATTATTTTTTATTAATTCAATAAATTTTAAAATAAATGTTATTTTCAAAAAATATAATTATTAAATAATACATATTTAAATATAAATGATACAATTATTTTATGAAGTGAAATGTAATTTTTACAAGGTTATGCAACTGTTATTATTTTGAAAACTATTATTTTTCAATAAATGTGGTTTTTTGATTTTAAAGGGTAAATCAACGTATTTGTAAAATTATTTTTGGATAAAATAAATTTTATTTTTGAAATTAGAATTTTAAAATTATAGAATAATTAATTTTTAATAATTTTTGGATCCAATAGTTGTTTTGGGTAAAAATTAAATAGGTTATGTATTATGGAATCATAAAATCCAAAAAGAGATGTAATAAGTACAATAAAGAGTAACCATGTCTAAAATTAGTCCTCATTTAAAATAATATTTTTTGAAGTTATTTTATTAATTTTATAAACCCTTAATGAATCTTCTAAATCCTATTTATATTTTATGGTTTTAGAATCAATTCTTTATGAAAATGACTCACCCGCAAATCATAAATGGAATTAATTTAAGGATTTTTGTTCTCAACCTTTTAAAATATTCAAAACCAATACACTATGTCTGAAACCATGGGAAGAACCATGGAAAGGATAATGGTTTTGATTATTTTATTTTATAGATCTCAAAACATAATATTCATAATTAATAAATAATTCGCCTCTTTTTTATATAAAAACACATCTAAAGTATGAAACCTCTTTATTAAAAACCATTTGAAAATAAAATTAATATACCTATCATAAGGTTCAACCAAGATCTTAATAAGATCCTCCCAAGATTTCATAAATTCCTTATTAATGTAAGTTATCCTATCCTTATCCACTTTATTCAAGCATCTTATTTATATTTTTCCTTTTCATTTCCTATTGTTCTGTTTTAGAATATGTTTTTGATGAGTGGCCAAGACCTAACAATGTCACAGAGATTCAAAGTTTTCTTAGATTAGAGGGTTATTACCGATGGTTTTTTGAAGAATTTTCTATATTATCTAGACCACTAAATAAGCTAACATGTAAGGGATTTAAGTTTATCTAGACAATATAATGTGATGATTGTTTTCAATAATTGAAAATAATATTGGTAAATGCTCCAGTTTTGGCCCTACCTTCTAAGAATAGTGAATTTTTTATCTACCATGATCCATCATTCAAAGGACTTGGTTGTGTCCTAATGAAGAATGATAAGATAATTGATTATGATTCATGTAATTTGAAACATCATGAGCTAAATTAAACTACACATTATTTGGAATTTGTTACTATTGTATTTGAATTAAAAATTTGGAGGCATCATTTGTATGGAATAAAGTGTGAAATATATACTGATCACAAAAGTTTGAAGTTATATTCACTCAAAAAGAATTAAACATGATATAGAAGATATGGATGGAATTAATAAAGGATTATGATTGCACAATTAATTACCATACAAGAAATGAAAATAAATTTAATGATTATTTGAGTCAAAAATGTAATGATACATTAACCATGATATGTTTGGAACAAGATTATTTGGTTATCTATTTTGATGAATTTTGGATTGGAAGTTGTTGATGTATATAATTACTCTATTTTGTTTCAGGTGGAAGTGAAATAATTTCTATTAGTTGGAATTAAGAAAGTGCAGAAAGAATACAGTGAGTTATAGAAAAATGTAGAATTGGGTTATAAGGGTAAGTTACCTGAATTTAACATTGATAAAGATTGTGTTTTGAGTTTTTGGAAAAAGATTATGTGTTCCTTGTGATTCACAGTTGATGAAAGAGTAGTTATGTGAAGCTCGTAGTTCTCCATTTTCAGTTTATCATGGTAGTAGTATGATGTATAGAGATATTCGATAGCATTACAGGTGGGATAGAATAAAAAGAGATATTTCTGACTTTACATTGAAATGTTTGACTCAACAGCAGGTTAAAGAAAAACAATAGTCAATTAAAGGGATGATTTAACCTTTTACAGTACTGTATTGGAAATGGGAAAATATATCTATGGATTTTGTAGTGGGATTTACAAATAATTCTTTAGGTAACTATGCGATCTGGGTTATTATGGATTGATTGACTAAATCTACTCATTTTCTTCCTATCCGAGATACTCTATATCTAGATCAAATTTCTCAATTTTATATTAAATAGATAGTAATGTTACCTAGAGTTAACCAATCCATTGTATATGATCATGATCCTAGGTTAACTTATAACTTTTGAAAATGCCTTCATAAGTCATTGGGAACTGAATTAAATTTTAGTACATCTTTTCATCCTCAATCAGATGTCCAGTCATAACGAACAATTAAGAACTTGGAAAATTTGCCATGTTCTTATTCAATGGATTACCAAGGAAGTTGGGATAAACATCTTTCTTTGGTTGAGTTTTCTTATAATAACAATTTTCATTCTAGTATAAAAATGGAACAATTTGAAGCATTAGATAGAAAGAGGTGTCGAACTCCAGATTTTTGTGATGAAGTAGGTTAAAGGAAGTTGATGGGACCATAATTGTTAGAAGAGATGGATGAAAAGGTTTAGTTTATTTAGAAGCATATAATGACTTCTTAGAGTAAGATGAAAAGTTATACAGATAACCGGAGGAAGGATCTTTCTATTGAGGTAGGTGATCATGTCTTTCTAAGAGTTTTACAATGGAAAAGTGTGATGTGTTTTGGTAAGAAAGAGAAGATGAGTCCATAATTCAATTGAACCTATAAAATCTTAAATAAAGTTCTGTTAGTTTCCTACATAGTGTATTTACCTCATAGTTTATCCCAGGTACACAATGTTTTTCATCTTTTGATATTAATAATGTATATGCTGGATCCATATCATGTTTTGAACCCATAGATAGTTCAGTTGGAAGAGAATATTTCTTATGAAGAACTTCCATTAGAGATTCTTGAAAACAGAGGGAAAGTGTTGCATAATAAGGTGATTCATTAGGTAATGTTTTTGTGGAAACCTATATGGTTGAAGAGGTAATGTGGGAATCTGAAAATGCTATGAGGGAGAAATACCCCAAATTATTTGATAAGTAAATAAAATTGTGGGGATGCAATTTCCAAAAGAGGGTAAGGATGTAGCATCCCAGGTATTTATAAAATAATACATTTTCATATCTATTAATATTTATGAATAAGATATTAATTTTATGTTAAATGGAATTTTTTTTCCGATAGCATACTCGACATGTAAAATGGGTTTCTCCAAAATCTTACTTTGCACACAACACTGATTTATAAAAAAAATCCAATAATAATAATATTATTTAAAATGGTAGTTAACACCTAGCCCTTATATTGGAGGGAATGAAAAGAACTTACTACAATATTATTAAACAAGTTTTTTAAATGTTTTTATATTTATCCAATAAATTTTAGAGGATTTAGATGAGAATGAATCCAATTTTAACCATAAAATATTCAAATATTTTTAAAAGGACGTTTTACCACCTTTTGAGGGAAAACTATTTTTAAATACAAATTTTTCACTTTTATATGTTGTAATTTACAAAATAATCATTTTATTTGAAATTGGGACATCAAAATCTAATTTGGTTTAAATTTTGGTTTGTTCTGATAAAATTCATATTTTAATGAATAGTGATAAACACTACATTTTAATTCAAAATTGCCTTTTCATCTAATTTATTTGTATTGATAGCTTATCATTTGAAGTGGTTTTATAGTATATTTATAATATTTTTTATCATTTAATCCAATTTTGTTCATTGGAGGTAATTTCACATTGAAATTTTATATAAACACACATCAATATTTTGATGGTTTTTACTTTAAAAAACACCTTTTTTCTTATTTTAACAATGAAAATTAATTTTAAATTAATTACTAAAACATCTGTGTTTTGAATTTAAAAAAATGGATTCCATATTTGGAATCATAAGGTCCAAATTATTTAAATAGGTGCCTTTTGGTTTTGGACATTAGGAATAGTTACTTAAGTAATTATTTTTATTTACCATGGTTAAAGGGTAAATCAGGTAAATATGGGTACAAATAATATTATAATAATATAAAACTACACTAAAACTTCCTTTAATCCTATTTTTTTGAGATATGGAAAACAAATAAAACCCTTGGAAATTTTTTTTCTCTTTGGAATCCACTTGGGTGTGATTATGATTCTTATATCATTTAATTTAAAGTAAAGGAAAATATGTTATAAACATAAATATAATTAATAAAAAATTTTAATTTTGAATAATATAAATTATCTATTTTACTACAAATATTCATTATAAATATAAACATATTTCCTACATCATGGTATTTTATTTATAATTTTTAAACATTAAATAATTAAATTTAATTATGAAACAATGACGATGCAGTGATTGCTTTATTAAAGAAGAAATCAAATAAATGATATTATAATTATTAAAAGAAATAATATTTCACATAATTTATGTCATCTAAAATTTTTATTGATTAATATGACATGTTATAATACTATTAAATTTATTGGTTCTAAGTTATCTATATTTTTGGATTTTATTTAAATTCAATAAAATAAATAGTGTAAAAATTGATATAATTGATGTTTTATAAATAATAAATTATTTAGTTATTTAAAAATCCTAAAAATATTTTAAAATCACAAAGTGAATATTATAAGGTCTAAAAGTTAATTAAGTGTCCAATTATGGGAAATTGACCCCATATAAGTAAAATTAATATCCTCTTAATAATTTAAATTTAATTACCATAATTAAAATTAAAAGAAAATAATTAAGGGTAAACCGAAAAGATAAGGAAAGAAATAAAATAAGTAAATATATATAAATTATTGGATAATAGTATTTATACCTATATTAATATTATTATTGATATCTCAATTTCGAGCCTTTTGGATTAAAAAGTAATTTTTATTAATTTAATATTTTAATAATTTCCAAGGGTGCCCCTTCTCTCTCCTATAAAAAGGTACCCTATCATTTCTAATAATCAAACTTAAATAACTCTTTGTTTCAGCAAAGATCTGCCCAAAAATCTACCTTGAATACCTCCCCTCATCCTAAAAGCCTCACATAGGGCATAAAGACTCCCAATGAATCCTTTTGTTGTAAACCAAAAAAGTTTCCTGATTTAGAGGTAATAAATTCTCTCATGATTTTTAGTTTCATTTATTTTCTCCACTCCCTATAATATTAATATTTTATGATTAAATAAAAAAAGTATCCTAAATATACTAGTATGTCGTTATGATAAGGTTTTAACCTACAGTTATAGACACCTCCATTTAATGGGTCATGGACATACAATTTTTGTGTACGGCGAACTACTACCTCATGAAACAATGATTGATCATTTTTTCCTTAACACCTATCATGGTGTCCATTAGGATGAAAACTATTTTAAATATGATATATATTATATTTATATTGTCTATATGATTCTATAATTTTTATTTGTAATATACCTTTATGCCTTCCATGTTGTGTAAATACGATAATTTTGTTTGAAGAAGTCTGGACTGCTGCCCCCTCAAAGTGACGTGACTCGTTCCCACTATACATGGAATGTATAAAAGATGGTATATAAAACCTATGAGACATACATGAAATTAATATGAAAATGGTTTTATAATATACATTTTTATCATTTTATTATTATTCTTTTATTATGAAAAATAAATTAAAGTAGTGTTCATGCGTACGTACAACCTCCGTCTCCATGAATGGTGCATTTAATTTATTATCTCCAAATATCATGGATACTATAAATACATATATACTATATATATATATGATATTTAAATCATGAATAATATTCTATATATGATAGAATTTTGACTACATTGTCAATTTACATCCAAACAAGTTCATTTTCAACTCAAGTACCGAATATCGGCAAAACATCCGATATGAACATAAATAATTATGTATTTTTTACAACATGGAAATAAGTGATATAAAAGTAATAAAAAAATTGAAAAATTTTCTCAATAAATTATAAATTAACCTAATTTTATTATTCATGAACATAACGATTTTACATGACGAGTCAGACTCAAGGTAAGGGACTTCGTCTTAATCTCCATTCATTGAGGCATATTTTGTAATATACACTAATTTATTTTATACAGTGTATAAAAAACCCCTTGACTTATAATTTTCATCAGAGGCTTTCAAAATGAATATTTTTTATAATTTGTGTTTTACTAAATGAAAAAAATAATGTGTTTAATGTATACGGCGACAACAATTTCTCTGCCGTTGTAACCATTATTTGATATTTGGAATCCTCTATAAGCCTTACTTTTTTTAAAAGGAAAAAGAAATTACTTATTCCCTCTTTTGGGTATTTTGGTTTTGAAAATTTTTTTATTGTGTATTTACTATTTCAATATCTTGAAATGATTTCTTTTGATTGTAAATAAATTTTTTATGAGTGAAATATTGATAATTGCAATATTTTATGTGGTATTATTATGTCATGGTACTTGGACATTTAACATGTGGTTACATGATAAACTAAAGATGAGTTGTTACATGATAAACCAAATAACAGTGGTTCCATGATAAACTAAGGATGAGTGGTTATCTTATAACCTCCAATGCATTGGGTATGGAAGTCGGCCATATGGATATTACATTTAGTGATATGTGTGGAATTTGACCATATGGTTATTTCATTTAAGGATCTTTATGTACAAAGTTACCTTTATTTGTTGTATGTTGATTTATATGTGATTTATGTTAATATTTTTTTCAGGAAAAGGAAAATTAGTAAGCATATATTTAGTGAAGTATATTTCCAACTTCTTAAAGGTGAAAAGTATTACTTTATGATTCAGTATTTTAGGGATTAAATGTTTTTGCAAGACTAAAAATTTTCATCCTTTATGTATCCCTTATTGAGACTTTTAAGATCATCCAAAGATTTGAATTTTTTTTCATAGGACATAAATTATAATAGATCCAAGGATGGGATCAAGGAAAATTCATGTTGTTTAAACATGAAATGAACCATGTTTCTTTTTAAAATGTTTTCGTTTTATGAAAAAAAATTAGACAGTGAGTAAAAGTGTCTACTTGTAATAATTAAGTTGTTATATATGAGTTATGAACTAATTATCTAAATCTCTAAACCTTAAAATATCCTCAAATTGAATTAAAGTAAAATTATTGACTTATATCAATATTATATAAAGTTTAAGGTTGAGGCCTTGTATTCTAGGCCTTTTTTAAGGATATGGTCATGCCAATATATCCTATTAAGTGATGAAGTTCCAAAAACATGAAAGGATAAGATGTTAGTGTATTTATATCCCATAGTGGTGTACTATTTCATTCCAAAACATCCCTTCATGTTTGATTTACCATTATACCATAAAGAGGGGAGGAAGGTAGTGTATTTATATCCCAAGGTGGTGTACTATTTCATTCCAAAACATACATTCATGTTGGCTAGACCATTTGACCATTAAGATAGTATAATCTTGAAATAATATCCTCTTTAATGGTTTAGATATGTATGTTTATAATCTACCCTCTAAATTGGGGGCTATTAGTCTTTTAGATCCAAATATAGTTGCTATCATAAACCATGTGCTACTGTCCAGTATTGTCTCGAATTTTTACATGGAATAAATGTGAATGAATTTATGGATACAAATATACCTTAATTTTTATCACATTATTCTATAAACAATTTAGCATAAATAGTTAATTTTTACCCTCAAAATTTTAGTTAGTTGGGTGGCTGGATTGGTATCAAAGTCAAGAATGGTGAGCTCCTCTTAAATCCTTGATAAAATTGTGTTCTGGACTTTCATACATGAATTGATCCCCATTACAGATGAATTGGGTGTTAATTTTTTTATCAAATTTGTAATGTAATGTTCATATTCATCTGAGAGAGTATCAAAAAAATTTATAATTCAATATTTTTACCAAAAAATATATCATCACACCAGGTCTAGTTTCTTTAACAGTTTTTAGGGCCTTTTTGTATGATCTATATGTCCCTTTAAATGGATTAATTAGATAAATATCGAGTAGAATGATTTGTTAGATTATTAATTAGGAGAAATAAAAAACACTAATAATATCATTTTGATCATTATGTTTAATAATATAATCAAAATATTAAATAAGAATGTAATGGAATGAATTAGAACAGTGCTCGCAATATATGTTTATGATCAAAACATGAACATTGAATCGAAAAAATTCATTTTTATTGAAAATTAAGGGATGTGAGTAACATAAAATTATTAATTAAAATGTAATATTAGGTTTTATTTATAGTAATTTCTAGGAAATATAAATACAATAATGCCATCTGGGTGGTAGTCAATCATCTTACGATGTCAGCAGAAATCATTACTATCAAGGAATATTTATCTCTTAAAAAACACACCAATATATACATAAGGTAAGTTTTAAGACGTAATGTAGTTCCACTCTCCATTATATACGATTGATATCTATGGATTATCTTTAGCTCTCGGGAGAGCTTCTTTGGGCAGCTAGGGTTTTCGCTGCCGCATCATCCCGCCCCCTGTCACTGTTGTTTCCTCCATCGGCACCGTCTTGCTTGGGAGACCTGTCAATGAAGCTTCTCCATTGCTCATACTCTTCAGACATCATACATGACCACCGTATTCTCTCCACCATGATCTGCGCTGTCTGCTGGCTTCTTCTCCGGTTCGTGTCTCCGAATCGGCATCAGTGTCGAGGGATCATGTGGGCTTTGGAAATCAGAGGCGATGTGTTGGGCTTGATGCTTGATCACATGAGATTCCTTATAGTTTTCAAATTTTTGGGGTTGTTTTGATTTGTGCGTAGCTGAGTTGGAATCCTATGGAATGCACAGGATCGTCACCTGGATGTTTTTGGGAAGCTGCGATGCAGAATACTCGCTGTCGCATACACAGATGACGGCGGTTCGACCTAGGTTGAGTTTTTAGCACCGAATCATCCTACTCCTCTCATGAGGTTTTTTGGTTTTCCTAGGTCTTGTTGCAGTGCAGATAGTTGGGTTTCATGTGAGTCGGAATGTGGTAGGGTCGTCTTCAACTACTGGGCCAGTACGCAGTCACAGATGGTGGATGCAAGAATGCTTAGTGTCAGTGGTGTTTCTTTTCTGGTTGGATTCTACTTCCCTTGTGGTTTGTTCTGTGTTTCTGCCTTTCGTTGTGCCCGGATAGTAAGGCTTCTCATTGGTTTCCTCTACCATTTCCTCATCCTCCTTCACGCACGACCCCATCTTGGTTGGATGTGATGGATTTCATGACGTTTTGGATCGAGTTGGTGGCTTCGGTGAAGTTGGATCTGTCGGGGTGCTATTTTGGTTTGATGTCCTAGTTCTTGATGGCTCTGACAGTACCGTGGTGCAGTTCAATGGGTATGGTCTTGGTTGTTATTGTCTGTTTCTCTGTTGGGCAGGTCTGGACTTGGGAGTGGTTCCAAGTCTGTCCTGCTTATGATTCCCTTTACTTGTTCTTCCCTTTGTTTATTCGGTTCTCACTATCCTAAAAGTGACTTATTTGAAAAATAAAAAAAAAAGTTTCAGTCAGATACAGAGTTATGTTTAAGTACTACTTATCACCATCATATAGATAATCAATTTGAGAGAACCATACAAACTCTATAGGATATATTGTGATCATTTTCAAAGGTTTTTAAAATATGGAGGGATTAACAATCTCCCCAAGTGGAGTTCTAATATAAAAATAGTTTTAATTCCAACATTTAAAATGAAACCTTATAAGGGTATGTATGGGAAGAGCTGATAGACTTCAACATGCTAGGTGAAGTTGGAGTGAAGAAGCTGATGAGACATGATTTTGTCCAAGAGATGATAGAGAAGGTTCAAAATATTCAACAAAATATGAAATATAAAAAAATATAAAGAAAAAATATAAAAAAATTGATTAAGTGATCTAGAGTTTAAGGTTGGATATGATGTGTTCCTTCATATATCAATATGGAATAACATCATGAGTTTTGGGAAGAATGGAAAGCTTAGTCCATGATATGTCAACTCATTTGAGAGCCTTGATCACATTGGATTTTTGGCCTATAGACTAGCACTTCAACCTAACATATCTCATGTACATGATGTGTTCTATGTATTCCTATTAATGAAGTATATACCAGACCCCTCACTTGTTCTAAATCTTGAGTTGTTACTATTTGAGAGTGATATTTCATATGAGGATTATCCAACGAAGATATTAGATCATAGAGACAAAGTTATAAGAAATAAGAAAAATCACCTTGACAATGTACTATGGAAAACCCTATGTTTGGGGAAGCGACATGGGAGCTGGAAGAGGTGATGAAATAGAAGTACCCTTTTATATTTCATTCTATGAATTAAAATTTCATGAGTGAAATCTATGAAGGGGGAATAATGTAATGAAATTAAAAATTATAAATGAATTTCTATTTTAAAATGAAGAAAATCCTTATTAATTAACGAGGTTATAGAAAACACAAGAACATATTTAGTTGTTTTGGACCATTAAAAGTTACATGCTATCAAAATTAAAATACCCTTAACCATCATAATGGTTGATAATATATATTTTGAGTAGTGACAATAATATTTAGTATATGTTAAGGGTTATGATAAATCCAATTCACATAGTTGAAAGAAGTGATGTCCTCAACTGGTAGGATAATACACTATAAATACAATTTATCAGATCTTCCAAGGGAGATGGATTCACTGGGCTTTTCCATTAATTAATACCAAGTCAAGATTCAATAACTAAAGCATGAGTGAAACTGTTTATGGGATAAGTTAAGCTTATCAAGATCACAACCAAAACCATGTTTACAGAACCACCCTAAGAAAGTGTCACAAACTCACACCTTACCCATAGAGAATACATAGGTGTAAAAAGTGGTTATTTATCTAGACCCTAACAGTATGAATTTATATATTTCTTTGATTAAAAAATTATTATATTTATCCTTTTTTATTATTACATTCTAAATGATGAAATAACAAGTTTGATAAATATTATATTTTTATCTGATGATACACAAATTTTATTTTTGAGAAATATATAGTTTTAATCATGAAATTATTTTTTATTAATTCAATAAATTTTAAAATAAATGTTATTTTTACAAAATATAATTATTAAATAATACTTATTTAAATATAAATGATACAATTATTTTATGAAGTGAAATGTAATTTTTACAATGTTATGCAACTGTTATTATTTTGAAAACTAGTATTTTTCAATAAATGTGGTTTTTTGATTTTAAAGGGTAAATCAACATATTTGTAAAATTATTTTTGGATAAAATAAATTTTATTTTTGAAATTAGAATTTTAAAATTATAGAATAATGAATTTTTAATAATTTTTGGATCCAATAGTTTTTTTGGGTAAAAATTAAATATGTTATGTATTATGGAATCATAAAATCCAAAAAGAGATGTAATAAGTAAAATAAAGAGTAACAATGTCTAAAATTAGTCATCATTTAAAATAATATTTTTTGAAGTTATTTTATTAATTTTATAAACCCTTAATGAATCTTCTAAATCCTATTTATATTTTATAGTTTTAGGATCAATTATTTATGAAAATGAATCACCCGCACAACATAAATGGCATTAATTTAAGGATTTTTGTTCTCAACCTTTTAAAATATTCAAAACCAATACACTATGTCTGAAACCATGGTAAGAACCATAGAAAGGATAATGGTTTTGATTAATTTCTTTTATAGAACTCAAAACATAATATTCATAATTAATAAAGAATTCACCTCTTTTTTATATAAAAACACATATAAAGTATGAAACCTCTTCATTAAAAACCATTTGAAAATGAAATTAATATACCTATCATAAGGTTCACCCAAGATCTTAATAAGATCCTCCCAAGATTTCATAAATTCCTTATTAAAGTAAGTTATCCTATCCTTATCACCTTATTTATATTTTTCCTTTTTATTTCCTATTGTTCTATTTTAGAATATGTTTTTATATAAACCTATTACTGTCCTTATTATATTAAATTTATTGGATACCCCTTTAAATCTTAATAAATCCTTATATGAATATTTATGTACCCTCATTATGCTTCTAAAATTATCCTATGATTTTCCATGCCAAACATTTATGCAGTGAATACCAATCCCCATTTCCACTCAAGGGTATTCACCTAGATGTATTTATCCTTTAATGATAGGGGAGTTATAAAAATGTATATCATAATCATTAATCTTTAGATTAAAAGTGCTGTAAGGAATCCTTGTGTTGTATGATCTATGTGGAACACTTATGCATGTACATGATATAAATGTGATAGGTGGGTCTATAATATATATCCCTACAATGCATTGGTAATGTTTTCATCTAATGAGATACCATTTACAGTGCATGGTATGTTATCCTAAGAATACTATGTTATGATTTATTAATGGTTAGACTTGAATTATGTTTATTATGTCATGTCTGATGTTGTTTCCACATTCCTATGTTTTCTTGATGTTATTATCTTTTGTCTTTGTTTGATGGTCATTTTTATTATTCCCAACCTTTTATATCACCTAGATGTGCCTCTTTCCAAACATGTATTTCTTTAATCATTTCATTTTTTATTATTCCAAAACAAATATTTATAGGTCACCCCTTTTTTATATATTTCCCTAGGTTATCCCATGCAGTTTTATAAGATCAAAGGAAACTAAGGGAATGTTATGGATTTTTAAAAAATGATGGTGTATTCTGATAAAGGTATGTTGTTATGTACATAATTTCCCAAATACAATTAGGCTCATGATCTTATGGGATTGTATTATGTGGTCCTTTATGTAATAAATCCTAAATTAAGTTGTATAAATAATATGGGTTTTTATAATCCCACCATGAAATACGTGAATATATTATCCCATTTCTATTTAGGAAACAAAAAAAGATGAAACATCCCCTTATGTAGTTTTTAATGAGCTTTTACTTATTTAAAAGTAAAACAGTTCATGGTAAAACCAATAATATATTCCTTCACAACATGAAACCAACAATATTACCAAATATCTCTATACATCATAGCATTGAAAGGATGATAAGAAAACGGAGAGCTATGAGATTCACATAAAAATTTCATGTCCTAACGTGTATCACTTGACACACACAACCAATTTAAAATTCTCACAACACCTTATTTATCAACATTAAAATCAAGAAATATACTCTTCATAACGAATTTTACTATTTCTTGAATAATAATATCTTCTTTTTGATCATCCTTAATTAATTTTGAAAAAGATGAATACAATGATAGGTGATCCAAAATTAATGATGTTTTTGTAAGCAAGATTTTTTGTATAATAATAATTAAATCATAAACTAAGGGTCTTGTTATATTAATAATATATTTTACAGTGCATTATATTTTTGAATCATGGAATCAAATACACAGGTTTCTTTACTTATTTGATAGTGAATTGTGAAATAATAATACTTAATACGTTCTAGGCATATTCTCAACCTCATGTTAAAATATTTATGAGTGAATATATACTTTATAATTTCTTAATTAGTATATAATTTTTATTTCACACCATATAAATGAAGCCTCTGTATTTTTAAATTAAAATTACTAAAACCAAATCAAGGTCATGCGTAAAATTATTCTATTTATGTGATTTTAATTAATGGTATTCATACATGAAAACCCAATAATTCTATATCAATACACAACCAAGTCCCTTCAAAGAAGCGTCACCATAAATAAAAAATTATACCTTTATTTTTAGTGAGGATAACACTAGATAAGTAACCAATATTTTTTCTAATTCTTGAAAGTATTCATAAAATTCCTTTGTCTAGGTGAATATAACTCCTTTTAAAGTTAACATGGTTATTGGGGTAGATAACTGATTTTTTTTAAAAACTTATTGGTAGTAACTTTCTATTCCAAGGAAACATCGAATCTCAATGAAATTTACTAGCCTTATACATTCTTCCGAAAACATAGTTTTTCTAGGATCAACAATTATAAAATCATTAGAAATATTATTCCCATGAAAAGAAATCATTTTTAACAAAATTTTACTTTTTCTAAATTTTCCATGAACCTTCTTTTCTTTTAAAGTTTAAGGAACAATCCATAAGAATTTATCATGACCTTCATATCATTTAGAGTAAACTGAAATATCATTGATAAAAACAACCAAAAATTTATCCAAATAATAATGGACAAATCTATATATTTGGCCCATAAATATAGTGGGTGTGTTTGTTATCCCAAATATAATAAAAAACCCATAATGACCATATATAATGTGAAATTCAATACTCATAATGTTCTCCTCCATCACCTTTATCTGATGATATGCATACCTAATATGAATCATTGAAAGATATTTTACACCATGGATATGATCAAACTAGTCAATTATATGAGGCAAAAGATACATGTTCTTAAAAGAGTTGTTATTGAGTGCTTTATAATAAATGAAAAGTATCATGGAACCATCCAATTTTTTTTAACAAATAGAACATAAGAATCCCATGGTGATATGATAGGTTAGATGAAACAATTATCAATAAAATATTATAACAACTTTTTCAATTCTAACAACTAAACTGAATCCATTTGATTAAGAGTCTTTGAAATTCGTTTACTATAAAGCACTAAGTAATTAGTAAACTTAAACTTCTGATCATGAATAACACTAAGAAAATTAGTAGTAAATACATCCATATATTCATTTACCACTCACACATCACTAAATTAAATAGTCCCTTTCCTTTAAACAATACATACAAGATAACACTCACTTTGATATTTTATTAGTTTCTCCATATCATGGTATGTTATCAAGGGTATGAACTCATTATTATATACCAACAAAAAATCATTATAAAAACTAACTTTTTTAGATATGCAATCTATCTTAGCACGATAAAATGAAATCCTATCCACACCCTGAATAACATCAAACTCTAAAATGGTAAAGAGAATAAGGATTGTATGAAAAAAAATTCAATATATGAAAACATCAGGTTTTAAATAAATTATTATTTCTTTTTTTCCACCCCCTAAAGTTTTTTCAAAGAGTTATGAATTAATTTTTGAGATTATATTTCCATTTTAATTGTAAATTTTGCATATATAAAATAATATATAGATCTCAAATCAAACAAGACATTGGCATAATCTGAATAAACAATTAATGTACCTGACTCCACATCAATTTAGGGTCCTATATGTATCATAATAGTAGAAATATACTTTAATTTACCTTTCTATTTTAAATATTTTTGATTCCCACCTTTAGTAACTAACATTAGACATGCATTTTCATAATGTGGAAACTCACTATAATCCAAATATTTCAATAATTTATTTTCATTACAGGCCTATAAATTTCTATTTCTCTTTTCTTTACAGTCTTAAGCCATTCACCCAAGCTTTCTACATTGGTGACACTTCCTATTTTTCATAATATATTCTCTAAAATTAATATTTCCACACCTATGACAAAATGGTAATTTAATTTTATTACCTTTAGGTTTATTCGATGAATAAATTCCCATTCCCTACTACCTTGATCACTTTATATCCTTATTATTGTAAAATCACACAAACTCTATCTCAAATTTCTCAACACACTTTAAAATTTTATCATAACTTCCACACCCAAGGGTAATAAAATCCTTCATAAACTTTTATTAAAACCCGAGTAAAATTGATCCATTTTAATATCATGGTCCAGAACAAAATTTATCACATACCTGACCAATAAAGTAAAACTTGCCTCAAAATCAGCCACTAAGACTTCTTCCTTTTACTTCAACTCATGAAATTTTATTTCTATTCCATGTTGAAAAACCTTAGTATTATAATTTTCAGGGAAGATATATTTAAATAGAATCAATTATATGGAGTTAATTTCTTCCCTTTCCATAGTATTATTAATAAAATACCACTATTAATCAACATCACCTATTAAATGATAAATAGAAATAATTTCCTTATGAATTTATAAACATCCCAAAACATCAAATATCGTCTCTATTGTATTTATCCATCCTTCAAATTTCACTAAGTATAAAGATCTACGAAATGAAAAATGGTGTTTTCTCCTAAAATTATCCACTATAAACATGTTTCTATAAGGGGAATTCATTCTATATCTTTCATGGGTGACACTATTAGTAGTCTACATGAACAAATTAAATATTATTATTGACCAATCTATTAAAACCACTTCAAGTTGCTAATTCAGAAGGTTATAACCCTCTTAATTCCTTCTGGACTCATCTTCACCATTTCCTATCTGGAAAAAAATCTAAATATACATAGAATATATCAAAGAATAGAAAAATATTAAAAAAAATATCATGATAATATATCCATAAATTATAGTCCCTTTAAAGTTTCTTTTAACATTATCTTAACATTTAAAGTTACCCAAACATTTTTTATGATACCAACTATACCACTATCTAGCTTAAACAACCCATAATTACATGATTTTTTAAAAGGGTTACACTTTATTACATTAATAGTATCCTTTTAGATTATAGTTTTATAGAAATTGGTAAAGAAGTTACATAACAAAGTATTGATTTCCATACAATATAATTTTTTCACTCAAAATATGTTTTTTTAAAGATACACTTTCTTCATTTAAGGTAACATGAAAATCTATAACTCTAACTTTATTAAAACTTTTATTCAACCTTAATATATATTAAAAATAATTTGAAAACATGGGATAATCAAAACAAATATTATTAAGGGATATAAAAAATAAAACCCATTATAACATTTGTAATACTGAAAAATTCATAAGAAAATTTTCTGTTTTCATAATGATCCTTTGACCTCAAATATCAATTTACTTTCTTATAAAAAAATTGATGTATTAAAAAAATTTATCAAAATTTCATATATATTCATAAATAAAAAATGATAATCGTATGGGTTTATTATATGACAAAAAACTCATCAATTTATTTCTATAAAAATATTCGTTTCACCATTATTTTAAAAAAGGTCATAAAATTATCTTTAAAAGACTGATTTCATTTAATTTTCTTTTGAAATGAAATGATTTACTTTATAATAAATTTAAATAATATCATGTAGGTATGTTGAGAAATTATCTATACATTTATCTTTATAATGAATCTTACATTAGAATCACCTAATAGATAATTCACATATCTCTTAGGTGTAATCTATCACTAGTGAACTCCACCACTTTACCCAATGAATTGGATAACTATATTGGGCCCACCCATCATTAGAGCTATTTCAGACTCAACCATAATTCATATAAAATTTACAAGAATCATAATATGAATAAAACACATATAGATTTCACATGAATCATGACACTCATTTAATTTGTCATTCAATCCTATAATTAATCACACTTCTAGTTATCTCATGAAGATAAAAATATTTTTTTATTTCCATAGAAAGTATTTGTAAAATTAAAAATTCCAAAAATATTTATATAAATAATTTATTTTAAGATAACAATTAAAACTTATAGAGGAATCTTTATAATTAATAATAGCTATGGTAGAGGTAAAATGTGGCTAATAAGTATACATTATAAGTATTATTTTTATAATATCGTAAAAAATTTGAAATTTACCCACTTAGTAAATAATTAAAATATCAATTTTTAAACCTTTAAAAAGGAAGTAAAATGTTTTTGAAAATGAAATTTAATAATATTGTTTTGTATAAATTATAATATATTTGTTTAAGAACATTTATATGGAGGATAATTATTTGAAAGGAATTATTTTAAACATGAGTTTAAATAAAAATACATAACCTCAAGTCTCATCTATTTTAATACATTATTTAACTATTGAATAATAAAATCATATTATATTAATATTTTATTAATAACATTTTTCATGTTTATTTCATTATTATAATCACTTTATTTCATTTATTACCATGTCTTATTTAGTTACTAAAATGGTTAAGTTTACATTGGACAATCTATGGTCGTTCGGTTTATAACCACAAAAAAACATTGGTGCATTGAACTTGGTCAAGGGGGTTATAGTAATATTATCTAAATAATATTAATGATTCTATATTTATAAAATTTATAAATTGTAATGAATTTTAAGAATAACCATGTATGAATGTTATGAAAAATGGACCATGTCATTTCATGAAAACTATAGTTCATATGTATGCATGAACATTGTTTTGTTTTTAATAATAGGTGGAAAATGAATATTTTTAAAAATATTTGACCTTTTAAAAATCATAAATATGATATTCATTCCATATTTATTCATTATTGATATCCTTTTGACCACCCCTATATGGTAAAAATGAAAATTTAATCACATCACTTCTTGGAGGTGGTATTCCACATGTACACATGAAAATCATTATAAATTTCCAAAGGAAAGAAATTTTAAGAAGGTAATTAATATATTTTCTTTCTATAATCATAATTAAGTCATAAATATAATATATATCCATTTTTTCATCATTTTAAATATCCATATGATTGAGCGGTGAAAAATTAAACACATCATTTTGTGAATGTGGTAGTCCAAATGTATGTAAAAGAGATGATTAAATTTATCATAAGATTTAAAAGTTTATTGAAGAATGGATTTACTATAAAACTAAAAAAATTATGTATATATTAGACACTTGTATTATTTTTTTTTCATGGTTGAAGAAAATTTGATGGTGGTAGAAGTAGAAATAAACATGAAATAGGTCAGTTAGGACTTATACCTACTCGTCATATATCCTTATTTGGAATCATCTGAGAATAAAAATACCTCTTTGATGTGTTTAGGGATGCTGGATAGATATTTGGGTCTTGAAAAAAATAGTGCTTCAAATGGGTGAGTAATGGTGTCACGACCCGTCCTCAGGGCCCGTGCCGTGACTACCCCAAGCCTGCCTTCCATAGGCCAGGGGCAGGTGACTAGCACCAAAGGCATAAACCCCAATAACTGGGAAGGCATTACCTTTATAGAAGTAAACAAAACACCACAGAGTACAAGCAGAAGTAATACACTAAGTACAAAAGAAAGTGCTGAAAAGTAAGTGGGCCAAAATACAAACCCAACTGAAAGTACAACTACAACTGAACGAAAGTACAACAGAAAAGACAAACAGCTGGAAGAAAAGAAGAAGCTCCTGGGTCATCCACCTCAGATCCTACCTGAAGGGTAGGTAAAGATAGCGCAGCTCCTAGATCGTCCACCACAGATCCTACCTGAAGGGTAGGTACAGATAGACTCTACAACGCTCTCACCCGCCTACCTCCTCCGAGTATCGTCACGTCGTGAAGTCCACCTCCAGATACTGACTCGTCGTGAGGTCTACCTACAGGTACCGTCCAGTCCTAGAACACTCAACCTTTGTCAGTGCTGCCCGTTGTTTGCAACCAACACAATGAGGTGCGGGCATAGCCCATGCAGGGGTGAGTATAAGGATACTCAGTAGGGACCCTGATACCCTCAAGGTCTCTCTAAATCCAACAAGGATAACCACAAAGCAGAAACACAACAGATAACCCTTACTTAGGTATAAGACCATACTTATACCTAAGTTATCAAGTAACCCATCTCAATCACGAGAAAACACAAAGGTTATGAAATCAACATATAACCACTACCTAGGTATATGCCCATACATATATCTAAGTTATCAAGTGACCCATCTCAATCATGAGGTAAACACAAAGGTCATAGACTCATCTCAAACCAGGATTTTCATTATCGAAACCGTAACTGCTAAAGAGCCCCGTCTCTGGAGTGTACAGTGATCCTGTCATGACTCCGAGGTACTTATCACTAACCTAAGACTGTTGAGGTACTCCTCCTGTCGAGTACTGCGGGTCAGCCACCCAAACATAGTAGTGCTTCCCGCCGGGGTATGCCACCCAAACACAGTAGTGCACACCCCCTAATAGCCTGTAGAGGTACTCTCCAGATGAGTACCGCGGGTCTGTACCCAAAAAAAGTAGTGCTCTGTCCGCCATGGGTCTACACCCAAACAAAGTAGTGCTCCGTCCACTGGGCCAGTCGACTCACTCCAAGTCGAGTCGGTCAAGCAGTGGTTAGGTCTCAGTTGGCTACACGGTCTCCGTACTCTGTATGCTCATCTCTAAGAGGGTCTGCTCCATGAGCTACTGGTCTATAATCCAAGTATCACAAGTCCCACAAAGAAGTATCTCAAAGGACCACCTCATCATAGGCGTCTCAACACAACAGACGGCGCGTCAATTGGACGCCCGGTCTGTGAGTTATTAGCCTTTTTGTCCCAGGGGCCCCATTGGTTTTGTGTGCGAACTAACCTGGCCATATCTCAACTGTACCCCGAACTCTCATAGGGTATACTCTTATGGACCATTTCTTAGCGTGATCACCAACGCCGCTGATGGTTCCTCAAACGAACATCCGGTATGAAAGTTATCAGCTTTTCCGTTCCAAGGGCCCAGTTGGATTTCAGTTCAATCCAACCCAGAAACTATCCAACCACGACCAAACCTCAGGCTAAGTATTCCGAAAGTTTCGTCTCATCAAGAGGAATCCAACAGAGTCGACGACACGTCAATCAGACATCTGGAGCTCAAGTTATGAGCTTTTCCACTCCGAGGGCCCGGTTGGTTTCATGTTCAAACCAACCCGGCCGTACCTAAATTCCTTCTAAACGTTGAGTGTAGTATACCGAAATGACCGTCTCGATCCAAGGATCGCATCGCAACTGACGGTACATCAATCGGAAGTCCCTAGACCATGTTATGAGCGTTTGAACGAAACTGTCCGAAAATTGGGGTTCGGGCCCGGTCCGACCCGGCCCAATACCCCCCCTGGGTCGGCAGGTGACATTCTGGGAAGTTTCTCAGGATGTGTGTGAGTGAGGAAAAAGCACACTAGAAAAGAAATGTGTTGGCCTATGGGGAGTTTCATTAGTCATATGACCCGTTCGGGCACGTGGGTGGACCCAGGGGTGGGCCCCACGTGTTTG
This sequence comes from Viscum album, assembly GCA_963277665.1. NCBI lineage: Eukaryota > Viridiplantae > Streptophyta > Magnoliopsida > Santalales > Viscaceae > Viscum > Viscum album. The sequence continues at coordinate 1,929,400,898 of OY728164.1, read as the reverse complement.
CGGGGCAACTACGACCCGTCCTTAGGGCCCGTGCCGTGACTACCCCAAGCCCGACTTCCATAGGCCAGGGGCTGGAGACTAGCACCAAAGGCTTAAATCCTAATAACTGGGAAGACATTGCCTTTATAGAAGTAAACAAAAAACCACAGAGTATAAGCAGAAGTAATACACTAAGTACAAAAGAAAGTGCTGAAAAGTAAGTGGGCCATAATACAAACCCAACTGAAAGTATAGCTAGAATTGAACAGAAGTACAATAGAAAAGACAAATAGCTAGAAGAAAAGAAGCAGCTCCTAGTTCGTCCACCTCGGATCCTACCTGAAGTGTAGGTACAGATAGCGCAGCTCCTGGATCGTCCACCACGGATCCTACCTCAAGGGTAGGTACATATAGCCTCCACAATGCTCTCGCCCGCCTACCTTCTCCTGTCTTCTCCAATAGTCATCTCGGGACCTGAACTTTTTTGCAATGGCTTTAAATCGCCTCTGTGGTCTGTTTGGTCATCTCCTGACGATCCGTATGTCAAATAACAAAATCACGGCCTCTTCGTGGTTTTCCGGCATGGAGCGACTGCGCCACAACTTTGTTCGGACTCCATGACGATGTACGACGGTGCCGTGTTTCTTCGTCGTGTTTCTTCCTGATTCTGCGCAGTGCCGTTGCACCGTGCCGCCTTCGTTTGTGCCGCAAAAAGAACAAAATCAAAGGGGGGAGGATGGTCGGCCATGTTCATACGATCCGACCTTCTCCCATTATTACGATAACAGGCGGCCAAAAAGAAGTCAATGAATGAAAAAGAATTCACGAACAAAATAAATTACCCCTACGGTTTTCCCCACAATCAAGAATTCCCAACCTGCAAACATATTATTTCGTGGATCAACATAATATTTAGTTGATCTGCATTCTTTGTTTTAGAAGGTAATAAACATGGGTTCATTAACATTCACAAATTAATTCCCTACCACAAAAGAAGTTTGCGGAAGATAGCGTCGCGGGGGTGGTTTCGATGACGGCGTTGGCACGCATCCAAGAAGGGAACGACGTCTCACACCAGTTGCGGAGAGAAGAAGGAACAACATGTCGTTGGCGAGTTTCCATGTCGGTGCCTCCTCCTTTGTCATGGAGGAAGAAGAGGACCGAAGATACCGGGTTGCCGAGTCGATGATCCTTGATGAAGTGTTGTCGTTCTTCGTTGAGGATGAAGACGTTCTTCACCGGAGAAGATGAAGTTCTTCAAGAGACTTAGAGCTATCTCCTCCAATCCTCAACACAACCAATCTAACCCCCCCAAAAAAATAAGCTATTATTATTTTATTAAGTCATTTTATGAGTTCAAAATTCAAAAACTTAATTCCATTAATTGGATTAGTGTGTTGGTATGATTAAATGTGAGGAGAGGGGAAGTCACCCAATTAATGGGAAGTTTACAAGTTAAGATGAGTTACACATCTTAAGTGGGGGGGGGGGGGTTAGAGGAGTTAGGGAATGTGAGGGGTTAGGCTCGTATGGTCCCCATCCCACCTTTATTCTCTCAAGGGTAGTTAACAACAAGTAGGTCCCACCCAACTTCCACACATAGTTTACAACAACTTAGAATATGAAATAAAATTGTAACACAATTTTAACACTTCACATTTAACTCCCTTTTTTTAAAAACTCCTCTTGAGCAAACAAACCATCGAGAAAAGTACTCCTAAGAAAATACCGGCACTGCGGTTTCATCGGTGCCCTCAGATTTTGATTCTGAGCACCAGTTCAAAAGATAGAAAAATCCGCTCGTTCGTTCACTGAACTTACCCGAGCTAAACTTCGTAAATTGATTCCGGGCACATCGGATCTCGGAATCAGGCGCAGTCAAAAACTACGTACTTGTAAAATCCCAATGAAATTAAGAAAAAAATTTCCAGGAAATTTCCAGGCTTTTACATTACTCCCACCTCCGGGATTTATGTCCCCGTAAAGCTTTAACACAAACTAGGGATAAAAAGCGGTACTGAGCACACATATGAGAATTCCACTCCCATGTGATCAGCTGGAGGTTCCTGTGCTGCCTACGAAAGTGCACCAGAGGAATCGACCGTCCTCATAGGACCCGCTCCTGTAGATCCTCAACCTCTACTGGAACCCCGCAAAAGTCACCCCATCGCCAACGTCCAGCTCCTCATGGTCGATGATATGCGAAGGGTCATGCTCGTATCTCCTTAGCTGAGATACATGGAAGTCGTCGTGCACCTGGTGCAACTAAGGTGGATGGGTCAAATGGTAAGCCACCTTGCCTACCTAGATGAGGACCTGAAAAGGTCTGCTGAACCTCGGAGATAACTTTCCGCCTTGGCCATATCTCCGTAAACGTCGTCGATGTTAGACCTGTATAAAGATGTGATCATCATACTCGAACACTAGTGGTCTCTAATTCCTATTTAGAACTAAAACTCAAAACTTATGCTGCCATGAGGGTAAGGTTGACTAACTCAAGAGTGATTAGGCGCACCCTCCTACGCATGAGTTCATCCTGTGCTACCTGGGGTTTCCTTTTTGCCGACCAAGGAAAACTCATTCCGACGTTGTAGTTAAACCACAACCTTTTTTCCTAATACAGTCAATCCGTGTATGAACTATGGATCAAATCCATAATCATACCAACATCGTAAGGCCTTGACACTGCCACAAATAGATTACAACCGAAACTCTCACCTCGTGGGTCTGATCACACTGTCAGCGTAAGTGTGATTATCGAGTCTCCTCCCGAGGTATCTCCAGACGCGAGGGTCAAGTCTAAGGCTTACGAAAACTCTAGGTCTGGGACAAGATTCGTGGAAGGGATGATCCGTATCAAAGTTTTCTATTACGGCAGCTAGTAATGGACACAGATCGTACCTCAAATCATTCTTAGAGCCCTTGGGTCACACTCCTTGACTGCATGCAGCTGTTCTCTTCCCCTGCCCTCCGGCTCCCTAAGACTGGTGGGGACTACAAAAGTGGGTGGTTGTAACATGTTGAAATGTACACCACCTCATGCTGCACTCTAGATCTACTTCCACGTCTGCTGCTCTGCAGATTCATCTGTCCTTAAAACTTCCTCTTCTTGAAACATTTTACATGCCCATGTCTCCGAGACTCACGCCAGTTTCCATCTTTCCCACTGCTAACCTTCACTGACTGTATCCATTCAGCAAAAGAATTATCAACCACAAAGGTTCTTTCTATCTCCCTAGCATAAGTAGGAATGCATAGAGTAAAGGTGCTGGCTCAGATGTTCGATCCCTGAAGCACCGATCACATCGCATTCATCGAGTACCAGGAATGGTTTGGTATGCCCCAATGAATTCTCAGCTACCGACATGTAGTCTTGCAGAAGCTGTATAAGCTCTAGAAAACTCTCATCCACATCCTCAAGCTAGTCCTCAGCTGCCCGTGATTCGGGCTCGCCTTGGAACTTGAGGGTATCTGATGTTGGAACATGTTTAAGGCAGTAAGCCTACATGTGTCACCTACCGGTACCGCCGGTTGTAACTACAGACCAACATGAAGTGGTATATCTGGCACACTACCTGAAGGTACTATCACAGGCTCCGGTCCACATACCGAAGCCTAATCATTATGCAGACCATCCTCATGGTCACTCACTAGAAAACACTAGTAATCACCTACAGCCTGTCCTCTGCTGTCTGGGAATCTGCCTCACCTTGTAACCACGAAGGCCTATGCTACTGGAACTTGTGCAACGCGCTCTGCCAGCGTGCACAGTTCACTAGTATGGCTGGTGGCATCCACTGCCCAAAGGGTGTTGGTGCTGCTCGTACACCACCCGAGGGTGCCAACATAGTAAAAAGGGCCCCACAATGGAGCCTCGTCACTCGGTGGGCTGTCATCGAGTACTCTCTCGGAACTCCAACTGACTGTTTGCGTGGAGACATCCTGATAAGATGCGACACGGTCAATGATTTATACCTGGTGAGCTGACCTAGTCTGATTTGACTTTAAAAACTCTTGGAAACACACACGCAATTAGTGTTTTTCGTTCACAAAGTCAGAAATCAGTAGTCAGGGTCCTGGTGTACGGATACGTCGGCCGCCGCACCAACACTAGACTCCCTGAACTGAAGACCACACTCGGTACCATTAACACTATTGCTTCACAGAAAGAAAATATCAGAGTTATAAGTTCTCCGGTAGAACTGACTCCTCTGATACCAATTTTTCACGACCCATCCTCAGGGCCCGTTCCGTGAGTACTCCAAGCCCGCCTTCAATAGGCCAGGGGCTGGCGACTAGCACCAAAGGCGTAAATCCCGATAACTGGGAAGGAATTGCCTTTATAGAAGTAAAAAAAACATCACAGAGTACAAGAAGAAGTACTACACTAAGTACAAAAGAAATTTATGAAAAGTAAGTGGGCCAGAATACAAACCCAACTGAAAGTATAGCTACAACTAAACGAAAGTGCAACAGAAAAGAAAAACAGCCAGAAGAAAAGAAGAAGCTCCTGGTTCATCCACCTTGGATCCTACCTGAAGGGTAGGTACAGATAACGCATCTCCTGGATCATCCACCACGGATCCTACCTGAAGGGTAGGTACAGATAGCCTCCACAATGCCCTCGCCCACCTACATCCTCCTGTCTTCTCCAATGGTCCTCCCGAGACCCAACCTTTACTACGATGACTTTAAATAGTCTCTACGTCTAGTTTGGTCATCGTCCGACGATCCGTACGTAAAATAACAAAATCACGACTTCTTTTTGGTTTCCAAGCGCGGCGTGATGGCACCGCGGCTTTGTTCAGCCTCCACGGTGCGGCGCGACAACGCCACGTTTCTTCGTTGTGTTTCTTCCTGATTCCATGCAGTGCCATTACACCGCGCCGCCTTCGTTCGTGCTGCAAAAAAACAACATCGAAGGGCGGAGGAGGGTCGGCCGTGTTCATGCGGTATGACCTTCTCCCATTATTACGATAACAGGTGGCAAAAAAGAACTTGATGAACGACAAGGAATTCACGAACAAAATAAATTACCCCTACGGTTTTCCCCGCAATCAAGAATTCCCAACCCGCAAACATATTCTTTCACAGATCAACATAATATATAGTTGATCCGTGTTCTTTCTTTTAGAAGGGAATAAACATGGGTTCATTAACATTCACAAATTAATTCCCTACCTCAAAAGAAGTTTGCGGAAGCTAGCATCACGGGGGTGGTTTCGATGACGGCATTGGCGCAAATCTATGAAGGGAACGACGTCTCACACCAGCTGCGGAGAGGAGAAGGAACGACACATCGTTGGCGAGTTTCTGCATCAGCACCTCGTCCTATGTCGTGGAGGAAGAAGAGGACCGAAGATATCGGGTCACCGAGTCAATGATCCTAGATGAAGTGTTGTCGTTCTTCGTTGAGGATGAAGACGTTCTTCGCCGGAGAAGATGAAGTTCTTCAAGAGACTTAGAGCTCTCTCCTCCAATCCTCAACATAACCAATCTAACCCCCAAAAATAAAATAAGATATTCTTATTTTATTAAGTCATTTTATGTGTTCAAAATTCAAAAACTTAATTCCATTAATTGGATTAGTGTGTTGGCATGATTAAATGTGAGGAGAGGGGATGTTACCCAATTAATGGGATGTTTAAAAGTTAAGATGAGTTACAAATCTTAAGTGGGTGGGGGGGGGGGGTTTAGAGGAGTTAGGGAAGGTGAGGGGTTAGGCTCATGTGGGACCCACCCGTCATTTATTCTCTCAAGGGTAGTTAACAACAAGTAGGTCCCACCCAACTTCCACACATAGTTTATAACAACTTAGAATATGAAATAAAATTGTAACACAATTTTATTACTTCACATTTAACTCCTTTTTTTTAACAACTCCTCCCAAGAAAACGAACCTTTGGGAAAAGTCCTCCTAAGAAAATACCGGCTCTACGGTTTCATCGGTGCCCTTGGATTTCGATTCTGAGCACCGGTTCAAAAGATAGAAAAACCCACTCGTTCGTTTATTGAATGTACCTGAGCTAAACTTCGGAAATTGATTTTGGGCACACCAGACCGTAGAATTAGGCGCCATCAGAAACTGCATTCTTGTAAAATCCCAATGAAATTAAGAAAAACGTTTTCCTTGAAATTTCCAGGTCTTTACAAATGGAAAATAGGAGGTGTCTTTTTTATATGTGTGGGGAGTAACACACCTATAATTTTTATAAAATCTTAAATATTATAAAGTATTAATCATTTTAATGTGCCTCAAAAACTTTAAAATTTATAATATAAGGTGATAAGGGTAGAAATACCATCATCCATTAAGAATGAAGATAATTTTTTTTCCATTATCACTTGGTTATTACCTTAATTAACCAAATTTACCCTTTACCATAACGACACTTTTTTACCATGGTTAATATTCACAATGAACGAAAATGAAATTGAACTCAATAATAAATTTGAAACTATTTATTGAAATATGGAATCCAATTTTCCAGATTCTATTTTATAATTTTCAAAAATTACAATTAATATAAGTGAAAAAATACATCGAAAAATAGTTTTTAGAAAATTGTGTTTGAGGAAAAAAATGAACTTATACAAAAATTAAACATAATGTTGATTCCAATGGAGTTATTTAGAATATGATAAATTAAATTTACCTAATATTTCTTTAATACCAAACCAAAATATAATGGCACTCTTGAATTACTTTATTTAATGAAAATAAATACAATTTTTTCCAAAAATCATCATTTTTAACTATTCACTTGAAAATCATCCTCTTCTGAAAAATATAAAAAATTATTGCAAAGTTATAATTTATATTTTGATTCCAAAAAATGATTTAATTTTTATAAAGTAAAATTTCTAAAATTAATAAACTTATATTTTAAATAAAACTCTTTAATTTATGGAATAACAATTTAGTTAAATAAAACTATTATTTTTTTACTAAAAGCTTTAATAAATTTTTTAATTAAATTATGATGAATAAATAAATAAAATGAATACTTTTAAATCATAATATTTATTTATTTCTAGGATTACCTTGGTTTTTTATAGATTGAGTGAGTATCCAACTAATCTAAAAGTGAAAGAGTGGCCATGTAATTTGGAAAATATAAATTAGTTTTATACTTAGTGAGTATCCCATAATAATTGATGAAATTTTTGGGTCAATTTCTGTGTAAAATAAAACTAATACAATTATGGATGTATTATATAAAACATATTAGAATATATAAGGAATAAGCTAAAATATGAGGAGATTAAAAAATGATTATTTTTATGGTAAAACTCAAAAAAATGTTGGAGAATCTGTCAACAAGTGATCATATATGAAGGTAATTGATTGTAGTATTTTTATCTCTTGTATCATGACATATAAATTCTAAAATAAAGATAAAGTTGACATGAAAGAATAGTGCAACACCCCGACCCCAGTTATGCAGACTCGGTGAATTATTACAAAATATTGGCATGATATAAGGAATCATATCCTGAAAGACCGATCGATTTAGTATTATTAGAAACATGATATATACATAAGTTCAACATTACAACTTGAAAAGAAATAAAACACTAATTTATTCCATTATAAACACCCAAGCCTCCTAGATTATTCATACAAGTCACTCATAACTAACTTCTTCATATCCTGGGAAAATGAAACATAAGAAAGGGGTGAGCTCAAATTCTTAGTAAGAGTAAGCAATATAGGGGAAGATAACATAAACATTAGGCATGGTGAATAATTGAAAACACATTCCTTTACAAATAATAAACATGAACAATTTATGGTAGGAATATGAGATGAGTAAATAATTCCATAATAAAAACTTTTCATGGGTATTCTACTAGTTGAATAACCAAATGAACCATAAATATTATTTTCATAATGAGGGAATGTATAATGTGGGACATTCTGAAACATTTTTTCAAGGCCTCATCCAAGACGTCTAAAAATGATTAAGGCCTCGGCCAAAACCATATATCAAATTGGGAAAGGGATCAACCAATTCCATGTCTAATTATCTCATGAGACCTACCGATGCATCGAGGAGCTATAACTGGCACCACCCGTCACTTACTATGTCCAATACATTCCTCATCCGAAAAGGTTGAAGCATAACATAAACATTCATATTAAAACCAAAATACGAAATGAAAATAATTTAACCATAAAACATGAATGGTATAAAAATAACACATCCACAGTCAAACATATCAAAAAACCTTAAATACAATACGAAATATTTGTATCATAATGAATCAACTTCAAACAAGTGTAAAATTTATCAAAGGATGTTTACAAAGATGAAATCAAAACTATTTTTGAGAAATATCTCTTTCTTTTTTGAAATCATTTAAGAGTCACATAATTATAAAAGAAAACATTTATTTTGGAAATATTCTAATAATATTTTAAGGTAAGCTTTGATGATGTTATAATGGTAGAAAATAGCCGCACCCGCCGTATAAGTTAAAAAACATTCTTACCTTAATTTTTTAGAAAAGGTCATAAAGTACCTTGTTTGGAAAATGATGGAAATATTCCTTTCATAACATATAATGTCAAATAAGGGTTTAAATGAAGTTAAACCATTGTCTAGTAAATAGTAAAAATGTTTTGAAATATATTTTTAAGAAAACACGGATGTGGATGATAAAGAGGTCCCAGTAGATACGTAAAAACAACCTCAGATAATAAAGAGATTGTGAAATTAAACCTTACCTTATAATTTTACTTGGTTGAGGGTATTTTGACCTCATGTATAATAATTAAATCATTTTTATTAAATTATAAAAGAACTAAATAAAAAAAATATGATATCATATATGAACTTCTAATATTTCTTTGTTAATAATATTTTAGTAGTATCATTGTTTCAGGTGTTAACTAATTCGTTTTCCTTTATATGCTTGGTTACATAAGCCATGTTTGTTATGTATAGGATGTATTTGATTCATATAAATAATTATATTATGTTTATAAACATTCTTTTTAATCATAAAATGAAAATTATTCTTAAATGATTACGATGGGGAATGAATCTCATCGCAATCGTGGAGACATCAATCCGTACGTACGCACGAGCGACAATATCATTATATTAATGGTGAAATCATATGTAATTGGATGGTATATCATATATAAAGAATAATTAACATGTTTTATTTATTATTTACATTATTTATACTCATTATTATACCCATCCAAATAATGAAGTGTTTGAATAACAAACTACACCACGAAGTGGAGACGGTAAGCTGTACGTACGCACGTATGGTGACTTTGTCATTTATATGAAGGATAAAATAACGAATATGGTTGTAACATATTTATAATAACATCACAGTATGTATAAGGTAATTTATTTATTATTTTCATATGTAAAAAACAAAGAAAGAGGAAGTTGAAGAAGAAAATAACTTGAAAGAGGGTAGTGAAATTATTGCATCTTCTTCATGTGTTTCCTTTTGAGTTGATCAAAAGGGATTATTAGGATGGATTTATGATAAAATTAAGGACTCTAGGTTTAAGTGATGGAATTTGGGAAGGTATTTAGGCAGGGTTTGGCCGAGCCAAATGGCTTTGGAGGTGTGAAATTAAGAGAAGGGTAGGTACCCTTTTATAAGAGAAGTGAGGGTCACTTTAGGAAAAGCTTGAAATATTATTTTATAATAAAATCATTTCTGGTTTATAATGGCTGAATAATGATTTATTTCGAGGCTAAGATGGGTATGGGTCGAAAAAGTCTCACCAATTGGTTTTAAACAGGTTTATTTCACCATATTAACCTTATCTTTTAGATTTAACTCTTAGTTAAATAGTTTGACATTTACCATGTCTCTTTGTATTTTTATATTATATGGTTAATAAACTTACTATAAACTACCAAGAGAACACCAAATGGTTAATTATTGATATATCTAACCTTATCTAAATACTTTGGATGAACCTAATATTTTTAGAAATATTATATCAATTAATAATATTGTATTTGTTTTAAAAACACAATTATGTCAATTTGGACACTATTTAGTATTTGATTTTTTGGAAAGCCATAAAAACATTATCACTTTGAATAAAATTTATTTAATCAACCATAACATGTCATATTAAGCTATAAAATTAGTTTAATTCATCATAAGTCTCAATTTAAATTTATTTGGATATTTATGATATCAATTATTTTAATATTTCATTAATAAGGTAATTACTGCATCATCATCATGTCATAAATAAATTAAATTATTCAATGTATAAAAATTAATAATAAAATACCATTATGTATGAAATATTTTTATATTTTTTATGAATATTTATAGTTTAATTTATATTATGTATAACCCTATATTAAAAATGGTTTAATTATTAGATATTGAATTTAACACTTTTAACTCTTCTTTAAATAAAATATTAATAAATGTCCTAATATAATCCAAGTGGAATAAAGGGGATAATATTTTATTAATAAGGTTGTTTTTGGTCGAATTACACTTATCCAATATAATTAGGACACATTTTAAGGTAATTATGATATCATTTTGACCCTTAGTTACCCTATTTACTTTTAACCGTGGTAAATAAAAGTGAAAAGTTACTATTCACCAAAAATTATTTTCATCTTATTGAACCACATTTTACATACTGATGTCAACCGTGTCTCTCATATTTTTTAAATTCAACTCACAGAAGTGGTAAAATTAAGTTTTATACAAATTCGTAAATGCTCCTAGAAGGTGGGTAAAAGATGGTAAAAAGTTGAATAAAAGTTTACATATCTAAACTTATTATAAAATGACTCCAATGAATTATATTTAACATATATAGGTATTATGTATCTATTTTTAAATAAATTAAATTAATATAAAATAACAAATTACTGAAATAAAAATTCTATTTTAAACAATAATACAGTTTTTTTCACTATTCACCAAAAATTGAGAGTTTATAGAAAAATACCAAAAATTCACCAAAAGATAATTTTGATATTCCAAATTAAAAAATGATGTACATATTGAAAAATAAAATTTAAAAAATTGGGTATTTATATTCATAACGGCGATTTCGATTGGCCATGGTGTGTTAAAACTCCAAGTTGCGAACAACACAAGCTACTGCATTATTCAAAGGGAAATGTACCGTGGAAGCTTCAGGTGTTACAAATAATTCTCAAAAATACTATATAATGAGTAATTTATATACTAGAAGGATTTGGAACTAAATATAATGAGATATAATTATTATAATATTTACTTTATTTATTTGGAGTTATTAAAGTAATTGGAGATGATTAAGAATGCCTATAGAAGATTTGAAAATGTTCTGAAGTTATTTGAATATAGTTTATAATTTTTATTCTTGAAATGGATAAATAAGCATTATCCAAGTAAATTATATAACATGCATAATATGGTTGACAAATGCATATAATAATTGAGGTCACATAGATGAATTGATCTACACATAATAAATATTAAAAAATGGTAATGGGAATTCATTTAAATGGGAAATCTTTAACTAGTAAATAAGGGAATTCATCTACACGGAGGTCATTAGGACAATATGTAATTCATTTCATCTACACATATTATGTTTGGAGAAAAATGTTAAAAGAAATTATGATACACATATGATATTTTCTATCATGTATGATATTTTTATTTTAGAAAAAAAATGGAATTTCACCTTTCATAATTAAATTCATATTTATGGATGATATTTGTAATGATTCTTGATTTTAGTATATATTTCCATTAATAAAATATAATTTTGATTAATCATTCTCCACACGCAACACCAAACTAAAATTATATGATGCATGTTTCAACTAAAAATAGATTAAAACAATTAGTAAATAAAAATAATATTTAATTAAAAATTAATATATCTAGAGAAAAAAAATTAATAGGTTTGATCATTCAAAATGATTTTTTATCAAAGTGATTATTTTTAATTGTTGTGTATTTTATCATAATAAATTAAATTTATTACATTTCAAATATGATTATTATAATATATAATATTTTATTGGATTTAAAACTATATTAACATTAATTTAAATAGTAAATGATATGAAATAAGGTTAATAACACTCAATGTTTAGTGGTCCTTTTTCTATCAAAGAAATATCTCTTTATATTTAATATTCTCTTTTTAAGGATAAATTAATTTTTTTTAAAATTTTAATTTAATTATAATAAATTGGTTTCTTAATTCATCATATCAAAATAAGTTTCATGATAATCAATTATATATATTATTTTGGTATAAACTCATTTTTATGCTTAAAAAGAAATTAAAAAGACAATTTTTTTGGGGTTTCACATATTTATATTTAAATTAACTATTAACACATATAAGAATTAAATCTTGAAAAATGGGTTCAATAATTGGAATCATAATAATAAATAATAGGTAATATGTTCAACTGAATATTTTATTTAATACAAATAAGTTACCATGGTAAAAGTTTTTCACAAGGGTAGAAAGGGTTAAAAAGGGGGTTAAACTAAGAGAAAATGACTCAAATATCACATAAAAAGGATTAAATATGACTATTTGAGTATATTTAAACCTTAAATTACCTTATATTGAAAATTAGACTTATTTCATGCCACTTGATAGTGAAAATTATTTTATCTTATTTTACAGTTGAGTGTATTTATAAGTGTGACACTCCCATTACTTATAAATGGGAACATCCTCTTCTCACTTATTCACAAACCCAAAGATTGATTTTTCTAGACTAATATTTTCTAAAATACCCTCACAACACCCATATATAATACCTAGAGGCTATTTTCTTATCGAAATACACATCTAGGAAGTATTACGCTCTCTTCCAAAGAGATAATTTAAGAAAGAAGTATATATTCTTACTAAACTGAATTAAGTTTCATTCTTATTAAGCTTATTACACATATTTTATACCAATGTAAAATTAATAAAAAAAAATATTTACCAAAAATATTTTTTTTGTTAATGGTACAACCATTTTCAATATCATTTCCATCTAATGGAAAATGAAATTTTTTCTTTTTCATACAAACTACCCCCTCCATTACGCAATGCATTTAATTTCTTATCACTACCTCTCATAAATAGTTATATAGATAGATTTAATGAATATATATGATATTTATAACATAATTGTTATTATATAATGATAAATTATTATTTTACTTCCTTTCCATCCCTTTAAAAATGAAAACTTCCCCCGTGTGTATGTGCAGACTACCGTCTCCACAAAGTGATGTAATTAATTTTTAGTCACAATAATACATGGATGGTTTTAAAAATGTATTTTATGAGTATATATAATAATAAGGTTTAATTTATGTCATCATTATTTTTATACTATACAACTTCTTGAGTATTTCATACATTAACATTGATTCATTTTAGATGAATACTCAATATATTTCATAACAAAACATGCCTAAGGACCGTACATGTTTAGTTTATTTGGAGACTAGATACATAGTCATATTATTTCATGAAATATATCCAACTAATCCCAAAAATATATTATCACAATACACTTCTTATAAATTCCCCACTTAAAAATTTTCTTCATAAATTGGGGAAAGAAAACATAAGAAAGAGTGAGTTTAGATGCACATTAAGGGTAAAAATGAGAGATATCAATCAATGATCATATGTAAGAATCAAATGAGAATAATAGTTTGAGATCATTATCTTAACTAAAAAATTTCATAAAAGATCTTTTATATATCATAAACATGAGTCCTGGAATAAAAATGTATCATTTAAAAAGGAATGAATTATAAGAGTGATTAATCATCATAAATTAATCAGGAGCCTAGAGAAAATATCATAAGAATAAGACATATTTTTTTTGGAACATAAATAAGAATATTAAATAATTTATATAGTCTAATATAACTTCCAAGGATATCATGGTGAATTGGGTTTATTCCCAATTAGATCATTTCCTTAGTAAAGGTTCTCTCCCAAGACTATTATAGTATACAGAGTCCCTTATTAAACTAGTTTCACTCCTCATTACAGTTATTATTATATCATGATATATATATATATATATATATTTACCTAATTCATTAGAGGGATATATAATTCAAGTTTCACCCATCACATAATCATAAACTGTTCATATTTTTCACACAATATTCTAAATCATCCATCATATTGTCATATCATAACCCATGGAAAGGAAAAATGTTTCATAAACATTTAATCATTTAATCATATCATAAACCATGTAAAATAAATGCGTTTCATTAACATCCCATCATCGTAATCATATACCATAAAGAGAAATAATAAGGATGGTATTATTTGTTCATATCCATGGTAAAGAAAAACTAACATCAACTAATATTATCAAATATAAAAAATGCTTTGAAAATATCACTAGAATAATTTTTGAGAAAAATACACTTATCGTTTTCAAATAAATTATTTAAAATAAAAAATTTATAAAATACTATATAAAAAATTTTATTTTCAATTAAACAAATAAAATTGTAAAGTAATTTTAAATAAAAAAATTACCATGATAGTTAGAAAATCCTTTCTTGTCATATATGTTAAAGGAAGACATTCTTAGCACACCTTTGTAAAAATTCAAAAAAACTTGTTTGAAAAAAATTATTTAAAAATATTCATTTTAAATTACTTATAAATTTTATAAAAGGTAGTAAAAATGATCTTTTTAAAACATTTATTGTATAGTTATTAAATTTCATAAAAAATTTGGAGGAGTATGGCCATGGAAGAAAAAGTTCATTGACCAAAGTGGAAATAAGGCCAACTCTTATTTAAAAACATTTTTTTGATTATTTTAATTACTAAAGAGGGGGATATGGTACTACAAAAATCTATAAATAAATATAGTACAATTAAATATCTACGTTTTATAAGTTAATATTCATATATTTTCCCTTAATGGGAAGTTAGTATTGGAAATCCTAAAAAGAACTGTTATTATAACATAAACCCTTAACTCAACTCTCATCTTGATTCGTAAGCATTAAAATATCCTATAAAATAAATATATATTAATTATATATATATTATAACTATATTAATACATAAAATACTATTTATTATTCCTTTATAATTTAAAATTATTCCTTTATTAATAATTTCTTCATTAAAAAGAACATTCAGGTGAAAAATGATCTGTTTTCTATGCATGTTTCAGTTCGATGGTTTTAGTAATTACTCCTTTGTCATGGTTTCATCATATATGAAATATTAATAATAAAACTATTGTAATATTTATTCATTATATAAACTTTTATTATTATTCATCTACAGGGGTGATGAAAAATGAATCACATCAGTGTGTAGAGGTGGTAGTCCACACGTACTCACAAGAGACGTTATCACTTTCCAATGATCAGAAAGTTAAGAAGTGAGATAAGTTATTATAATTATATATAAAATAATTATTCGATAAATATATTATATAAACATTAAATACATTATAATCACTAACCCTAAATTATGTTTATTGAAAATTAATCATATCGATATGTAGAGGACGTAGTCCACACGTACAAAAAAGAATTTATTTTATTTACCATTTGATGTAAAGAAGTTATAAAATGGGTGATAAATTATCATGAGAAAAATTACATATGTTGAAGATAATTAATTCATTATTTTTTAATGGATACCATAGATTTAGTTCATATACAAGAAGAAAAATATTTAAAGTACTTGGTTAAGAATTATACCTATTCATTGAGAATCTTCATTTAGGTTAAACCTTAAGAATTTAAATAATGATATTATGACCAAACCAATACCTCTAGAATGTGGGGAGGGATGTTAGGAAGGGATTAGGGAAGGTATTGGATAATATATAAGGATCATTATGTGATAATAAGATAGGATAATAAGCTCTCTTTAAAAGTGAGGGAAATGACACATGGAAAAAATTAAAAGATTAAATAATATATATATATATATATATATATATCATTATCATGAAATGTTGAACCAAGGAACCTTGTATTCAAAAATAAGATGTAATAATGGCAAAAAAGCTAAACTAATAATATTTTGACATTTATTGGATACATTTTAATCCTTATCTCCAAGTTCAACCACTTTAAACCCATTTTAACCTTAACATTGATAACTTAACCTTCTTCTATGATAAATGAATTATATGACCAAAAATAAATGGGACCTTACTAACAAATTTTGATATAATTATTCCAAATTTTCAATAAATTTTACTAGATTTATTTTCTATTGGCAGTTGAAATTACTTTTCATATAACGACACAAAATGCATGAAAAATAGGTTTTAGGAGAATACCCGATTCAAGAGAAAAATATCATTTCACCATGAAATATATAAATTTGTTGGCTTACATAATTTTTTTGGTTAATTAATAAAAAAGTGTAACACCCCAAAATAATCCATTGGGTCTGTGTTGGAGGGTATATGACCTCATACGTTCCTCCCAATATGTAAGAGGCATCCAACTAGTAGTTAGGGTATAAGTCCTTTAGTGAGGAGACTATTCCCTTAGTATAATTTCATTGAGTAGATAATAATAAACATGATAACAATTAATAAGAGTAATCATGAAGAAATAATAAATGAAAGAAATTTCATACGAAGAAATAAATTGACTCTAGAAGTGAAAGTACAAACCAAGTAAAGGTGGGAACTGATAAATAAATAAAAAATAGTAGAGTCCTCGAAGTTTGTTCCAGTATTATACTAGCTTCGTACTCCTTTGCTCAATCATCTATTATAGGTCCATTTCCCTTTAACGTATATCTACTCATGAAATATATAAGGGCATAGAAATTTCCTAGTATGGTGTGAGTAAAAGACTCGGCATGACACCACCAATTCATCCTTGACATTAGTGCACATAGTATATAATAGTGTATTCCATGACATAAGTAAATTATCAAATAATAATAAAATCATACATGTTTCAAGTTATAATGCACTGAATGAGACACCATAAACCCTAGTCCCACCTTCATTGACTCATTGTCAGTATGGATATCAGAAAAGTCAAACCAAGTATCATCTTTAAGGTAACACTACACACTCTGCAGTGATGGTGTTCATCCTTAATAACATTGCATGGCAAATGTAAATAATATAGATAGTAACTTATGAAAATATCTCCATAGGAATAACCACACCTGCCTTTAAGGATGTTTGGACCAGATCATCTGTTAGTCATCTAGCCAGCCACATATGCACATCCATTTACATGGATAACCACTCTCTTTTAAGGACGTTTAGACTGCATCATCCACTGGTGGGCCAACCAACCACATATACACATCACTCTATAGGGATAAACACACCCTCCTATAAGGACTTTTAGACTATGTTAGGCCAATTATTTATCCATATATATAGATCCCTCTATAAGGATATCCATTCCCTCCTTTAAGGATGTTTATATTGTGTCTAACCAACATCAACGTTCTACATTATCATCTTGATACATGACGTATTGTTCCACAGGTTTTGAAACAAAGTAATCAATACAAGTATTAGTAAAGATGAATTGGGTATATCATAAAAAACATCATAAGAAACACATAATCACACGTTCATAATAAATAAGACCTCATGGCCACTCACACACCAACAAGAAATATATAATAATAATGGGTTAATATATAATAAACTACATATCATGTCTTTATCATATACATGGACAAAAAATAGAATGAAGATTCCGAAATTATGGTTATTGACATCAATTTAAAGGATGAGCCACCCTTTATGGTATGAAATATTGAGTGGAAACCTCTATATCCATGAACAACTCATTCTTAACCATATAGTTGTTGATTCATCAATATTCAATTCTTTTTAGTTCGTAGAACAAATTCTATCAGTTTATTTAAAAAGAATTTTTTTACATGAAATGATATCATTATATCTCTTGGATAATATATATAAAAATTATTATAATTCTAAAATATCCTCATTAATATTTAAAGATTATTTCTTAAAGAAAAATTATGTTTTCACATGTGTAAATAAAATTAAATATTGAGAATAATTTTAGAATAAATCATAATAATTAAACTTTATCATTCTTGAAAAATTGTTGATTATTATTTAGAAATTATAGAACCTTAATTTTCATAAGCTGGGGAGAACTATATTAACAAAAAGAAATATGAAATAATACCCCAAAGAACATCCTTATAAGAAATTAATCTCAATAATAATAGGGAGAGTGTGTTTATCCTCACATGAAGAAATAATATGGCATTTCTATTTTTCTATATAATGGTTTCACCAAATGAGAGAAAAGGATATTACCAGATACTTGGACTCAAGGATTAATAAAATATGATAAGAATAAATGGTTAAACAATTTGGAAGAAAAAATACATATTGGTTAGTGATATTGAATCCAAAAAATAAATATCATTACTTGATATTTCTTTTTATCTATTATTCATTGTAGAGTATTTAGTTCCATCCATAAAGATGTTTTATGAATTTAAATGATTCCAATAAATCCATCCCCTTTATTTTGGATTTTAAAATAATTAATGTGTATAAGGTCATTCTAGAGAATAAGAATGGAGAGAATTGAACGCATAGGGTTAAAATTTACTCTTACATAAGGGCTATGCGCTATTTAAGGATAACATGGTTTACAAGTATGTACAAGAATATACCCTTATATGGATTTAAATAAACATGGATCACCCTTGTGTAAGAACCATTATGTGAGATGGTACCCTTAGGTAGCACATTGGTACCCTTACACAGTACTCTTACATGAGTGCCTTACCTTTAGACAACATCATACATAGCCTTACAAAAATCCCATTACATTTACACAGTAAAAATACACCCTTATATGACTTATCCAACCTTATACCATGTATTAATACCTTTAAACAGTGCATGATAAATGTTGTTACCCATTTCTCAAGGCACTCGTACACTTACATAACCCATAAGAAAAGGGTTTTACCCATATAAAAACTACATAAAAGGTTGTTTAACTTTTTATAAAGTATTTAAAAAATAATTTACCATTACATAAATCTATAATACTTATGTAAGGGTAATTTTTTTTGGAAATTTTATATTTCTACATAAAAACCTTTATAAATACAAACAAAAGAGGGTTTATAAATAATATAAAATTGAAAATATTAAAATTCTCTCCCTCTAGAAATTTCTCTTACCTAAGATTTATCTCCAGTAGTAATGTTAAAAGAACTCAAGACGCTGAGCTTAAACATCAATTTCCTGCTCCCATGTCTCCTTAGGGATCCTTCCATGTTACCACTGAATTCGGAAAAGTGGAACTATATTACCTCAAAGGAATTTGTTGATTTGGTATATAATATACACTGAATTGTTCTTATAGGATTAATTTAGTTACAACCTAATGTCTTTAGAGCCTATAACATGTGAAAAATCAGGTGTGTACCATAAAAGATGAGAATCATGGAACACATCAAGAGAGGATCAATAATATAAAGGAAGGTCTAGACAGTCTACACTATCCCAAATAATTTGGTGATATCGAAGGGTCTAACAAAATGTGGTTCTAGTTTTCCTTTCATCTTCAAACATTGGATTGTAACCAATAAGTCAAACTCAAGAAAACCCGATCACCCACACTGAACTCCCAAGGTACCCTCCTAGGATCGAAATATGGTCTATGTATTCTTTGAGTGGTGATGAAAATCTACTTAATCTATTGCACTCTCTGGGGGTTCTCTTGAACCAAAATCCACCTCAAAACTACTTCCTCACCTGAATCATGCAAATAATGTGTTGATCAAAATATCCTCCCATAAAGAACATTATAAGGTTCCATCTGAACTGCATCTAGGTAAATGTTATTTTATGCAAACTCAACCAAAGACAGATGTTCGTTGCATGATCCGGTGAAGTCTAGAATTCAATCCCATAGAATATCTTTTAGTATTCATATAGTTCTATTGGAATATCTATATATCTAAGGATAATTCACTATTCACAATCTTAGCTAAGTCCCTATGGCCTTTTGCAATCCCCACCAAAAATTCAAGATAAAGTATTAATCTCTATTTGAAATGATAATAAATGGAATTTCTTGTAATATTAAAATCCTAAATACATAGTGCTTTCCTATCTCATCCACTAATTGAGTCTCTCTAGTCAGTAAAAAGTTGGGAACCTTCTTTGGGCAATGGAAAATCACCCTGACAACATCAAGATACTAAAGGTCCTAGGTAACGCCATAAAAAATTCCATCCCAATTTATTCACACTTTCAAATGGACACATGAAGTGGCTAGAGTAAACTAAAAGGACACTAGAGATCAGACTTTAACCTTCAGAAGGAAATAAATTGGGACACATACCCAATGGTGTCCCACTTCATACCTGGACACTAGAACTGTTATCTGTATTCATGGTACATCTTGAACACACAAAGATGTTCCACCTATCAAGAGTTTGGAAAATACCTCGTCATATCCTCTCTGATAGAAGTGGGTATTACTACTATCCCATGTACAATGATCACATAATCATCATCTAATGACTATCTTGGAATCATGCTACCTCCATGAAGTTATTCCCACATAAAAAAAACTCTGGATCTGTTTCCTATCAAGACCTCACCTATCCAACAAGAGAATATGTGAACACTAAGGGAGAACAATATATTTATCCTTATTCCTCAAAATCATCCATCCTATAGTCATCCCACAAGATCATCAAGTGAAACTTCTCCTATAAAGTCTTCTCACCAAGATCCTACTCAGCCTGTGTCTTACGGCTAAGAGAATCAGTGACACCATTAAATTTTATAGGTGTAAACATCATTTAAACTTTTAACATATATAGATACTCCACCGAATGAATCTATCTTATGTTCAGGTCTATATGTGTGGTGATATAGCAAATTCTCTCGTCGTTATTTTAGACAAAAAACTCACCAAAGAGATGGTGTCACCAACAATTTAGAGCATGTACCAAAAATTCGAACTCAAGCTCATGAGTATGGTAGTTCCACTCATGGATTTATAGTTATCATGAACTATAAGATAAAAAATTATCTCTCTACATCAGTAAAACTCCCAGACAAATGATTGATGAATCACACTATACTATATATCCAATCCTAATATCATGAAGTATCTATAATGGTTCCATAGTCAACGTCCTCTTTATCTCAATAAATTCTTCTTCACAGGGGTCTAACCACTGGAACTTCACTCCCTTATTCACCAGCATAGTCATGGGTGCTGATAATAAGGATAAGTCCTAGATAAAGCATCAAAAGTATAATTCTAGGCCAAAAAATCTATTTATTAAGAAAAAAATTTGGGGATATGTCCATGACATCACTGACTCCACATTCCATGGGTCTATGGATATACATATCTCATACACCACATACACTAAAAAATTTACCACTTGAATAAAAATGTGACACTTTGAAAGATTATAGTATAGAAAATGTTCTCAGAGAATACCTATAACTATCTCAAGATGTCTAAGATGCTACTTCACTATTAGTGAGTAGAAGAAGATGTTTTTAATAACACCATGATCATCGAGTCTATGTAAGGATGAAAGATATTATTCAAGAGGGACATGAAAACTAATGATGAATTGGTAAAACCAAAATAAATCCCCAACTACTTATATAGTCCAAACATGATTTGAAATATAGTCTTGAAAATTTCCTCCTCTTTAAAATGTAGCTGATGATAACTTGATCGGAGATCAATCCCATAGAACAATTGGTATCATTATAATTGATTGAAAAGATCAACAATCCCATGAAAGTGATATTTGTTCTTCACCATCGTATTGTTTTTTTCTAGTAATAAATATTCCGTCAAAGTCTACCATCTACCTTCTTGGTGAACAATACAACTGTACCCATTGTGAAGTACTTGGCCTAAGGAATCACTACAACTCCAAGTCATAAACCTACACCTTGAGATACTTCAGATCAGTTAGAGCCATATGATAAGGGGGTATCACAATGGGTTTCACACCAAGTATTAGATCTATCTCAAATTCAACTCCTCTATTAGAGGAATTCCTTTGTAGTATACAGGAAGGGTGTTTGAATAGAGATCCATGACAAGAGGAAGAGTCGAGGAGGCTCCCACAAATCCCATGGAATGAGACAAGCTCACCATTTATGTAATGATCATTCTAATATGAATCATTTCTATAAAAAATCTATGTACTCTTAGTTTCAACAATCTATTCATTACGTATATCTCACCCTTTGGAAATGTAAAATATAATAATCTTTGATAGCAATCAATGTTAGCTCAGAAGCTAGTTAGAAAATCCATGTTGAGGCTCACATCGAAGGTTGTCAACTCTAGAATCATGAAGTAACACAAATTAACATAATTGGTAATGAATATAGGAAACTCTAGGAATCACTAGATAAAAGACTTTTTCATGCCCAATTATGTATCAAGAGAGACTAACTCATATGAGAAATTGGTCGATAATGTAAGTATAGAACCTATTTGGGACAATATGAAATAATGAAAAGAACCAATTTCGAATAGGGTAATAGATCATGTTAAGGTGATAAGAAATATAAATTAAATAGTGTATGGACCCTCTCATAATAACTATACCGTAAATAGTAGATGGACCCTCTCCATCATCTTCTAGAAACTGATCTACTCTGTAAACCCTTCCGTCTTCACTTTATGACCATGTCCCTAAGTTGACATTGTCTGTGCTATTTTCATCCACTACAGAGGTCCACCAGACACTGATTTACCTCATATCCTTGTACCTATTTGAGATACCATAGAAAATTATAGATGATAACAAACCTTACCATAGTTCCATCACCCCATAGATAGATTCCCACAAGCACTACTATAATGCCCCTTTCTTGAAATTATAGCACTTGATGGAATTATTTTCCATAGAGGATATTAAAGAAGTCATTTTCTTACAAAAATGTATGATTTCCTACTACTAATGGTCCACATTTATATTCTTACTAATAGAGTAAGCTCTTATATTAGTGAGGGAAATCTTAGTCACTAGCCCACTATGGACTAGAGGGAATCCCACTACCCTATATTCCTCCATCCCCTTCTCAAAGGTCAGAACCATGTGAAGAACATGTGAATATGTCATCATATTAAATACAATGACCTAATTTATAATCTTATATAGAAGTCCCATCTAGAACTTTTTTTATGGTCCTCATTCATAGAAAAAAATGTATCAAAGTGAAGTAACTCCATAAAAAAATAAGAATAAGAAGATAAAGTTATAGAACACTTCTGTAACTCCATGAACTCCTGGGAAAATTATAGATTCACCATTTTAGAAAATTAATACTTGATAAATAGCTTTGTGAAGGTCACCCATGTAATAACCTATCATATATTGGTCTTACTCATGAAATACCACCATCTTCTGGTGGTTCCATGAAATATGAAAGTTACAAAAAACCCTCAACCCTCCTCAAGTGTCTAGACCATATTGAAAATGATATCGATTTAGTCCAACCATTTTGATGAATCATGTGGGTCTCTAGTACCCTATAATGTTAGAGGATACAGGTGCTAGATGTCTTGGTCAGGATCAGTCATGGTCTTTTTAATGGTTCCTCCTTGGCTAGGAAGAATCCGAAAGAGTCCCAATTGAACGAGCTCTATAGACTAAATCACCTATTCTAGTGTAAGATCATGTTGGGGTACATACTCCTACACTATAAGTGGATAATAGAAGCATCCTGGGCTACTAAAATTAGTAGTCCCATTAAACTTATCTGAGGTAGAATCTATGAAATAAAGAAAACAATTTGAACATTAATATTGATCCTAAAATTTTTAAGGGATTACCCAAGTTTCCCTAAGGAGTATACCCATAACACATGGTATAACCCTCTTATCACTAATGAAGGTCTCCA
This sequence comes from Viscum album, assembly GCA_963277665.1. Lineage (NCBI taxonomy): Eukaryota > Viridiplantae > Streptophyta > Magnoliopsida > Santalales > Viscaceae > Viscum > Viscum album. Next base: position 1,929,376,995 of record OY728164.1, on the reverse strand, counting down.
TCACTGAATTTTAGTCACATTAATCATATATATGCCAACAAAACAACATGTTCAGTTAAAATAATTAATGAAAAAGAGAGATATATCATAATAATATAACAATATATATATATATCACATAATCAAAGAAACTATTCCAAAAAGATAGAACAATTCAAGTAATTTAGTTAAAAAATGTTATGAAACATAAAAATAGCTATATATATGGAATGTGAACCCACTTTCCCAATCATGATGCGTGAACACACCCAAAATATCATAATTTTTTTAACAAATATAACATCCATGGTAAATTAGAGGTTTACTGCACATGTGCTGGTTAGGCACATGGAAACTCCCATACCTGAGTCCCATACAACTATTTCCTTTATACCATGTCCCAAGTTAGTCTATAAGAAAATAAGAATCTATGATCTAATAAAAATTTTTAACACCCCAAACCAAACCACCGAGTTCAATCTAGAGGGAACATGATGTCATGCATGCCTCCCCTTACATAAGAGGATACCAACTTGTAGTGAGGGGTTAAGTCTGTATGTGGGGAGACTATACACTTTGTACCATTTCATTGAGAATATAATAATAAACAAGATAATAAATAATTAGTGTAATCATGAATAAATAATAGATAACATACATGTCATACAAATAAATAAATAGGCTCTTGAAGATGAAAGACAAACCAAGTAAAGGTAACACCAGCTAAATAAATAAGAAACAATGGCGTACTCAGAATTTTTTCCAGGTCATGCACTTTCTCTGTAATCCTCTGATTAGACATCCACTATAGGGACCATTCCATTCACTGGATCTATAAACATAAAACCTATAAGTGATTTGAAATTACTTAGTAGGGTGTGAGTAACAGACTTAGTTGGACACCACCAATGTTCCCTTAAACATAAGTGCACATAATATATAACAATGTATCACATAATTTAAGGAAATTCTCAAATAATCATACAATAATATATGTTTTGAGTTATTATACACTAACCAAGCTGCAACAAACCCTGACCACTCCTAATTTAACTTATTTCTATTATGGATATCAGATAAGTAAAAAAAGTATTGCCTTTAAGTTAATGCTACACAGACAACCATGACGGTGGTAATCATCAGTAATATTGCATGCAAATTGAAAACCATCAAACCAGTACCTTATACTCATATATATATAGATATAACCACAACCCCCATTAATAATATTTGGAAAATTTCATATATCAGTACGCTATCCATTCAGATGTGCACATCCCTCTACAGGGTTAGTCACACCCACATTTGAGAATATAAGAATTTTTTCAGGTTGGTTAACTAGAAATATATACACATACCTCTATATGAATATCCAATCCCACATTTGAGGGCCTATATAACAAATTTAAACAACCTCAAGGTTCCAATTGATAATATTGATACCTTCAACATAATTCCAATGTCTATAGAACATAATAAGGAATATTATGAACAAATTATAGGAGATACAGATAATCACTTGGTCATAATAATCAAAACTCACATCCAAAGAAACACCCTCATGAAGAACATAACAAAAATTGTTTTACAAATCATAAACAATATATAATTTCAATGTCATATACATGGCCTATATATGGTAAGTAACTTATTACCTCAGGGTTTCCGATTCGAACATCAATGATGAACCGCCTGTGTGGTTCAAAATATAGAGTGGAAACCTATAAAACCAAGAAAACCAGCTACTATACCTTATAGATTTATATACAAAAACATTCAAAGATTTTAGGTTCCTAGAACCAATTCTATATTTTCATTTCAAAATAAATAAAATCTTACATGAAATAATATCATTCTACCTCATGGATAATATAAAATAATGATGATAATTTAAAATTACCCTTCTTGATAATTTTATATTATTTCTTAAATAATAATTATGATTTTATATGTGAAAATATAATTCCCTCACATTAATAATCTTTGAATAAATAAAAATAATTACTCTTTATCATTCGTGTCAATTTATGAATTATTATAATTTAGGAATTATTCATACATAATTTCATAAGGTTTGGGAGAACTAGATTTACAATAAGGAACCTAAATAAATACATAGAAGTATAGCCTTGAGGGAAACTTCTCTCAAGAATAGGGGAGAGAATATGTTCAGTTGTTCCTAGAAAAATAGATTAAAGGTTAATATTTTTTCATATAAGGGCTTCACCAAACTATAAAAAAGGATATTCCCACCTACTCGGACTCAAGGATCAGTAAAAAATGAGGGGTAGTAAGGTTCAATAACCTTAAAAAACAAAACTGCATACCGGTTTTCAATATTAAACCCAAATATTAAATAACATAATTTAATATTTATTGTAGTAAATGATCTATAGGAGAGTGTTTATTTCCATCCATAAATATAACATAAAATTTTAAATAAGTCCATGAAATCAATCCTGTGATTTTTAGATTTTAAAAGAACAAAAAACATATATTGTGTCATGATGGGGAATAAAAGAGTGAAAACTAAAAACATTGGGTAAAATTTTACCCTTACTCAATGGGCATGTACTATGTAAGGGTAGTTTGGTTTACCCTAATACAGAGGAAAATACCCTTACATAGATTTTGAAATAATCAACTTACCCTAACACATGGACCCTCAGACAAGACAATACCCTTACCCAATACATTGGTACCCTTACACAATATACTTATGCAACCACCAAACCTTGAAATAATATAGGGTGTACCTTAAAACCACTCTTGTTACCCTTATTTAGTGCATGATATACCATTACACAACTATTATATTCTTACACAGAGGCTCAGTACCCTTACACAATGAATGAAAATGGGATTTTCCCTTACACAGGTCACACATACCCTTACAAATACCATATAAAAAGTGTTTTACCCATATAAAGACTATAGAAAATTATATTTACCATTAAAAAAGGTCTTAAAACCCACCTTTACCCTTACATGACTTTATAAAACTTAAGTAAGAGTACTTTGTATTGAAAAATTCAGTTTTACATAGAAAAAATGTATAAATTATAAACAAAATAGTGTTTAAGAAACCAATAAAATTAAGGATATTATGAAAAAGAAGGTTTTTAGATTTTCTGATCAAGAAAAAACCAAATTTCATCTTCCAACCATACCATTAAATGTAAATACCTAATAGCTATTTTTAATTTGAAAAAAACAACACTTATATTGATAAAAGTCAAGCTCGGGTTCTTAAATTCAAAATAATGTTTCAAAATAATTTAATCCACTTGTTTAATATATCCTTTTTCCATAAAAATGTTAAATTTTTTTTAATTCATTCTTACATCATAATAATTTCATAAAAGTGACATTATTTGATAAATCAGTATTTTCACTATTAACCAAAGAATCAAATCTTTTAGAAAAATATCAAAATTTTACACTAAGATAAATTTAATGAGATGAGTCAAACAATGATATATATGTTTTCAAATAATTTTTTTAAATGTGGTAGAAATTAATTATAACACCCTCACTTAAAATTCAATAAAATTTATTTTTGACAAAAATGTATTTTTGATGCATAAAATATATGTACTAAAAATTGAGTACTTATTTATTATGAATTAACCAATACATTTAAAATATATAAAAACTTTATTCATATTTTTTATAATGTGGTCATTACTATTCATACCTCCAATTTTAATGGTTAGGTTATACCTATCACATTTAAACAATAATATGTTTATGGTATATCATTGTTCTCTTAAATCTTGGTGTTGCATGATAAGAAAGGTATCCAACAAATTAATTTTATTTAATGGGAAATGTTTCATAAAATCTTGGTTTTTTACCCCATATATGATTTTCCATTGAAATTCCAACATTGTGATATAAACATCAGAGGATAATTATTCTTCATCACATTTTCAATTTCCTACATAGCTTCCTCAAATTTATGGTTTCTTAAAAACATTAATCAGGTTAGTGGTGTTATTTAGAATAAATTTATCTCTATGATCTATATTCTCAATAATTTTTTCCTCAAAAGATATATCATTCTATAGTGGTATGACCTATGAGTTCATTACATGTGAAGGGTCAAGTATGTAATTCCCCACGAGAGATACCTAAAAAACATCATGAACTTGAGAGAGATTAATTATAAGATCCAAGGTATAAGAAACCATAAAAAATGATCAATAATTTTGAAGGGATTTATAAAACTAGGTCTCAAATTTTCTATATTTCTAAATATCATAAATTTTTTCCAAGGAGAAATTCATAAGAATACCTTATCACTAAATTCAAACAGTAGATCTCATCAATAATTTTCAAAACTGCATTTCTACTAACTCTGAGTTGACATGATGTACTACTGAATGGATCTGAACTTCTCTACCATTTATTCAGCTATCTTAGATCCCAAATAGAATTCCTTCTCCAAGTTCATCCCAACACATTATATTTTGACACTTATTTCCATATAGGTCTTCATAAGAAACCATATATATGCATGAGTGAAATCTTTTCTTATAAGAAAATTCTATAAAATAAAGATATTTATCCCTAATACCATTGAAATCTATATAACATGACATCATTATATATTATATGGTTTGGATTTTCCTCTCATATTGACCATCATTCTGAGGATGATATGAAACACTGGACCTTAAATTTGTATCTAGATCATGATAAATAATTATTCCAAACATTGACGTAAAACATAGACCCCAATCATAAATAATAGAATGTGGTACTCCATGAAACCTTACCAGTTCCTTAATTTATATAATAAAAAAATTTCAAGATAGAAATATTCAATAATTGTAATGAAATGTGATTATTTCAAAAGGAGATAAATAACAGTATTGTTCTCATTAGATGTTTTGAGGAGTTTGATGATGAAATCCACTGTAATGTTTTCCCATTTTCATTCTGGATTGGGTAATATTAGTAAAAAAACCTTAGAATGATGTTTCCCACAATTAACATGATGAAATATTAGGTATGAAGATACATACTCTACAACATCCCATTTTATGTTTTCTCACCTAAAATACTCTTTTATATCTCTATAAATATTTTTACATACTTGATGAATAGAGAATGATGAACTATGAGATTCATATAATAGATAATACTTAAGATATAGTATTAATGGGTCACAAACTCAGTCCTAAAACCTTCTCATTCTATCATAATCATAGTTTAACTCTGGAACATTTCATTCCATCTTATGTCGATCTACATAATTCTTTTATGCCTATTTAAATCTCACATGGATGGATGATAGAACATTAATATGAGAAATATTTGATCTTTCAAATTTCCTAATGATTTAAAGATTCATATTTTAAATATACATAAATATTATATCTAATTAAATTCTCATCATGGAAAAACTCCCACGGTCTTTCTGACTCAGAGAATCAAACAAGTTCTTATCTTTCTCATGGTGGTAATGTATTGAGAAGTTATAATATTTAATAAACTCCACTTACATTCTATGTAAAATATTAAAATAATTTTATATTAATATATAATTCAATATTTATGATTGGTATATATATCACATAGTTCATGATAAAGATAATTCCTCTAAATTTTCAATGTAAAATCACTGTTTCCTATTCCAAACCAAGTGTCATGTAATTTTCCTCATGAATTTTCAATTTTCATAAGGAATTAGATAAGATCATATCATTATTCATGAGAACACATCCTAGAGTCTTATTCAACGCACTGATAAAGATTACAAACCCTTATCCACTATTGGTTAGTGTATGTATAGGTTCGCTGACCAACTTTCTTTTCATCCCCATAAACCTTTCCACATATTAGTCTTTCTAAAATAATGTGGCTTCCTTCCATGTCAACATGGTTATTGGAATAGATAATATTAAGAAATATCTCACAAAGCATCGATAGTATCCTTCTAACCCATGAAAACAAATAATCATAGTTACCATGGTTGGTTTATGCCATTGTTTAATAACTTTCATGTTTGATGGATACAGTGATATACCCTCACTTGATATTATATAAACCTATTATGAGACTTTCTATTACTAAAATTCTCACTTGTTAAATTTATCATACAACTTATCCTTCCTCAGGAAATTTATTACAATCCTAAAATGTTATACACATGATTCCTTTCTCTCCCAATATATAATAATATCCTCATTAAAGACTACCACCAAGTAATCAAGAAAATCTATAAAGACTCCATTAATTATATTCATAAAGATAATTGGGGCATTGGTAAGTCCAAAAGGCATTACTGTAAATTCATATTGACCATATCTCATATTAAAGGATTCATAGGATGAATTCTCCTTCTTAACCTTCAATTAATTATTTCAAAAATGAAGGTGAATCTTGGAAAAGTACTTATCTTTGAGCAGTTGATCAAACAACTCCTCGGTATGGGGTAATAGATACTTTTTCTTTATAGCGATATTGTTATGTTTTTGATAATCAATAAAAAGATGCATTAATGTATCATTATTATTAATGAAAATAATATGTGAAACTTATTTTTATCCCCTAGGGTATATGAATACCTTATCAATATTCTCATATAGTTTCTTATTTAGTTCCCAAAACTCAATCGTGGCCATTATATATGGAGTCTATGAAATAGTTATAACACTAGTTATGAGTTCTATTAAAATATTAACTTTATTAATTGGTAAAAGAATAGGAAATTATTCAAGTAATAAATCATCATAATAATGAAAAAAAGGAATATATTCAATTTTGAGTTTCTCCCCAACCATTTAAGATAACTAACCATCATGAATAGGCATTAATACCCATACAATTGAAGAAACTTACATCAGCTGTTTATATTCATACTCACACTGAAAGATGATCATAAGTTGATTTAGAATATCAAACTTGAATTTACTTATTTGAAAATTGATATGGTAGGTATATAAAGAGTTATAATCTATTCAAAAATCACATAAAATTCATCTAAAGGGAAAATGACAAGATATACTAGAATTATATTTGCACAAAAATCTATATAGGAGAAGCTATAGACTAGAGCTGCAATAATTACACCCTTATGTATTTTTACTGGTAAGTCAATATCTATTCTTTGAGGTGGTAAAATGATACCCTTATAAAATTATTCATATATAAAAAATTTGGGTAGAGACAAAATAAAATAATAAATTTTAAATTCTACAGTGGATGGTATTTGTACCTCTCACCACTTCATTCTTAGGACCCACTTCAGTAGTTGAGATCACATCATATTTTCATTTTTCTCTAGGTTTAAGAGGTTGATAAAATCTGTAGTCTCCATTAACCCTCAAATTCACACAATGATTGGTGTAATATCTACAATCCTTATAATTATAAAATTTGAGTTCGGGTGGTAAATTCAGTTGATATTTTTCATTGTTCCATTCATTGATGGGTCTATTTACATCAGTTAAACATTATTTTTCTTGATATCCTTATATTCCAAATTCAAAATATTTACCATAAACCTGAAGAAAATTTCCTCTCTTTTATATTATACACATAAGACATGATGGAATATTAATTTTCTTTCATACATAGGTTTTATCTTTATAATTTTTTCAAAATTCCATTGTTCTCTTTTTGTCCCTAATACCATGAGAATAATGACAGTTTCTAATTTATTATTCTTGAATGAGAGTACATAAAATAATTTCTTCATAGATATAAATGTATCTTATGGATAATTCATTTTAAATATCTTGTCTCAAGCCATCATATAATTGGACAAAATTTCTTTTAGGATCGATGATAAAATTATAACCATACCTTGCAATTCTGGTGAAACTTTCTTCATAGGCACTAATGGATTCATAATCCTTCTTTTTTATCTCCAAAAAATTCCTTATCAATTTTTTTAAAAATATTTTGGGGAAAATAATTATTGAGAAATACCTTATTAAATTCTTCCCATTTCATGGTGTTTATTTTTTTCTTGCCTCATATTCTTAATAAGAGTCCACCATTTATTTTCTTCACATTTCAATTAATATGACGACAAAATTTTTTTTAATGTTTTGAATAATGGAAAATATAAAGCATATTTTCAATGGTAGTGATTCATTTATCAAAAATTATTGGGTCAGAGGAACAACTTAATGAAGGTGAAAGTTTCCACATAAAATACTAAATTTTTCTTGGTTTATTACTTTGGACATTTAGAAGATCAACATGATTCATGTTAACATTCAAATCAAGAGATGTTTGGTTGATAATAACCATAATATTTCATATCACATAAACCCTTTCATTTTTTTTCTCATGAGTCAATTCATTTCTATTCCTATCACATTCAACATTAACACGATCCCTCATCAGTCCAAGAATTTACTTAGAAAAAAAACATAGTGGGAGAAAACTAATTATACTCAGTAATCATGTAATCATGAAAAACAATTCATAATATGTATAAATCACAAAAAATTATTTTCATGACATTATAGAATAGGTCTAAACATAGTCATTCATGGTCATTATCTTTTCAAATTCTTTATAATGGTTCAAAAATAAAATGTGAATTAAACGAATATTATTCGATAGGAGTATCTATCTAGGTTTTCACTCTAAAAACCACTCATAATGCACTAGTGGTGATTGAGTAAATCACTAACTACCCATTTTAGTGTTGTTACCCCTAGGTGTACCTATTACACAACCATATCCACATTCCAGTATCAATATAGGGATGTATTTTTTTAGAAAACCACAAAATGGATACATTACCAGTGCTTTAGGATGTAATACTATACATAGACTTATACCTAGGGTTTTTATAAAAAAATTTCTAATAATAATATCTAAATATTAAATAAACCATCCACTAATACCAACATTAATGTTCTAATCATTTCATATATTAATATTTCCACATTTTATATGAATATTCAATGCATTTTATAATAATACACACCAGAGGATGGTAATGGTTTAGTGTCTTTGGAAACTAGAAATATAATCACCTCATTTATTTAAATATATTCATCTTATCCCAAAAATATATTCTTATATACCACTTCTTAGACATACCTTACATAAAAGGTTTCTTCATAACATGGGGAAATAAAACATAAGAATGGGAGAAATTAGATTCACTATAAGGGTAAACATGAGAGATATCAATCTATTATCATATGCAAGCATAAGATAAGAATAATGGTATGAGATTAGGATTATAACTTAAAAGTTCATACCAAATATCTCCTAGATCATAAAAATGAGTCATCGAATAAAATTTTTTCATTTTAAAAGACATGAATCATAATAATGAAGAATCATCATAAATCAATCATTAGCCATGAGAATATATCATAAACATGAGAAATAAGTTTTTGGAATACATATAAGCATAGAAAATATTTTCCTTAGTACAAGATAATTTCCAAGGATATCATAGGGGATTGGGTTCACTCCCAATTCCATCATTTACTTTGTTAATTTTCACTCCAAATACAATCATAGTGGACAGAGTCCATTACCAAATTGGGTTCACTCCCTATTCCATTCCTAATTATATCATGATATATTTATCTTTACCTAATGAATTGGGGGTCTATTAAATTCCAATCCCACCCATAACATAATCATAATCTATTCAAATGTATTCCACGAGATCATAAAATATTCATCATATCATCATATCATAACCCATGAAAAAGAAACTATTTTCATAAAAATTTCATTATTTCATCATAGAATAACCCATGGAAAAAATTGGGCTTTATAAAAATCACATAATTATAATAATAATAAATCTAGATAAAGAATAAGGATTATATCATTGTATTATATTCCCATAAAATCATAAGTAACATTAAATGATATTATCATAGATGAAAACTGCCTTTAAAATACCACTGACATAATTCTTCAGGAAAATTCTATTTTCATTTTGAACTAATTAATTGAAATTAGATAATTTAAAACATATTATGGGAAAAAATTATTTTAAATAATCCATATAAAAATTTAAATTAATATTAAAATAATATAATGGTCATGATGTTAGTAAAATCTATTTGCGTCATATACCTTAAAAGAAAAAATTCGTTTCACTCCTATGTTAAAAATGAAAAATGGCTTACTCATGAAAAAAATTATTTAAAAATATTTCTTTTTAAAATTTTCTAAATAAATTAAAATTTAGTAAAAATTACCATTTAAAAAAAATTCATGTATTGCTATAAATTTTCATAAAACATTACGAAGAGTATTTATATGTAAGAAAACGTTTGTTGACCAAAGAGTAACTAAGTTCATCTTTTATTTAGAAAAACATTCTTAATAAATTTAAGTAACAAAGAGAGAAAATTTATATTCATAAATAAAAATCCAAAAAACAACTAAAGTAGAAGAAAATATATGGTGTTTTAATGTTAAGATCCATATAATTTATATCAAGGTAAATTTTTCATTGAAAATCCCAAAAATAATTGAGATTGTAACTAAACCATTACAATATATATCATCTTTCTCCATATAAATTAAAATGTCATATATAATAAATATATATTGATTATAAATATATTATAGAACCATATTAATACATGAAATACTATTTATTATTCCTCTATAATTTAAAATTATCCTTTTATTGACAATTTCTTTTTTAAAAAAAGTATTATGGTGAAAACTTGCACATTTTCAATGCATGTTTTAATTTCATGGTTTCGTTACTTTATCTTTATTCATGGTTTAATTGTAAAACCCAAGGTAAATAAAGAATATGAAATTTTTATATTTATCCATATTTTTGAGTAAAATATTAATATTACTTTAAAGGGGATGCTATTCTCGATGGCGTACCCAATATGCAACAATGAGTTTCTTGGGAATCTTACGTTGCACTCTAATAAAAAAATAAAATTATTTTAAATGGTAGTTAACGCCTAGCCGTTGTAATGGCGGGAATGAACATAACTAACTAAAAAATGATTATATATGTTTGTCAAATATTTTTACTCTTTAAAATAAATGTTAGAGGATTAAAAATGCAAATGAATTCAGTTTTTAAGCGTAAACATTCTAATATTCTTTAAAAGGTCGATTAACCGCCTTTTGATAGAGAACCCCTTTTAAATACACTTTTTGAAAATTTTATAAGCTCTATTTTTCAAAATAAACATATTATTTATGATTGGAACCTTTAAATTTACCTTGGGTTAATTTTTGGTATTTTTCTGACAATGTTCATTTTTCAATGAATAGTGAAAAATACTGCATTCTACATCAAAACTGCTTTTTCATATAATATAATTATATGGTTATATTATCTTTTTAATTTGTTTTAAAGTATAATTAGAATATATTTTTACCATTTAATTCAATTATGGTCATTGGGATTAATTTTACTTTGGAATTAGGCATAAACAAGTGCCCAACTTTTCATAAATATTGTTTCTAAAAAACCCGCTATTTGTTTTGACAACGGGAAGTTTTTTAAATTAATTATTGCAATTTATTTGTTTGGAATTTGGTAAAATGAATTGAATATTTGGAATCAGAAGGTACAAATTATGTAATTAAGACTCTTTTGTTTTTGGACATTATGAATAGTAATGACGATAATTATTTTTAATTATCTTGATTAATGAGTAATCGGGTAGTTAAAGATAATAAGATAATATCATAATAATAAAAAAATGACCACAAAATGTGTCTTAAGTCTACTGGTTTTCTCATGGCCGACCATGGGATGCATTGTGCCAAACTTGGGGGCCCCATGGAATCACTTTTGTGAGAAAGTGACTTTTTATCTTTTTATTTTTAAAGAATGTTAAATGTAACAAAGAATGTATCACCTAAGTAAAATATTTTTAATTTTGTCTAGATAAAAGATATTTTGGACTATAAATATTCATTGTAAAGATAAAAATATTTCATACATCATAGTTTTTTTTATAATTTTTAGACATTAAAGAAATTAAATTATTTATGACATCATGATGATGCAGCGATGACCTCATTATTTAATGATTTAAATAAAATGGAAAGATAATGTAACATATAATACATAAACATGTCCAAAACCTATTGGATGGGTGGATTTATAACCCTTATCACCTTATCTTTGAAAAACATCAATGTGGGACCAATAAAATCCGAAACTCATTTGAAAATAAAGTTACATTTTATACCTTTCCAAGAGTGCCCCTCCTCTCCTCTTATAAAAGGCCCCCACCTCTACCTCTTTACCCACACTTCCAAAGCCTTTGGATCGGCCAAACCCTGCCCATTTCATCTCTACACATACCTCTATAACTTTTTGAAGCCTAAATTTGGGCAGAAGGCTTCCCAAGGAAGCCTTTGAGCTCAAACCAAAGGGAGTTACCCGATTTTAAAGTAATGTCTTCACTTGTGTCCTTTTGTTTTATTTTGCTTCTCCAACACCCTAAAATCTTTTTATTAATTTATTTTGTAACAAATACAGTATATTAAATATACTAGGATGTTTTTATAAGAAGAATGCGAGCTAAAATTACACAAAACTACATCTAATGGTTAAAGAACATACTGTTTCCGTGGATGGAGAATTTCTGCCTCCCGAAACGATGATTGTTCAACATTCTTTTAACACCTTCAAATGTGGACATTAAGATGTCACTATATTTATATATGATATATAATATGTTTATGTTTTCCTTAAGCTTCTGTATTTTTCATTTATGGCATACCTTTATGGTTTCCATTATGGGTAAACACGATAATTTCATTTTAGGAAGTGCGGACTATCGCCCCCTCAAAGTGATTTGATTCGTTAATGCCATATGTGGGATGTATAAAGGATGTATTTAAAGTTATTATATATGATTTATGTTACATATAAATGATGAATATAATTCTGGAATTAAAATATACATACCTCTCATTTAGTTTTAATTCCATTAATATGACATAGAAATGAAAGTAGCGTTCATGCGTACGTACGACTTACCGTCTCCATGAACGGTGCATTTCATTTCTTACTTATAAATGATTATGTAATATTATAAATACATATATATTCTGGATATATATGATATATATGATATCCAAATCATGAATATCATTCTGGATATAATGAACCTTTGACCACACGAACAACATGTAATTGTAAGAAGTCCACTTTTGACTTAAAAACCAAATATCGACAAAACAAACATTATTAACTTAAATTTTTACATAATGTTTATAACATGGAAATAAGTGATATAAAAGGAATAATGAACTTGAAAAACGTTCTTAAGAAAGTAGAAATTAACTCAAGTTTATTATTCAGGACGTTAAAGAACGATCGAGTCAAGTCGGACACGAGGTAAGGGATCCTACTCCTCTCTTTCTTTTTAAGTACACTCTTTTATGTCATTCCTTCTAAGCTCATATTTCTTGTGATTGGGATGTTCTTTTATATTACTCTTAATGTAATTTTTATGTTCATATGATGAGAGACCCTATTCTCTCTCATCAATCCATTTTGGAAGTTTTCCGTTAGGCTGCCGAATTTTCGTAAGAGATCTAACCTCTCTCTTTCTCTTTAAGTACTCTCCTTTATGTCACTTCTTTTAAGCTCCTCTTTTTTATAATGGGGGATGTTATTTTATATTCCTATTGCTGTAAATTTTATTGTAATGTGATGAGATACCCTATTTGATATCATCAATCCATTTTTGGAAGTTTTAAGTGGCGCCGTTAGGCTGCCGAGTTTTCATAAGGGATTTTTCATCTCAATTTTATTCCCGTGAGATTTATGCTACATTTGCCACAATTTTCTTTAGGTGGTGTATGTAATGCCCATTATTATACTCTCTGTGTAATATAATTTCATTTATGGGTACTGACATACTCATTGTATGACCCTTCTTCAATGGGGTGTACGTTTCGAAAGTTACCCAAGTCGGTAAGGGAACCTTTCAGCCTCCTCTTTTTAAAAGACTTAATTTGTTATGTCTTTTAATTAACATACTATTATGTTGGTATATGTTCTTATATATCCTTATTAATGTAAAGTTTATGTCCAAGTGATGAGATACCCTTTTTATCTCTCATAAACTCATTTTATAAGTTTTGAAGTGACGCCGTTACGCTGTCAAATTTCTGTAAGGGAACTTCTTAACCGACTTTAAATTCTTTGGTTTAAACCTCTAATTCTTGATTTTATTATTCCAATATTATGTGTGGAATCTCTATGTTGTAGTTTCCACAAAATTTTGTGTGAATATACTATTTCTACACATAATCATCTCATTGATAAATTCTTATGTCATTTAGACGGACTTGTATCGGAAATCATAACTCAATCTCATTTCATTGAGTTAAATATATATATCATTGGTTTTGTTTTTCCATGATTATGTGTTAATTAACTCTGATTGTTTTACACTTAATATCCACTTATATTTTGTGTATTCGTATTTGTCACACATAATCATATAATTGATTTATCCTAAATCTAAGGATACAGACTTTGTAAGGGACTTCATCTCAATCTCCTTTCATTGAGGAATATTTCGTTTTATACACAACTTTCTTTTATATGGTGTATAAACCCCTTTGACTTTTAATTTTATACAAAAGGAATCTTTTTCTACGAAGCATTTTACAAAACAACAAAATGGAATGTTTCTTTTAATGTACGCGGTGACAAGGACCTTTTCCACCGCCGTGAGTATTATTTGGTCTTTGGATTCCTGAACAAGCCGTAATGTTTTTTAAAATGAAATAAATACCATATACTCTTTTATGTATTTTGGTATTGAAAATGGTTTTTATAATGGATTTTTTATGTCAATATATTTAAGTGATATATTGTGATCAAAGTGTGGAAATGTTTTCTTTCCATTATTTTTGTTTTATGTCTTATGCTCTTTATAATGGTACTTGGACATTTGATGGGTGGTTACGTGATAAACCATATGACGGGTGGTGCCGTGAATACCAGGAAGGGTGGTTACGTTATAACCTCCAACGCATTGGGTATGGAAGTTGGCCATATGGATATTCCATTATGTATGTATGGAAGTTGGTCGTATGGCTATTCCATTAAGTGATATGTGTGGAAGTCGACCGTATGATTATTCAACTTAAGCATGTTTATGTCCCAAGTTACCTTTATATGTTATGTGTTCTTTATATGGGTTTTATGGTAATTCTTTGGTTAAAAATGGGTAAGTAATGATATTTTATTCAGTGAAGAGTTTTTACTACTTCATGAAGTTGAAAGTATTACTTTGATAAAGTATACATGGTTTACTTGATTTTTGAAAAACTAAGAGTTTAATTCTTTGTGTATCCCTTACTGAGCTTTTTATGCTCACCCCAAGTTTTTTTGAAATGTTTTTCACAGGACTTAATGTGGAATAGGGTCAAGTATGGGATCAAGGGAAAGTCATGCTATATAAAACATGGAACTAGACATGTTTCTTTTTAAGAGTTTTTTTATTCTATGGAAACTCAGTAGAAGTGTCTACTTTGTAATCTTTTGAGATGTAACAGTTATGTCCTAATTCTCTAAAACTCTAAACCTGAAAAGATCCTCAATGTGTAATCTTGTAATGACTCAAGATTAAGTAAGTTTTAAGTCTGGGGACTTATATTTTGTATCAGAGGTCAGTTTAGATAACTTTAGAGGTTAGGGTATCCTCTAAGCATAAGTGACATTACCATAATGGTTAGGATTTCAGAATGAGTCCTAGTTTTAGATAAAGTGAATGAGTAAGTATATATTAGTGTTTATATTCCTCATTAGTACATGATGGTTTTGTTGATATACTCACACTTACATTTATATTTTTAGTGAATGGATGGATCTAGAATGAACCAAAGTGACAATAGGTTTGAAGGAATCTATGGTGGTTCTCTGATTAAGAGACTGGATGAAATGAGGGATTCAATGAGGAAACTCATGGTTGTTCTAAACCAACTATCAAGGAGTCATGATCAACCACTTGAACCTTGGTATTTTCTGTAATGCATCATGTACGAGATGACCAATAGATGTGGAAGTTCAGGTAATAATTTTAAAGGTAACCATTAGGGTTTATATGATCCTTACTTTTGAGGTAATTATGGGTTACTATATGTTATGATGGAAGTGAAAGGCATGGGATAAAATTGAGGTTAAATTATGTTATGGTTATTTTTGATGATTTTATCTCTTTTTGGGGAATGATTTTAGAATTATTTAGTTTTGGAAAAAGGACAACACACAGACCGTGTGACAACCCATCACGTCGGAAAAAGCTGTGGGAATCGAACCCACAACCAAAGTGCGACTGGTATTTATCGCCTACCACTGCACTATGTGAAGTCCCTGGTTAGTTTGACTGATTATTTTTAGTTAGATGATTTTATGAATTAAGAGTAAGTTGATTTTGGGTTATCTATGGAAATTTATTAACCTATCATGGAGGATATGTGATTAGGTTAATTAATTTTCAATATGAGAATTGAAGAGAAACTGATGTTGTTTGGAGATAAATGTTACGATTTAACATGGAAGACTATGTGAATAAATCCTTCAAATATTTCGGTTTCAATATTAGTTTGGCTTACTTTGAAGAATTTTATAGAAAAATTGTTTATCGAATGGTCCTCGTTGAACTGTGGGTTTTGTTCGACAAATTTTGGAGATTAAGAATAGATTTTCTTTTTATAAAGGGTTATCCTTTTCTGGATTATCTGATCTTGTACTAACATTTTTGGTTTTGGTTTTGGTTAAAGTCTAAAGACATGGGAAGTATATAGTTCTTTATTGTGGATTAGGTGATTCTCTAGAAGTTTATTATAGTACTCCTAATGTGAACAAGTCTTCCAAAATACTCATCTTTTGGAGAACATATGAGTTTGTGTAAGGAATCTAATAAAAGTTGAATGTCAACATGATAAGTGATTATGTTTCCTTATGAATAAATTCCTCAATGAAGATTAACTTAAAACAAAAATGTTGTCTGATAACTTTTCCTACTGGGTAATCGAATACCGTTTAACCCATCACAAGTTTGTGATTTTCTTATGGTTAACTTTCTCCTAGACATGTTTACAATCACTCTCCATCAGAACATGGCCCTTTTTTTTCCTCCATGTCCATATTTTCATACTTGGAATCCTAGTATGGGTTAACTCGGGTGACCTTTGTACTTATCTTTCCTTATTTTAAAGTGATTGTTTTACCGACTCTTGTTCCGATGTGGGACTTTCAGGGATGTTTCCAAGCCCAATTTTAAAATTGCGAGGACGCAATTCCCAAAAGAGGGGAAAGATGTAACACCCCAGGTAAATAAAGAATATGAAATTTCTATATTTATCCATATTTGTGAATAAAATATTAATATTAATTTAAAGAGGATGCTATGCTCGATGGCGTACCCAATACGCAATAACGAGTTTCTTGGGAATCTTACGTTGCCCTCTAATAATAAAATAATATTATTTTAAATGGTAGTTAACGCCTAGTCGTTGTAACGGCTGGAATGAACAGAACTAACTAAAAAATGATTATATATGTTTGTAAAATAGTTTTACTCTTTACAATAAATGTTAGAGGATTAAAAATTCAAATGAATCTAGTTTTTAAGTGTAAACATTCTAATATTCTTTAAAAGGTCGATTAACTGCCTTTTGATGGAGAACCCCTTTTAAATCCACTTTTTGAAAATTTTATAAGCTCTATTTTTCAAAATAAACATATTATTTATGATTGGGACATTGAAATTTACCTTGGGTTAATTTTTGGTATTTTTCTGACAATGTTCATTTTTCAATGAATAGTGAAAAATACTGCATTCTACATCAAAACTGCTTTTTCATATAATTTAATTATATGGTTATATTATATTTTTAATTTGTTTTAAAGTATAATTAGAATATATTTTTACCATTTAATTCAATTATGGTCATTGGGATTAATTTCACTTTGGAATTAGGCATAAACAAGTGCCAAACTTTTCATAAATATTGTTTCTAAAAAACCCGCTATTTCTTTTGACAACGGGAAGTTTTTTAAATTAATTATTGCAATTTATGTGTTTTTAATTTATTAAAATGAATTAAATATTTGGAATCAGAAGGTCCAAATTATGTAATTAAGACTCTTTTGTTTTTGGACATTATGAATAGTAACGACAGTAATTATCTTTAATTATCTTGATTATTGAGTAATCGGGTAGTTAAAGATAATAAGATAATATCATAATAATAAAAAATGACCACAAAATGTGTCCTAAGGCTACTGGTTGTCTTCTGGACGACCATGGGATGCCTTGTGCCAAACTTGGGGGCCCCATGGAATCACTTTTGTGAGAAAGTGACTTTTTATCTTTTTCTTTTAAAAGAATGTTAAATGTAACAAAGAATGTATCACCTAAGTAAAATATTTTTAATTTTTTCTAAATAAATTATCTTTTGGACTATAAATATTCATTGGAAAGATAAAAATATTTCCTACATCATAGTATTTTTTTTATAATTTTTAGGCATTAAATAAATTAAATTATTTATGACAACATGATGATGAAGCGATGACCTCATTATTTAACGATTTAAATAAAATGGAAAGATAATGTACAATATAAGACATAAACATGTCAAAAACCTATTGGATGTGTGTATTTCGAACCCTTATCACCTAATACTAGAAACACATCAATGTGGGACCAATAAAATCCGAAACACATTTGAAAATAAAGTTACATTTTATACCTTTCCAAGAGTGCCCCTTCTCTCCTCTTATAAAAGGCCCCCACCTCTACCTCTTTACCCACACTTCCAAAGCCTTTTTCTCGGCCAAACCCTGCCCATTTTATCTCTACACATCCCTATATAACTACTTGAAGCCTCACTTTGGGCATAAGTCTTCCCAAGGAAGCCTTTGAGCTCAAACCAAAGGGAGTTACCCGATTTTAAGGTAATGTCTTCACTTGTGTCCTTTTGTTTTATTTTTCTTCTCCAACCCCCTAAATTCTTTTTATTCATTTATTTTGTAACAAATAAATTATCTTAAATATACTAGGATGTTTTTATAAGAATTATTCTAGCTACACTTACACAAAACTACATATAATGGTTAAAGAACATACTGTTTCTATGGATGGCGAATTTCTGCTTCCTGAAACGATGATTGTTCAACATTCTTTTAACACCTTCAAAGATGGCCATTAAGATGTCAATATATTTATATATGACATATAATATGTTTATGGTTTCCTTAAGCTTCTGTATTTTTCATTTATGGCATACCTTTATGGTTTCCATTATGGGTAAACACGATAATTTCATTTTTGGAAGTGCGGACTATCGCCCCCTCAAAGTGATTTGATTCATTAATGCCATATGTGGGATGTATAAAGGATATATTTAAAGTTATTATATATGATGTATGTTACATATAAATGAGGAATATAATTCTGGAATTAAAATATACATACCTCTCATTTAGTTTTAATTCCATTAATATGACATAGAAATGAAAGTAGCGTTCATGCGTACGTACGGCTTACCGTCTCCATGAACGGTGCATTTAATTTATTACCTCTAAATGATTATTTAATATTATAAATACATGTATATAATGGATATATATAATATATATGATATCCAAATCATGAATATCATTCTGGATAAAATGAACCTTTGACCACACGAAGAACATGTAATTGTAAGGAGCCCACTTTCGACTTAAGAACCAAATATCGACAAAACAAACATTATTAACTTAAATTATTTCATAATGATTATAACATGGAAATAAGTGATATAAAAGGAATAATTAACTTGAAAAAGGTTTTTTAGAAAGTATAAATTAACTCAAGTTTATTATTCAGGACGTTAAAGAAAGATCGAGTCAAGTCGGACACGAGGTAAGGGATCTTACTCCTCTCTTTCTTTTTAAGTACACTCTTTTATGTCATTCATTATAAGATCATATTTCTTGTGATTGGGATGTTATTTTATATTAATCTTACTTTAATTTTTATGTTCATATGATGAGAGACCCTATTGTCTCTCATCAATCCATTTTGGATGTTTTGAGTGGCGCCGTTAGGCTGTCGAAGTTTCCTAAGAGATTTAACCTCTCTCTTTCTCTTTAAGTACTCTCCTTTATGTCACTTATTTTAAGATCCTCTTTGTTATGATGGGGGATGTTATTTTATATTCCTCTTGCTGTAAATTTTATTTTAATATGATGAGATACCCTATTTGATCTCATCAATCCATTTTTGGAAGTTTTAAGTGGCACCGTTAGGCTGCCGAGTTTTCGTAAGTGATTTTTCATCTCACTTTTATTCCTGTGAGATTTATGCTACATTTGCCACAATTTCCTTTGAGTGGTGTATGTACTTACCATTATTATACTCTTTGTGTAATATAATTTCATTTATGGGTACTTACATATTCATTGTATGACCCTTCTTCAATGGGGTGTATGTTTTGAAAGTTACCCAAGTCGGTAAGGGAACCTTTCACCCTCCTCTTTTTGAAAGACTTATTTTGTTATGTATTTTAATTCACATACTATTATATTGGGATATGTTATTATATATCCTTATTAATGTAAATTTTATGTCCAAGTGATGAGATACCCTTTTTATCTCTCATTAACTCATTTTATAAGTTTTGAAGTGACGCCATTAGGCTGTCGAATTTCTGTAAGGGAACTTCTAAAATCACTTTCAATTATTTGGGTTAAACATCTAATTATTGATTTTATTATGCCAAGATTATGTGTGGAATCTCTATGTTGTAGTTTCCACAAAATTTTGTGTGAATATACTATGTCTACACATAATAATCTCATTGATAAATTTTTATGTCATTTAGACGGACTTGTATCGGAAATCATAACTCAATCTCATTTCATTGAGTTAAATATCTATGTCATTGTTTTTGTTTTTCCATGATTATGTGTGAATGATCTATTATTCTTTTACACTTAATATCCACTTATATTTTGTGTATTCATATTTTTCACACATAATCATATAATTCATTTATCCTTAATCTAGGGATACCAACTTTGTAAGGGACTTCGTCTCAATCTACTTTAATTGAGGAATATTTCGTTTTATTCACAACTTTATTTTATACGGTGTATAAAACCCTTTGACTTTTACCTTTATACAAAAGGTATATTTTTCTACGAATAATTTTAACAAAACAACGAAAAGGAATGTTTCTTTTAACGTACGCAGTGAGAACGACCTTTTCCACCGCCGCGAGTATTATTTGATCTTTGGCTTCTTGAACAAGCCTTAATGTTTTTTAAAATGAAATAAATACCATATACTCTTTTATGTATTTTGGTATTGAAAATGGTTTTCATAATGGATTTGTTATGTCAATATATTTAAGTGATATATTGTGATCAAAGTGTGGAAATGTTTTCTTTCCATTATTTTTGTTTTATGTCTTATGATTTTTATAATGGTACTTGGATATTTGATGGGTGGTTACATGATAAACCATATGGCGGTTGGTGCCATGAATACCTGGATGGGTGGTTACGTTATAACCTCCAATGCATTGGGTATGGAAGTCGGACGTATGGCTATTCCATCATGTATGTATGGAAGTTGGCCGTATGGCTATTCCATTAAGTGATATGTGTGGAAGTCGACCGTATGGTTATTCTACTTAAGTTTGTTTATGTCCCAAGTTACCTTTATATGTTATGTGTTCTTTATATGGGTTTTATGGTAATCCTTTGGTTACAAAAGGGTAAGTAATGATATTTTATTCAATGAAGAGTTTTTACTACTTCATGAAGGTGAAGGTATTACTTTGATAAAGTATACATGGTTTACTTGATTTTTGAAAAACTAACTGTTTTTATTCTTTGTGTATCCCTTACTGAGCTTTTTATGCTCACCCCATGTTTTTTTGAAATGTTTTCCACAGGACTTAATGTGGAATAGGGTCAAGGATGGTATTAAGGGAATGTCATGCTATATAAAACATGGAACTAGACATGTTTCTTTTTAAGAGTTTTTTTATTCTATGGAAACTCAGTAGAAGTGTCTACTTTGTAATCTTTTGAGATGTAACAGTTATGTCATAATTCTCTAAAAATCTAAACCTGAAAAGATCCTCAATGTGTAATCTTGTAATAACTCATGATTAAGTAAGGTTTAAGTCTGGGGCCTTATATTAATCATATAAAAAATCTTAGTCATGAACAATTATCTTATTTATTAATCATATAATGTGATGATGAAAGAGAAATCACATCATTGCGTAGAGGTGGTAATTCACAATTATGCATGAGTGACATTATCATTTTTTAATGAATGGAAAGGTAATAAGGAATACAAGATCATATAATTTTATAACAATAATTATCTCATAAATATAAAATATAAAATTAAATCCGTCATAATAACTATCCATGAATTATGGTGATGAAAAATGAATCATATCGATATATATAGGAGGCAGTCCATGCGTACACATGAGCGATACTTTTATTTATAATTTGAGGGAGAGGAGGTTTAAAAAGGTTGATACATAAACATAAAAAAATTATGTATATTTAACATATTAAATTCACTATTTTATAATTTATACCATATATTTAGAGTAGTTAGAAGAAGAAATAAATTTGAAAGTGCTAGCTTTAGAGTTATACATCTTCGTTGAGTAACCTCCTTTGGATTACACCTTAAGACTTTAAAGAATGATATTATGAAAAAACCATGACCTGTTTGATGCATGTAGTGATGTTATAAAGGAATAAGGAATGTTATTGGTCAGGATATGAGGCTCAATAAGTGTGAGTAATAGAGGAAATGATGTGACCATTTATTAGTGATGGAAATGACACACTTGGAAATACATAAAATATTAAGAAATATATTTATCATAATCATGTAAAGAAGCACCAAGGCATGCCATATTCAAATATAATATGTTATGGGGTTTACATAAACACAACCTATTACATTTAGAAATGTTTTGGAAAATTGTTAACCCTTATCTACTAGTTATAACACTTTAAACCCATTTTAACTTTAACCCTGATAACTTAATTTTGACCATGATAACATAATTATATAACCCAAAATAAAAGGGAACTTATAAAAAAATATTGAAATTATAATTATATATTTTGTATCAATTTTATCATATTAAATTTATATTGGTGTGATAAATTACTTTTAATACAAGAATACAGAACACATAGATTTTTTTTTTGGAAAATAATTGACTTAAGAGTAAAAATTATTTAACCATGAAATCAAGTAATAAGATTTATACACAATTTATTGATTAAATAATAAATAAGTAATTTTTTTTATAATTTTTTTATTCCAAAATTTAATGGTGTCTCCCAACCACACCATTATATATAAAGACCCAAAAATACATTTTAATTTGAATAAAACATCACATATATTCATGAATGTAAATATTGGGTTTTAGAATTTAAAATAATGTTTTGAAATGAATTATTTAAATCTATTAAAATATCCTTGGTCAATAATTTTTAAAAAAATTTAATTCATTCTTACATCATAGAAATGTTATGAAAGTTACTGTATTTAAAAATCAATATTTTCACTATTAACACAAAAATCATCTATTTTATAAAAATATAAAAAAAATTAAACCTAAGATACATTCTATATTATTAATAAAAAAATTATATCCATTTTTATTTTTTATAAATGTATTATAAATTAATTATATTACCCATATAAAAAAATTAAATAAAATAATTTTTTAATAATTTTTTTTTGAAGCATAAAATAAATTTACTAAAAATTTATTACTTATTTATTATGAATTAATAAATACATTTTAATTATATAAAAATTTTATGCATATTTTTCATAATTTGGTTACTCCGATTGAAAACACCAATTTTAACAGCTAGGTTATAACAATCACATTTAAATAATAATATTTTTTTATACTTTATCACAGTTCTCTTATATATTATTATTTAAATCTATGGGTGTTTCATTGAAGAATAAATCAAGAAGTAATAAAATTATAAATCAACTCACTGATATTAGTAAATTATCTGAAACAAGCTCATCACCAAATTCATATTCATAAAAAATAACTGAAACTATCATTGAATGATATTTTAAAATTATATATCATCATGTAAAATATATTAATTTACCTTAAATAATCTATAATTTTTAAAATTTTATCCAAGAATGGGGTATTAAGGCATCATTATGCAGAATATTTTGAACAATAAAAATTGCGAACATCTATTGATGAAAATGAAAATTAACCATTTAATTACTATGTAATAAATTATTATAATCAAAGAGTATAAATGGAAATATATATGAATAATTTTCATAAATAATTTATCAAGTTATTTATGTTTACTATACATGAGGTTAAAATAATTTTTTGGAATATGAGATTTAAGGTAAGGGTTTTATCTGAAATTTCCTTTAGTGGGACTTGTTTTATATTATTTACCAATTTTTTATATGGTGTATATGCATACTATATTTTTTATTTTTAATAATGATATATCTTTATTCAGAAAATTCAATGTTTAATTTATTATTTTCTCTTTAAAATATATTTAAAATCAAATTTTCTAAAAATTTTAAGGGTTACCTCATCTCAATTTCCCTTTATTGAGATATGTTCAAAATCTACCAATAAGATTTTCTCTTATGGTTTATATAATTTCTAATGACCCTAATCATAGTATCCTAGAGTGAGTGTAATATATGTTACATTCACATTAGATACAGGCAATCACATCCTAAAGGACTGAATAGTTTAGTAGTCTTGGAACACTAGACACATATTTGAAATCCACATTACAGTTTAGAACATAAAATACATAATTTATTTTATTTGCGTAGTCCATTATTACCCTCAGAATATCCCTGTATATAAATCACAATACACATCCTAGAATTCTATATAAATTAAAACAAATGAAAGAGGTGAGATCAGATGCTTAGTAAGGGTAAGCATGCGATGGAAGTTATGAATAAATATGGCATGATTAATATTGAAAGGTAAATAACAAAAACATATGAAATTTAATCAATAAGTTGAGAATAATATGTGAATAATAAAATTTGATCAAATAATTCCATATAAATAATCACTTGAACTTGAAACTTAACCAGGAATATTCTAACTAATCGAATAATCCCATGTAATATCAATAACTGAATTAATAATGACGGAATGCATAATGATGGACATCAAAAACATACTATCGAGGCCTTATTCCAAGAAATATAATATCTTTTGTGAATTTTTTAGATACATCTATATAAATGGGTAAGGCCTCGACCACGACCCAATCTAGTTTGTCTCATGAGACCTACTGATGCATTGAGGGATTATAGGGCCCCACCCCTCACTTAATAAATCCATTGCATTCCTCATATAAAAGGGGTGAAACATAATTCACATAAACATTAATATTTAAACTAGTATAATAAATTAAATTACTTTTCCCAAACTACAAATACATTCACAAACCATCCACAATAATGTGAATCGTATCAACATAGTCATCCCTAGTTAAAATGATCGTAAACCATCTGGAGAAATAATAATTATGGTATCACTATAGTATATCTCAATTAAATCATAAGTAAAATAAAATCATATATTCCTGGATGGAAAATTATTTTGAAGTATTACTTGGAAAATCTATTAAATAAAATATACATTCTTTTAAAATCATCTTTTTTATTTTAAAACTAGAAAATTCATAAAATATTGTCAATATCATTTTCTTTGAAAATAACTTAAAAAAATATTTCTAGAATATTAGGAAATTTTTTATCTTTAAAAATTTTATTTTAAACATTCAAATTATTCTTCAAATAAATGATATTCACGAGGGTGGGTAATTTTCTAAAAGTCATATAAGTTAAAATTTACATTCCATTCAAACTGTAAAAAGGTTAGAAAAGTGGATTGTTTTGAAAATGAAAAGAATATTACCTTCAAACCATTTTTAAAAAAGAAAAATGTGGAATTTTCTTTTGAATAAATATTTTTTATAATGTAATTTTTTTGAATACATACCTAGAAAGCGTGGTGTTGGAAGAAAAATAATTTTCGACTGAAGAGATAAATAAAGTTGGATTTTATTAAAAACACTTCATTAATAATTTTAATTACCAAAGAAAGGATAAATGTTTCTATTACATGAAGACGTTCATGAATAAAAATATGAGAATAAAATAGATTTATTTTAAGATATAAATATCAAATAATTCCCCCAAGGGAGACTTATACAAAAATAATATCGAATATTGATAAGATTGTGAAATAAACCCTTACCACTTCAATAACTTTTGTATCATAAGACCCATGCAAGAAAAAACTATAAATTAAACATTAAGTAACATTATGTTAAATTAGTCAATTATATAAAATAAAAAAATGGAAGTATATACACCACACAAAATAAATAAGAGGTGAACATGGAATATGTTTCATAGAAGTAAAAGTGAGATGAGAAGCCCTAACACAGAGTCTGAGTCATCACATATGTTCTTTATCATCAATAACAATAAACTAATGTTAATTATTAAATTTTTTATGAAATTTTTTAAATTTTATTATTCTTTTATTTCACTTAATAAATGTTATATATTATTACTTAATTAATTGAGTTTACATTAGATGTTTCGATGATATTTTTATTATGTGTCAAAAAAGAAATTTGTAGGATGAATTTGGTAAAAGTGGCCACTATTTAAAAATATCCAGAATAATAATCATTAAATAATTATAATATTTTTATATCAATTAAAATTTAAAACCAATCAATAAATATGGTTATGAAAAATTAACTAAATTACAATCATGGATATGATAGTTCGTATATATGCATGAGTAACGTTTCCATTTTTAAATTATCATTATAGAAAGAATTTAAGTAATATTTTATCTTTCCATAATGATCATAATATCCTATATATATATACCATGTTATTTATTTAAATATAATTATATATATCATTTATTTAGTGTTGTGATTAATAGTGAGTCACATCACTTCATGAAGGCGGTAGTCCACACATATATGAATGACGTTATCATCATTCAACGAGTGAAAAGGTGAGAAATAAAATGATATATTATCCTTTTAGAATGATTAATATTTAATGAAAATCATAATTACATCAGGTATATCACATATAATAATTAAATTTATCTCTATAACCTTCCATGTATTTCATTAGATATATTAAAATAAAATCTCTTCGTGAGGTGGTAGCCAACTGTACACATGAGTGACGTTATCATATACCCTATGAAATGGAAATTAAAATGGTATATATGATATAATTAATACATATATATAATTATTTTATAAATATTTTATATATAATTTTTATCCATCATCATACCCAACCATGATATGTGGTAATGGAAAAATGAATGACATCAGTTCGCGAGATGGTAGTCCACTGTACACACAAATGATGTAATCGTAACAAATTTGATGGAATTAGAGATAGTTTTATGTAATTAATTAACATAAAAACATCAATTTATATAGAATATACTGATAATATTATATCATTCTTTTTTAAAAATATTTAAAGGAGGTTAAGTAAGAAATCAATTAAAAACACCTATTAAATAATGTTACATCTTCTTTGGGAAACCTTCTTAGGTTTGCACCAAAATCCAACATAGTTTGTATTTTTTCAAAATTAAAGGCATATAGGGGAATTTGAATGAAGTTTTTAAGTTATTTTGGTTGGTATTTTCTGAAAATAAGATTTTTATGGTGTGAATAATAGAGGAGAGTGGGTGACCTTGTATATATAAGGTGAGTGGCACACATTTAATTATTGAAAGGAAAATGGTGTACCCACTTTTTTCAGATTCCACATGGGTTCAAAATGAAGTATTACCAATACTTATACATGATAAGGTCTAAATAGTCTAGAAAATATATTTTATACAAGTTTTTAGGTTATTTTAACCCTTATATTTTTTAGTTTAACCACCTAATAAACCCATTTTTACCTTAACTGTGGTAAATATTTTTTTATTGTTTTTACAATTAATTATGATAAAATAAGATTATATTAATAGATAATATAAAATATTATGATTAAAAATATGGACTCAATTTTTTCTAATTCCATTCACATAAGTGAAAAAATTTAATTTACAATTAATCTCACAGGTGTGATGAGAAAGAGGGGTTTCAAAGTGAAAATGTGAAAAAATATTCAATGTTTTTATTTGAAAATTAAATATGAATATGAATGAAATGAACTAAATTGTATTAAAAGATATATAATTGAACTAATTTTACTTTAAAAACAATTTTAAATATCATTTTACTTTATAAATAATTTGAATTAAATGGAATTTTTCAATTAAAATTCAGTATTTTCACCATTCATCATAAAATGAAACATTTCATAAAAATGAAAAAAATCACCCGAAGATAATTTTTATTTGATGATTTAAAAAATAAATTTTATTTTTACAAATAAATTTTCCAAACTTGGGAAAAATTAATTATAAATTATGCATGAAAAACATGACTAAACCGCCTTTTAGCAAAATAATGTTTTTTATAAAATATTTCATTTTTTCATTCAAATGATTATAATTTTATACCTAATAAATAGAAATCCATTTTATTTATTTTATATATGTGTAAAACTTATAATTTTTATAATTTATTTAATACTAGTTATACCCTCCAATTTAACAAATATTTTATAATGGTATTGTTTAAATAATAACAATTTAATAAAGTATCAAATTTCATTCAAGCCCAGTGTTACATGCTTTGAATGTTATCTAAGATATTGACTTTATTTTAAAAAATTTATATCGTAATGTCTTAGGCTGTTACATTATCGTCAATGGTTAGTGTTTAATTTTATATACACTATCGAATATGATTTTCATATTTTAAAATCGTAGGGTGTTATATTCCACCCCATTAAATAAATTGCATCCTTCTGATTTAAACATTATATAGGTAATCAAGGGTTTAGAATTCGGTAACTCCATTTTTGAAAAAACCCACATCATAAAATGATTAATAAAACTTTTTCTTGATAAGATTTAAATTTAAATAAAAATTTTTATATATAATAACACCTAACTAGGTTTCCAAGTAGGATAATATTGGTGGCAAGTGATGATATAAGAATGGATGAAATATGTAAATAAATATAGAGACTGATATAGTCTATTGATCACAAGAAAGTGAATGATCAATGGAAATTAAAGGACCTAAAAATCATAAATCTATGATGATTTAAAATACCATCGTGTAATGTTATGTGCTCTCTTGGTCCATTACTTTACTAGTTTTGGGCATTGGGGGTGTTCGGGGTAGGTTTTGGGAGTCTTCGATGGAGGCGAGAGGTGCATAAAAGTTGCTACAGGAAAATAAACACTATGTAAATTCATTACATGAAGTGTAATAGTGGTTCAAAACTTCTGTATCCATGTTGTTCACAACTTGTACACGACTAAGGGGTTTCCCATGAAAAGGGTACACATCATATAAGTGGGATTCATAATATGTAATAAATTTGGGTGTTAAATCCATCATAGTGATCTATTTTTGGTGAATGAAGATATTTTTTAGAAACCCAAGGATTCAATGCCATGTAATGGTTACACAATGTGTATCCTATTAGATATAACTTATTTTATAACCCCTTTGGCCAAATTTTGTTTCACTCATCCCTACCCTCTCCCTCTTATTCTGGAAGATCCCTTTGCACCCAGATGACCTCCTCAAGACCTCCTTCCTCATTCTTTGATCCGTTGGTTCCGGTGGTTGTCCGTTGTAAATTTTAGGTAACTCTCATTCTTCTTGGTTAGTTTCCACTTATTCTTATCTTGGTGATTCACTATGAAAATTTGTTTGGAGTGTGATTTGGGTTGTGTTTTGGTGGATATTTAGTGTAGTGTAGGTTGATCTGTGGTTTCCTATGTGTGGTTGTGTTTTGTGGGTGTTTCTTCTTTTCCCTATAGTGTGTAGTGAATCAACAATGCTTCTTTGAGGTATGGAATCTCTCATTTCTATTTATTTTTTATCATGGGGTAGGGGTTTACTTTTGTTTATCTATGAGAGATTCTTATTCTAAATTAATTAAAGATAAATAATTTGTTAAATTTAAATTTAAGGGTAAAGGGGTTTGATTTTACTGATTTTATATCCTTATTATTATTTTTGATATTGTGATTGGATGGGCTAGATGACTGACTGAAAATTGTGTCCATTATGGGATTGGTTTTCACTAGATGATATGTTCTATGATTTCTGATTTTTTTTATTGTTTTGATATTATTATAAAATAGAAATTGGCTAACAACTTATATTTCCTTAATAATATTGTTTCCCCTAGATTATGGTTTGTGTGATAACACCCCTAAAATAATGAGGAATGTGATAATATCCCCTTTGTAAATCTATAAAATGATCTTGATGTTTTTTATGTGTAGTCATTCTTGTGGGATGGTGATGTGTGGTTGGGGAATGTGGGGATAATGGTTTGTTATATGTGCTTTTGGGGAGGTGAGGTAGTTTTTTGGAAGTTCTCTTGGGGAGGTGAGGTGGTTGTTGGCTATGCTTTTGGGTTGGAAATGTGGTTTTTTGGTTGTGATTTTATGGTGGAGAGGTGGAAATTGGATTTTCTTCTAGGGAAGTGAAGTAGTTTTATGGCGATGATTTTGGGATATTAAATTGGTGTTTTGATTGATGTGATTTTGGGGTAGTGAGGTGGTGGTTGTTTGGATGTGATTTTTGGGATATAAGGATCTGGTTGTTTAGCTGTGATTTTGGGGTGGTGAAGTGATGGTATTATGGGGATGTTAATATGTTTGTGATATGTGGTTTCTTTATGCTAGATGCTTGAGAAATGGTATAATAAATAAATATTTTTTGTTTAATACTTTTTTAAATGTCCGGGTCTTGGTTTGGTTAGTGGTGTGTAAATGGACAATGAATAAATAAATTATGTGTTGTGTGGTTAAATGTGGTTGATGAAAAATAATTAAATAAATTGGATGGATAATGTGAATTTGTTGAAAACATAAAATGTGTCATGTGTATTGTGTGGTGTTATTCATTTAGAGTTGGTAAAAAAAGTGGTGATGTTGGGATTATTTGTGGATATATATATATATATATACTTTTATATTATTTGTTATTTTTATACACAACCCACACACATCGAGAACTATGTTCCAACACCTGCATAGTCATGTAAGGGGTGTTAATCCCGATATCCACTGGGGTAGAAGGATGGCTAAGTACATAATCTTCTACACTTTCTCTTCATGTGTGGTAAGTATTGCATATTATATGATGATCGGATGTTTTCAGTGCACTAGATGGTGGTTGTGATAGCCCAGGTGTCTTTGGGTGAGTGGTGATCGGGCCTTCCTTATGGGGTGGTGAGCCTAGGTGTCTTAAGATGGGATGAGGTGGTTTATTATGGGGGTTATTCATAGTAGGAGTAGGGAATGCAGTTTATGTCCATCATGTTCATGATATCCTAATGCTCTTGTTATAGTTCTGGATGTGTTGTTGCCTAGGTTTTTTCAGGAGAGATGTGATGTGGCCGTGCTTATGGGGTGGAAATCCTATGTGTCTACAATCGTGATGTGATGTGACCATTCTTATGGGGTAGTTTGGTATAAGAAAGATATATGATCACCAAGATATACGCCATTGGGGTGTCAGAGGTTCATACCACTAGGAAAGAGGAGCATGTTACCCTTATCGATGTGATTATTACTATATTATATTAATTGACTTGTGTTATTTGGTGAGAGTTACTTGGTGAGCTGGGGTATAGTTAGTATTATCATATAGGTTCTTTTTAGTTTTTCTATTTACTCAAAGGCGTATTAGTATTATTTTTTTACATGTGCATAAGAGAATTTATTTTTCCTACTAAGTAAACTTGTATGATAACCCTATGTATATAAATTATTTTCAAGTTTCTAAGTGGATTACGTAGACCGTACATGACATTACATTCTTGGAACTTGGATAGTTATTGTGTCACTAATTTATATTTTTTTGTTATTTAATTTTGAAGAAATTTATCTATATCAGTTTCATTTATACATGCATTGTAGGATGGGTTTGGTTTATTTTTTCACTTTACGTCTTGGAGTTTTTTGTGTGGATGATTCATCTTATATTCAAATCCAACATTATTATAGAGATAATTTCCTCCCATTTAATTTTATTTTTATACCCTCAATGCTAGTTTCCAATCTTGGACCTTCTGAAGGCAAGAATTGGGAGTCATTTTCTCTCTCCCCTGGTTATAATATATTTTAAGGGAGGGGGTCATTATTGAGTGGTATCAAGGGAGGTTGAGAGATGGGATGAAGTTTGGATTAAGGAATAGCGAGGATTTTATGGGTTGGTATAGAAGTAGGGTCATTTGACCATGGTGCATGTTATAGGCTATGGAGATCATCTTGGAAATAATATTTCAATCCCCCTATAATCCATTGCATGGACTCTAATCTTATTGAATGATAAAGTGAGGTGTACTGGTTTTTTGGGTAGATACCTAGGAGAGGTACATGCATCATGATGACTTGTGTTATTCTTTAAAATGGGTTATTTTTTAGAGGTTATAATAAATAAAGTGAATGAAAATGAATGTAAATAAAATTACATACATTTAGGATTATAAATTTCTTATTTTCTTTTTAGATGTGATCCTATTCATCATCCGTGTGTGGTTCAGGCAGTTGA